>JAWPHD010001723.1:0-97500 GCA_037043455.1 Cyrtodaria siliqua | reverse complement strand
ATACTATTTATCCTAAAGAACTTCAGCTTAACAAGGCTACTATTTCTGATAATAACGCTTCTTTTCTTGATTTAGATCTCTCTATTGAAAATGGTGAAATTCTTAGTAAAATCTATGACAAGAGAGATGATTTTAATTTTGACATTGTTAATTATCCCCACTAAGATGGGGATGTTCCCCAAGCAACTTCTTATGGGGTCTATGTGTCTCAACTTATTCATTTTTCAAGAGCTTGTACTCGAGTTGAGGACTTTAATGTTCGTAATCTTTGTATGACTAAAAAGCTACTCCATCAGGGTTACCGTTACCATAAACTTCGTAAAACCTTTTCAAACTTTTATTATCGTAACCCTGATCTTCTTTCCAAATATAAAAGCAATTTAAGGACTCTTCTGCGATGTGATTTACAAACTTCGTAAGATTCTTGGTCATGATCACTTTCATACGATCTTTGTTAAACTTGTTTAAAGGTTTACCAAAAGAGGTTATGACCCTATCATTTTGTCAGGCTGTGGACCCTATGATGACGCCTACCTAAAGTCCATTAGGACGGTGGCGTTTGATGTTTGTCCGCGGTCTTGTCTTGTCGTGCCCTCATTGGTTTATTCTCTTGTTGCTCTGGCTTCTGCCAAGTCATCGAGTACCTTCATTGTGGCTTTCTAGGCTTTTGTTTGTATTTATATATACACGAGCATCTAGGTGTTTTACTTATTAGATCATGGCGGGGATTATTTCTTTATTTACACTGTCCTGTTTTAATGGGATTACAGTAGGGTAAGTGTGAGGTTTGGTTAACCCTAAAATCGGTTTAAACCCCAGTGGCCTACTTTGCAACTGACCGTTCCAAGGCGGTAGCCCTATTGTCAACCCTTTTGTGTTTGTGATGTCGTTTGCATTTATTATTGTTTTTGCCTTCTTGTTTGTCTGTTTGCGTCTTTGTTTCTGTGTTTGTGGTTGACTGTCCTCCTTGAATGCTACTTTTCCTGTCCGATCTTTATATAATTCTTTATATTGCCTTTTAACGCTGCCTTTTGGTTTAAGAATATTTCATGGCGGGGATTTCTTTATTTACACGGTCCCGTTTAATTGGGATTACAATAAGGTAAGTGTGAGGTTTGCAAGCACCCTAGAACCTGGTTTAAACCCGCATTGGTCTTTTTGGCCACTGACCGTTCGGAGGCCTTACTGTCAACCGATTTGTGACTGTGATGTCGTTTGCATTTTTTATTACTTTTGCCTTCTTGTGTGTCTGTTTGCGTGTTTGTTTTTGTGTTTTGTGTTTTGTGGTTGACTGTCGTCATTGAATGCTACCTTCCCTGTCCGATTTTTATATATTTCCTTTTTTTTTTGTAATAGTATATATTGTAAATATCAATTTGTGTAACTCATATTGTGGCGTAGCCTGTAAAATGGAAAATGTTTACACAAGATAGTTACCGGTACTGTCTAACGTTTCAAGGTTTGTGAGTTTTATCCAGTTTTCACGCATCTGATTAACACTCTAATGTGTAAATATAGCATTACATTCAAACGAGAATCTAGCTCTGACCAAAAGGACCTTCTGACAGGTGTTGTTTGTTATCCAGTTCAATGATTTACAAAGGAAATGTCAGCAACCATGGTTATGTTACTGATAGAGTAAAATTGCATGTAATATAATATTATAACCTGTTTTAAACAGTGTTCAAAACCATGATGATTGATCATGATGATTGATATCACTTATACATGTGAGTGATGTAACTGATTAGTACAGATATCACCCAATCACTTTGAATGAATGATAGTACCTACTCAAATGGGTGAGATTATCTATTTATGTATGCGATATCAAAATGACTTACTCAGTGATATCACCAACTAAGCTCAAATTATTGATATCACCTATTCAAATAGTGTGATATTCCCAATTCTGATATCACTCATAATTGAATCACTCATTATTGAATTAGTGATATCACGTATGTAGGTGATATCATGGAACAGTATAAAAAAGCAATACTACGACCTATAAAACACAGGAATACGTAAAGGAATAGTTTGTAAAGACAAACAACCCAATGAAGTGTATTACGTAGAAATCGAGTTCACTATCAAAATAGGTTAATCATGTGAAAACTAATAACATTAACTAATATTACAGCATTACAAACTGGGTTACCCAGTCAGATTAATTTAGGGGTACTTGACGTATAACTATGAATTCAAATGTCAAACTGCATTTGCTCTGATTTAGTGAGAAACAGCTTGAATCGCTTGTGATGCTTGATTGCGTTTCTAATTTTATTTATAAATCTCTGGTCGGCTGATATGTGTCGTGTTTGGCCGTTTCCAAAGGTCCTTTCTAATATTCTTATAGATATGTTGTCAATAAAAGTACAAAGGCGTTATTTAAAACATGGTTTACAATTCTGATCTCTGCATATATAATATATATACATGTATATATATTTATGTCTGTCTGTTTGTCTGTCTGTACTGACGTCTGTCGGTCGTTCGGTCAGTCGGTCGGTCGGTCGGTTTGTTTTAACCTACCATATTTGCACCGACATGGAAACACCCTTTCACAACGACATAAACTATTATGCATTTACAACAAATTGCATGACGTGTACGTTAATCCACCGTAAAATGAACATATTGTCCGGCCAATCACCACCAGTGTGTGGTTTATAGTTCCCAAGAGTATTTGATAAACAATATGAAAGGTTTAGTTTGGAAGTTTTAATACTGAAAGCTAGAAAATTACGAATTAAAATTTTAATTTTTTATTACAATTTTCTCCATACGTTTTTAGCACGACTATTCGGTATGTAATCATCCCGTCCCACATCAAGACTTGCGTGTAAGCTGGGTTTACGTCTATGTCTCTTACATTTCTTATCCTACACAACCCAATTGGTTTAAACATATTTTATTTCCAAATAGTTACAACATTACACAAAATTTGTACACAAAAACAAAAGGATCAGAACGAAAGATAAAATCTTATAGAGTTCTTATCCACTGGTTGAATATTGTAAGGATAAGATAGCGGTAAATTTGAAATATAAATATGCTTGTATCAATCGATAGAAATAATGGTAATACTAAAAGGAGAAAAAAATGTAGCAACAATTTAAGGAATAAGAAAATAATCGATTTACATTAGAGAATGCAGAAACGAAAATAACGAAAATAATATGGGTATGAATTGTACCATGGGCTTCCTTATAGCATTATATTAAGGGCCCACAACCCCACCCCCACACTCGAAAGGCATTTTTTAAATTGTCTTCTTACATTTCTGTGTTATTTTTGGTGACTTCTTACACATAAATCTATGTTGCTCCCCTCATACACTCACCCCATCCTTCCCGCCCCCCCTCACCCCACACCGCACCCACCACCGGAAGCGCATTTTTTTAACATATTTCTGTGTTATTTTTGAACAATTCTTACACATATAGTTATGTTGCCCCCATCCCCAACCCCACCACCCACACCCCCTCCACTCGAAGGTCTTTTTTTTTACATATTTCTGTGTTGTTAAGGTAAAATCTCACACATATACCTATGTTTCTTAACCGATTGATAATTAATTGACTGGCGATTGCTTTTACAAGTTCAACGATATTGCAGCGGATAGTAATCTATAAATACCAACACATATTCATTGCTTCCGAACGATCCATTCATACCTAGGGTCCTTCAAGTATTCGTCACTCCATCAGGGTAGTGGCGGGATTGTATGGCGGGATGAGATTGGTATAACCTGACAAACACGAAATGATTTAAACATACTTTCACATTATTATCTATCCCTGTACATACGCAAATATCTCTTGTTGCCGTATATATTTATCTCGGACTCAAAGAAATGCTATTTGGTGTTGGACTGTATATCAACGTCATTTTACCGCTCATAAAACAACTGTAAGAATAGTAAGAATACCGGAACGAACTCAAATTTATATACGGGCATTTTATGGGTCTTCTACTACTTGAATTAGGGATACAGTCTACAAATTATGATCTGCGCATGCGCCTAGACTGGTTCTAACTGTTTTTTACTACAAGAATTAGATGTAAATTTCAGGGATACCGTCTATAATTCTGTTCTCAGCGTTCGAATACAGCTGGTTCCAAATCGGTATCTTCACTGATTATTGACTGATTTTAAACTTTAATTATTAAATGAACGGCAATATACATGTCTTTAAAAGCTCGCGGCGCCCCGTTAGATTTTGTACATAACTTGCATTTTTCAATAGTTAATATTAATTATAAGGATAATATAAAGGAAATTGTGTTTGTGCCACCATTTTGAGAGCCATGACATCACGGTTCAAAATCACCATACATTACACGGACTATTTATAAATATGATTATTTACTAATTTATAGGGAAAAAATTACAACAACTGTATGAAAAATATGTAAAACTTAATGGCAATAATGCTTTATATGAACATTATTTTATTTTGCATTCATTTGTAGTGGTTTTCTTGTTTTAAATGATATGTATCAATATTTCATATATGGTAATATGGAACTATGACGTCATAATTCTCAAAATGGCGGCTCCCATATCCGTTTTAGAACAACGTTTAAATGGTCATATAATTTTTGTTTATCATCCAATTTTGATAATTCCTTCACATGTTTTCCAGGTTTTTCAGAACTCTCAAAAGTAGAGCTTGTTTGGCTGTTCGCTACATTCCCTTTGATAACTGTTTGTGTGTATATATGTCTCTCATTTTGGTGCTGTCTGGTTTTCAAATTAGCAATAATTCTTCGGTCATAAAACAAAGTTGCTGAATCCTTAACTGAAGCATCTTCTAAAGAGTTTGAATAGGTCTGCTCCACTGCTACTTATTCTCAATAAAAAAAACATCTAACATTAAACCCTTTCTTCTAATAAAAATTTACATTTCTAAAAACTGAGATTACCGTCACAGACGCTATATTATAACATTATACAACACAGATGCCACAATTAAAAGCATGTTCATTTTGTCTCAGGAAGATTAGTTTATTTAGTCCTCAGATATTTCCTGATAAATGTATTCTGATTTTTGACACTTGAAAAAAACGTCTAACATCTACACGCTGTTTTTTTATCATATTCATTTCCCTTACTGTTTTCTTATGTAACGGTTTCGACCGACTTGTGACTTTGTATCACTGTATTCTTGTTTTGGTATTTGATTCCTGTGCTTATTCAAGTAGACGACTTTGAATCTCTGTAGGAATCATTGTTTTATTGCATTTCAGTATAACGGAATCTTTTAATCTTTTCTCATATTAATGTCTCTCGAGGTCAGATTTGATCAACAGTATGCACTGCCTGGAGCATTTGGTCAGACTCTGATTTTAAACTGTAACTGTGTTCATGTGGCCTGACACGTACTTGACTGAACATGCATATGGTTTCAATCTCAGCACCCATATGTGTATCCTTGCCGGAGCCTCGTCGTGAGCGCTTGTAAATATTGTTCATGTTGTATTTATTTGCCTTTCCTGCTGTCGTATGCGGATGTGCAGACGAGATATGTTGCACAACAGTACTAAACTGTTGATGTTGAATGCATACTTTTAAACAAAATGCATCAATGATATCCAATATACGAACAAATGCCTCCATTTAAATGATCATATCTAAAACTTTGCTTTTCAGAACGCGACAGAACCCTTACAAATAAAACAATCATGATCAAATTCTACCAACATCATCTTAAGGAATTTAGGAACAATTATACTCAGTGATATTTATACTTAAAATTCATCGTAAATTTTCTATGTATAACTTGTCTTCACTATCTGTCCCAGCCGCTCTCTTGAACGCCTTGTCGGCTTTCAACCAAACGTGATAGGAATGATCAGTGCCAATCCTAGTTTCACATATCGATGTCATCTGCATGTATAGGTATCATTACCGCATATTTGCGGATAACTTTTCTATCATGAATTATGTTTATCCTTCATTATAGTGTCGATATAGAGTTGTTTTATATAAAGCTGTTCGCATAGCATACTATGTAAGTAGGTAATAAGCGCCCATTGACGAAGAGGGGCGGGTTGGTGTGGCAGGGCGGGGGAGACAAATCATATTACTAAACAACAACCTTTAGTACAATACTATTTATTTGATAATTTCTCGCTGACACTTCCGCTTTTTGTATGGTACCTTAAAAGTGTTATATAGCATATCGTATAGTTTATCGTGTTACGAAATTCGACAGTGTATGTGCTGTAACAACAAAACACTGCATACCTTAAATGTTAATACATATTCAAAAGAAAAGTCGTAATTATGTGGAAGATACACTTCCGTCTTTCAACATATCATTAGACAGTTATTGTGAAATTACAATACAGGTATATGCGAAGGTTTTACATATAATATGTACTTTCAAATGTACAGAGTATAGATCCGAACTACATAATAGTTTGTTCATATGAAACGATATAGCTAAAAGAAACTGGAATTTTGTAACCGCCGATTAAAAAACCTATCTTAACAATTTTGTTAAGGTCTCATCTGAACAATATTGTGTTTAAATGTGAGTCTAAGAAAATTTTAACGCAAATAAACAACATCTTGACAGTATGGAAACAGTCAAATACAAATGGAACATATTAGTTATACTGTTTACTTATTTTAAGAGAACAAAAACAGAGAACAAATACAGAACAAAACACAAAAAGGGATACGTATATATACTATAAATACATACATGTAATATATGTTTGTCTCAAACTTCCCTGTTTCCCCACTCACCATATATAATCAGTGGTGACGATAAATTCAAACCATTCTGCATTGAAATTCACACGAATACACCCGGAACAAAAATATACGCGAATTGAAATAGTTTCAACACCGTGGTTACGTTGGGAGAAGTATAATGTAATTTATTAATATAAGTAACGACTTGTTTAATCAAAAATGTGGAATTAATAACAGTGTTTCTGAGCTGAACGTATTTCAAGGGATAATCATAAACATAAATGCATAATACGTACGACAGTTTATTGTGTTTGGTAAATAAAACCAAGGATTAATTATTTCGACAAGTCTACATTAAGTTGTTTACTTTAAGTTTTTGTAAATAGTATTGCGAGTGTTGATATACATTAATTTGAACCACTCGATTGGGATTGGTATTGATATATTAAGTGTGCCAAGTGACCGTTTTACAGTGGCGTGTATACATTTAAGTTATTGCGTGGCACACATGACATCCTATTTATGGTTTGTATAAAGATGCACTAACAAGTGCTTATTTTGTATTAAGGTCAGATTATATCTCGTGCAATGTTTAATATAAAAAATGGTATTAATCAGAAATATAAACTAGGACATACTATCCTGTATGCATTCGTCAAACGAATGTGCCTGAATTTAAAATTGATTAAACGTTAAAAGCTTTGCATTAATAACACTATCAATCAATATGGCGAGTCAGTCAACAGAATTCGATATAGCAATTGACCAGTTCGAGCAGCGGCTGAGGAACATGTGTAAGGAGATAGACATACAATTTGTGCTTCTAAAAGGTACTTTGAGAGACGTCAAGAAAACAAAACTTGACCCGGAAGTCCCCATTCGAATACTTAAAGCAATTGAACGGGCAACTGAAACAACCGAGGACTGTGAAAAAGTCCTCGTGCAAATAAAAGAAAATCTACACGAGTCGGAGAAATACGTCCAGAAAGTTCTTGATGATGACGTCCAACGGAGATCTAAGGTTGGTCGAATATGTAAGTATTACTAATGACTCGAATGAGGTTTTGGCAATAACTGTCGCATTGCAAATCTTTCTGTATTTCAGACCTGATTTAAGGGTTTAAATGATTGTTTTCTTTCTTAAAATATTGAATTGACTTTAAAGAAAAATGTTGGTACATTGATATCCAGTTTATAGACTTTACTTACCGATAAAGTATTTAAATCGACCCCGAAATTGTGTATGTTTGGAAAATCCCGTAAATCGCAATATGCTCGAATGTTGAATGCATACCATAGACGGGATACAAAGTGGAGTGCGTGGTCCAGTGGTAGAGCGCCGAACTCCTGATCGAGAGGTCGTGGGTTCGATCCTCCGTCGCGGCCACGTTATTTATCCTTGAGCAAGATAATTAATCCACATTGCTTAGTACTGGTTCCACACAGGAAGCCATCGAGAGTGATTAATCTAAGTTGCAAGAACTTGTTTCGCAATCGATGTAAAATAAATATGTTTAGAACAGATACAAAGCCGTGTGTGTTCGCGGCAATGCACGGTGACATATTTATGACCAATGATAACGCTACAAAATCATTTGTAATAAAATCGGTGATAAAATGAAAGAAAATATGACGATAACATACAGTTATATGTTATCAAAATCGTTCTAATTTCAGTGAAAATATTAAAATTACGAAATTACGAATGCTTTTGTTTGAGAATAACAATCGTTTGTGAACACATTTTAGCGGTTTACAAATAGTGACAGAATAGGCAATTCTTGTCAATGGCAACAATTACATTTGTTTAAAAGCAATGCCTTTGTACAATGAAATAAGTTGTTTTCAATATAGTGGATGTAATTCCGATACATCACATAGAAAATAATAAAATAACACAATCTTTTGAAAATAACATCCTTACTTAGTATTTCTAATATATTCAAACAATCCTATCAACGTTCATATGTTTAATCCATGGCCTTAAAACGTAGTGCTAAACTGTGTTGTTCAGTATATATTTGAAAAAAAAACTCTCACTCGTCTTCAAGTTAAATCGAATATAACATAACTTCGTTTTAGTATGCCTCCCTCTCATTATATCAACTATTAATGTGTACTTCAACATTATAATAGCATAGTTGCATATAAAGGACAGTGTATTGTATAATTGCATTCAACATATAAAAAGAAAGTACGAAAGTAGATTTGAGGAAGTTTTATACATTAATTCATACTTGAATATCGATACTTGCTAATATATTTGTTTTGAATACTGTAGTGCATATTAACTACTCCTTTTAGCGAAGTTTAATCTTACGATGAAATACCTTTATCTGTGGACCTACGATGTCATTGAGTTTGGACGCTGTGGTTTCTATAGCACCCAATATCTCATTTTTCTACACCTCATTATCATTTTAATGGTAATGACTCCCATCGAGGCATCTGTAACGTACTCAAAATCGTTACTTTCGTATTTAAATGGTGGACATGTAACCTTAAACAGAGTGGCGAAACCACGTACCTTTGATCGGTTTCACGGCAAAATATGTAAACAAAGCGCTCGATTCAGGTTGGGATTTTCTTTATAACTTTCTTAATATTTAACGAATTTTGTTCAAATAACGCGCACATACCCTTACAATGTGAGTCCTTTCCTCCGCCGTAACAAGCGGTTTATTTAGTACTTTTTGAGATTAGCCCTTCCAAAATGTACACAGTCATTTATTTATTTCGTTTCCATGAAGATTTTATGAGGGCTAATCTCAGAAAGAACTAGATAAATCAAATAACCCCAATTTCGGATCAAAGAGCTCACTTTGGGGGGTGGGGGGGGGGGGGGGGGGTACACAGTCATTTATTTATTTCGTTTCCATGAAGATTTTGTGAGGGCTAATCTCAGAAAGAACTAGATAAATCAAATAACCAATTGCGGATCAAAGAGCACACTTTGGGGGGTATGGGGGGGGGGGGGGGGGGGGGGGGGGGGGGGTATGTGCTCTTTATTGGAATAAAACTCGATAAATATTAAGAAGTTATGAGGTGAATCGAGCGTTTTGTTTACACATTTTTGCGTTGAATCCGATTAAAAAGTCACATGGTTTCGCCACCCCGTTAGACATCTCGATTGAATGGACCATAAGTCTTGTGTAACGAAGCATTGGCGTTGCGTTATAACTGGTCCTATCATGCGATCATCGACCTGAACGTTGGCTTGAAGTAAAATGTGGCTTATAGTAGAGTACCTCTAGCCGGTTCTAAGCTAGGAGGTGTTTCATCTTTAGTGAACAGATAAAAATGAGATATAGGATCCTATAGAAACGACAGCGTCCGAACGCAATGGCATCGTAGGTCCGCACTGAACTGCAAACAAGGACTTGATAATACAATGAAAGAGACAAAAAACAACAGAAAGGGTTGTAAAGACAGGGTTACCGACTTGGAACGGTCAGTAGGCAATAAGGTCTACTGGTTAGCTTGAACCGATTTTATATGCGCACAATCCTCGCTATTATCCTGTCTTCAGCGCCCAAATAGACAAGACAGTGTAAACAAAACTATATCCCATCAAACTTGTCAAAAGGAATTCTCTAACAATAAAGTCCACATCCAGAGAAACTAACTAAAGAAACACATACAAAATAATAAACATCTCAGGATGTATCCCGAATTCGAGTCTCGCACTGTAATGTGTGGACACTGGCTGTTTCATGCGAAGGATTCATTTTTTAGATTGCTGCATTAAAGCGTAATTGCATAGTTAGGTATGCACTGCAGCTGGTAAAATTTGTTGTTTTGTTAGTTAATTTGATTATATTATCTTGGACTAATATCAAAACTGATCCTTCCAACGCATTTCAAACATGGCTACATCTGATGTATTTCATTTCTTCTCTTTTCTAGGGGACAGTGGAATATCGTCAATGGGTAAGTTTATGTAACTCACTATATACTTTCTTTTACTTTACATCTATTACGAAACAAGATATACAACTTATAAAGATCACTTTCGATGGCGAGGATGACGGCGTTAGCGTGTTTCGATGCGAGTGCCCAATCGACTGCTTCCGACAAACTATAGCTGGGTTTTTTCTATGTGATATTGTGTGTTATAGCCACGTCTTTAAACATTTACGTTATGTTTGTCAATTCAGCGAGATGGATGTTCCTTAACTAGTGTGTAACCTTGAAAAGGATGGGGCAATCCCACTGAAACTTTGGATTAAAATGTAAAACAGAGAAATGAGTGTTATCATTTGATCCATTGTTGGTCAATTTGTACTCGTTCGTCTTTTTACTTTAAAAAGCAAACATATATGGACCGTACTACACCCACTTTTGGTTTTAAAAAAAAAAAATTAAGATAAAAAAGTATGTTCTAATGCTCAACGTGTATTAAACTTGTGTATGACAAGGTCGTATGATATTTCTTTCAAAACAAGTAAAACACTTTATAGGTCATCAGGCTTCTAATGATCTTTATTAAAAATAACACATATTTTTGAGTTATTTTGACATTTTCACGGCAAAATACTGTATACACAATTTTGAATTAGAGATCGAATATACAATTAGCTCAGTATTTACTTTTATATATGTATTCCATTACAGAAAAAAAAGTCTTATTTTTCTAGAGCAGAAGGATAAGTTCTACTCAAAGCTACCGATACGCCTTATTTTGTTCACACCAACAAATGATCACACATGATGGAAAATATGCGTAACAAATGCTTAAAATTCTATATGCTCATGCCTTAAACCCTACATTATATCTATATCTACTACAGTGCAATAAATGAAACAATGTTGTTGCAAATAAAATTATGATTTAAAATTTAAAAAAACATCTTTAAGAAATATTTCGTCAGCTGTGTACTAACACTTCGACACATATCAAAACGTCACAAATGACATTGGTTTGCCCCCATGCACTTGCAAACTCGTTCTAATATCACCATCTTGTAACGTGTCCGTGGTCGAGTGATTAACGAGGTTGCGGTGCAAAACATGTTTGCCTCTCACCGCAGGGTGTTCTAATCCCACTGGGAGCTCGACTGGTAAGTGAGGAAAAGTCGTTTTTTACGGATTGCGGGAGGTGTAAAGTACTGGTTCTACCATGTAAAGTGGGTGGTCTGCCTGGAGCATGAAGGACGACCGTCATAAATAACCTTACATGTGTTGAAAATGACGCAAAAAAAAACACCATACAAAAAACAAACAAATACTCCCATTTTTGAAATTGATATCCTAAACAACAAAAGCATGGTGGGCAGCAATTCAAAATATCAACAACATGTCCAGAAAAAAGTTACAGCCAAAACAGAACAGAAAATTGCATGAACAGTTTTTTTTTCAAAGAAAAACAAAGCCTATATGAATAAACTAATAAATGGAGAATTATACCAGGCGAGCACATACAGCTGATTGAGCGTAAATTACAATATTTTTTTTTATTTTAAATGTTATGTTATCCTATTAACTTATATTGAATGGACGATCTGTACTATTTATATGTGTTTTAAGATGCCTACTTGTTCATAAATATTTTGAATACAACTTAAAATTATATGAAGAGTAAGGCTTTAAAGAAAGGTGTCTTATGGAGAAAAATAAATAAATAAAAATATGCCTCCAGTGAGATTTGAACCCACGACCCCTGGCGTTTCCAGTCTACATTATCAAATATTGAAAAAGGGCCATAACCATGTATTATCTAGTTATAAATACCTTCCCCAGTAGTTTTTATCATATCAAAAGTGTTTTTTCGTTAACTAAAATAAGGTCATTAATAATAATAATAAAAAAGGTTTTGCCTACTACCTACCCTATTTTTTTGGAAGCCGTTAGCTGAAATAAACCATTTATTTTTTTGGCCTAATGATATTTTAGGTAAGTAAACAAAAAATACCCTGATCATGTTATCAAACACAGATTACTTCCTTATTTCCTGTATTAATCGATGTCTCAAGTTTTCACATTTGTATTGTTTGTTTTACATGATTTGTACTAACGTTGCGCAAATGATACTCAGGCAAATTTGTACTAACGCCCTTAGATGCCAGCTAGCGTTTTGGTTCATAAGTTTATGCCAAGCAAAAGGCCGTCAGCAGACATTTACTTTGATGACTTTGATTAATTGTTCAAATATATACGCTTAATATCGTAAGAAAGTACAATTAAATCCCTGACATGTCCTATGGAAAAACATAAATATTTCATCTCATATCCCTTTGAAGTCGCTGTCCCAGTATGATATAAAATATGGTAAGTAGACGTAAACACACTATATTTCTTCCTTTTATGACGCATATTGAAAACAACCCTTTATGATATATTGATCAAGGAAGAATGTCGAGTATTCGTATGTGTCACGATCGGGAAGATAATTTGACACGCTTACGGTACAGTTTACGTTGGAGAGGGCTGGCGTGGCGCAATCGGTAGCGCGGCGGATTTGTAACCGGAGGTCCCGGGTTCAATCCTCCGTATGCAACTGAGTTTCTCGGTGTGATCGTGGGCAATTACACTTTCAATTAGCATCGTCCGTCGGATGGGGACGTAAACCGGGCCGTCCGTGTATCCTCCGAGCACGTTAAAGAATATAGGAATCTATTCGATAATAAGAGAGGGCAAGGTTCCCGGATTCCTATGTATCCTTCCCCTCTGTATGGCGCGGCGCTAACCTATACTATGTTGATGAGCCGTTAAAAAGCATTCAATTCAATCCAATTCAGTAGGACCTTTCTATGACATTACACATGAAATTGTACGTTACAGCAGCACAACCAAGCAAGAATAAAATTACATTTACAAATAATCGATGATTACATCTTCAAGAAAAGGAAGTTACAATAACACCTACGCAATATATCTACCTGTTGTGTGAATGTACATAAGCATTAGTTTAAAAGTGTATTGTATGATATTTAAATCGATATAGTTTACAAATACTATAAATTCAATAACGTTATTGTTTCTGTCTTTGCTGTGTATTGATATATATATGTATTGATATAGTGAGTTGTTGTGCCTTTTTTCAACATTGCCTGCATACACAATGACACAAATGCTGATATTGTCCATATATAAGCTTGAAATGTACTACTTTTTTTTATAAAACAGTTTATCGAATGAATATCATGTATACGAACATACATGGTCCTATGGTTGTTTGCTTTCACTTCCAATTTGTTTGTACCGTATTTATATATCAATAAACCATGTATACGCTTTCTAAAAGTTTATACGGATTGTATACAACATAAAAACGCACCTTAGTGCCTGACTAATTCTACATTTCAGAACAGAAGATTTGGTTATTAATGTTGTTGTTTTCCGCATAAAATCATTGTTACATATTTCTGTTCAATAACAACTGCACATGTTTTATTCACGGTAACCACACTTTTCGATTATTGCAGGCAATAATTGCAGGCAATAACTGATTTACTTTCTCTTTTTGTCTTTGAGGTGTTCAAGTACGGACTATTTGAGTTGTTAACCTGTAAAACGCAATTGCTATAGCACAGGTCTTCTTAAAATGCAACACAAATTGTCATCCAAAGACATCGTTTTGAGACTGGATACCCTTGAGACGCAAGCACGAACATTCAAGTATAACTATTATTACCGATTTTCAAACAGCAACACAGTTCGAAACATATAATGGACCGCAGGTTAAGGTTCTCCTATTTGTTTCATGAACATGTTTATGTTTATTTAAATCGAAATCAATACGCAACTATAGATATTTACAATTCACACATTGCAATATCTGTGAAAAGCGAGAATAAGATTTTATTTGATGACGTAGAAAACTTTGATCAGGCAAATTAATCCACAGGTAAATGTATTTATCAATTATCTGGCAATAGTTGTGCAGCTACACAATTCAAATTTACCCCATTTCCCCGTGCAGTCGTGCATTGGTAAAAGTAGTATCCACGTCATACAAATAATACTTTCTTTTACATACAAGTTAGCAGAGGTTTTGAATATATGTTTCTCTCCGGAACTATCAAGAAGGATAGTTCATAGGATGTTTAAAAGTTAAATTTGTTAATTGATAATACTACCATTACGTGGTACGGCCTTAATTCCATTAAGCGATGGGAAAGCTTATATTAGCAGAATTTTATAGAATATATTTCGACAATAAAACATACTGAAAAAATGCGATAACCTTTTAAAATTACCTATTAAATGTTTTAAATGTACAATATGTAAACTTTTAAAGTCGAAATTAAGGTTTTATTTCATACCTCAGCCAACCCAGTTTTCGCCTTTTGGAGAAGTGGTTGGATGGGGTATGAAAGTTAATACTCGGACCACGTAATGAAAAAGGGTTGCCATTCATCTTTAAAGAGCCGAACATATTCCAATGCGATCCAAGGTAGCGGTTCTATACATGCTTATCACATTTATTGCAGAATAGTCATTTGGAATAGCATACACATTAAGTCACAGATCTTGCCTATATCACCATTTTGACATACAGAAACATTTTCCTTAACTGTTTCATTTTCAAAAAACAACCAAAAAATGAACCCTAACTACAATGAACTAGTTTTCAGTGCAATATTCACATTCGGATCTATGCATTGTAACCCGCTAAGTAGTAGCAAATCGTTAGCTCACAATTTCAAGTTATATGCGTTTGCCTCAGTAATGTCAATAATGGTTTCTAAAATAAAAATGAAAATTTCAAAACATATAGCATTCGAAACTGGTTTCAGATTCAGATTCGTTTTACATAGAAAGTAGTCAGGTATTTGAATCAGTTTACACTTCTAAGTTGGTGCGGCTGAAATGGTGTTGTTTGTACAATAATCGCACTCCTTAAAGAAAAATACATATTCGAATAGCCAAGTTATGACTTGTTTGTCTGTGTGAGTGTTTGTTTCTGTGTTTTTTGGTCGACTGTCCTCCTTGAATGCTACTTTCCCTGTCCAATATTTCTATGTTTCTTTACACAGAAAGTAGTCAGGACTTAATTTCGGAGTATTTGGATCATTTTACACTTCCAAGTTGGTGAAAGGGTGTGGTTTGGACATGCGCTATAATTGCACTCCTTAGAGTAAAATACGTATACGAATAGCCAAGTTATGACTTACCATTGTTGGACCAATGCATTTACTTAACACGTTTAGTATAGGCTTAACAATACATTTATATTTTAGGATCCAGACAAATGTCCAAACAAGACTCCCACATGATGACAGGTGATATTTTGGTAAGATGTTCTTACATTTATTAAACGCAGATGCACTCGCCAAACATTAGTTTCGGCCAGCTAGACCGTTTGTAAATAAACGTACAATGTCAATTGTTGATGCATCAGCTAAACTTTTTAACATCACTTGCAGCTTCCCATAGTTAAAACTAAGACATTATTATTAAATTATCTTAAAAATATGTTTTTTGAAAGTCTCATTGAATCTCCCAAAATCTCGTCAAAATCGCCAAAAACGTTGGGGCGATTTCAAACGTCCTATTTTCCCCAGGCCCTGGTTTTGTATTCGTTTAGCATAGCGTAACGAAGAAATCAGACGCAGGCCGGGTGACCGAGGCTAGCCATACATTCTATATTTCGGTTAATATCTGATTGTCACATTGATGTTTGTGCCTTGCAGAATGAGCAAAACGAAAAGGACACACAGAAAACAGAACAGACAGGTGCGTCATCACTTACCGCATCTGAATCAGATGAAGATAACACAACAGTAAGTGAACCTGATATAGATGGTATCATATGTACACATGGTGCTCCATTTCCGGTATTCCTATTTACAATTGCAGATTTAATAGTATAGCGTTAAATAGAAACGGACTGCTTAATATCAAGAAGGAATTCTAGTTTTGGTTTTGACAGCCTGACTAGTAGATAACTGATCGAGGTGGAGCCGAAATTATTGATTTATTGAAATTGTGCAAGTGTATATTACCTATAAAGTGTTACGATTTGAATAGTGCACATGTGTTTATTAATTATATAATCTTTAAACGGTTTTGCAATCAATTCTAAATTGCATCGTGCATACGTATATACAACTAGAACGAATTCGACGGCGCGCCGTCGCAAATACCCGCGTTTGTACACACATGTCAATTCCCTTTAACCCTGTATAATTTACATGTGATTGTTTTTATCGGTCTTTGATACTCATCATCAGAAATAGTATTATTTATGCTTTTCTGTATACATGCATGACATTGTAAATGAATAAAACATGTTACGCTATTTGTATATTTGAACTGTTGACCCCTATCCGAAAGTCCCTTGGTGACCCTGGAGCAATTCATGATACTGATATTCCAAAAATCATTACATTTTACTGAGAAAGAATAGATATTTGACCGCATTTATCTCTCTCCCCATTATCCCCCACTCACCCCAACCCCCACCACCACTACACACACACCAAGCACCATTCCTCCCACCTTGGTACACCCCTAAGGTTGAAACACTGAACTTGTTTTGTTTGATTTGTAATTTCAGAGGAGTATACGTGTATATTTGCCAAGTTTAAGAATAAAAAAAGGACACTGCAATATAATTGTGTGTATACTAGACCTTTTTACGCCCCTTACAACCTCCACCACTCCGCCCCACCCACCACCACCACCACCACCACCACCATTACACACACACACATACAAGAGAAAAAACATATTATATACGCTGTAATCCCTTCCGCAAAATGTTTGTTTGAGACATAATTAAAACAATAATTGACCCCTATTAACCGATGACGTAGGAGTAAACAAAAAATGACTCCAAATCCTCTTCCCACACTCCAACACTCCCAACACCCACCCTGGGCCTCCAGGCAGAGTTCCGAGTTCGAAATAATAAAATCGTTTGATATGTTGTTTATCTTCCATAGGCGATAACATATAGCAAGGTATGTGCAAAAATATGGCAAAATGACATTGTAATTGAAGTTTGAACCCCTCTGAGGGGCCCTGGATGCGGACCCAAACATAATGTTGCTCTTCAACGCCGTCATCTTATGTTGAGTCATACCCTAAATTTGGTTGAATTACGTTGAGCGGTTTAGGAGGAGATAAGGAGGACGGACGGACGGACGGACAGACAGACGGACAAACGGAGGTGATTTTAATATGCTATGTTTTTTTTAAGAACGTGAGTATAATAATAACATTAAAATATATACTGAAAGGAAAAAGAAACGCATCATGGGTATTTCCGCTATATATTGTATGTTTAATATGCTACTGCTATTCGAATGGTACAGGGCGACATTAGGCATGTGCTTTTAGGAAGAAGGTTTAAACAGCACTGAACACACCAATGGTTACCCCTTTAAAGTTTCGTTATCGTCAGAATGCGCATTTGGCTCAAGCAGGTGAGCAAACTTAGGCTTTAAATGTTGCAATCACTTAACATTAAATACAGTACTGAACTGGCTCAATTTTTCAAAGAGGAACTTCAGCATTTATGAATTTCTTGTTACAACGTGTTCTGTGATTAAAACGACTAGAACATCACAGTTGTGTCCTTTCTCTAACTAACTGTACTTCTTTTTTTTCACAAAACATCTTGGGATTTCCTTGGAATATATATGGAATTAAGTGTGCAGTATATGCAATATATAGCGGAAATACGCCCTCTGCGTTTCTTTTTCCTTTCAGTATATATAACGATGTAAGCGTGTGATAATAACACTCATGACATGTTTTCTTTTAAATTTGCATTTTATTTATAGGTAGATGTAAACGCAGAAGAATACCAACAAGGATGCTCTATACACAGTCTAAAGATACGAAATGACAGCGCGAACTTCCGAACTGACATTATCAGAGAATGTCCACTGAACAACTTATCAGACGCAGAACCACCCCAATCTAAAACGGCAAAACATTGTGAAAACGATACGGAAGAGTGTAAACCTTGTTTTCCTCCAGTGTTTGATTCATTGGAACAAGACACCTCAGGCGCTAAGGGTAACGAGGTAAGACATGATCTAACAAAGAATACTATTACTTACCATAGTCATACCATAGTCATACCATAGTCATACACAGATGAATCCTTAGCAGTATGTTTGCACCAACTACATTCGACTGCTGATAAGCAATGTCTGTGGATACATTGATAAACAGCCTATACAGTTTAATGTGTTTCATTTATAAATCCTTGAGCAGATATATCATGTAGGTAACTGTTGTTGTTTTTGTAAGGCAATTCGACATCTACTGTTTAAGACAGGAAAGACGTGAAACTGAAACATAGTTTTCGAAACAGGGCACAGTGTTTATTTCCTATAGCGTAACTCTTTACTACACATACATACATACATACATACATACATACATACATGCATGCATGCATGCATGCATACATACATACATACATACAGTATGTCAAAACAATGGGTCTCTCAAATACCTTTAGTTTATCCATCAATTTGCTTTTAAAGTATTTAACAACCCAAGAGGTAGCCTTCAAAAACATAATAAGCTTACGTTGCTATCATTATCGACCCAGTTTAAGTACAGTACACACCCGGAAGAAAACGCAATAAACGCGGTTAAGGATTTCAAAATATGCCTTAAATATACAACATTTCTTATCATATCTATTTTTAGAAAGTGTAAAGTTGTAAAGCCTTCTATAAATCACTGAAACGAACACAATACTTAAACCGTATCTTCGTTCAAACGCATTTCATGCCTTATCAATTGTAATGTCGTTAAACTAAACACTATATCCGCGATCACATACAGTTGCAACGCTATATGTACTTAGTAGACTAAGTAATAAATAAACCTGATGACAGTGATAACAAAAAAAATGTAACGGTAGCGTTAGAAGATCATATGTTTGTCAATTTTAATAACCCATATAAAATATCTCCTTATTCGATTTGATTTGTAATTGTAAATTGGGGTACAGTATTACAGTTATTAGTACTCTGCCGAGGCTGCTTTAGATATACTTGTAACGAAGATAGCAGTATAATCAATATATAATCTTAGCACTTTTAAGATCATTTGAACAAATATTTTCAAGTTGTTATTCTTTTTACTTCATAGGCATTTCCAGTTATATTTTAAATTATGTTTTTTTTTTGGGATATTTTTCCTTTTTCAATCATGTGTATCCGCATCTATTATGCAGAAAATAAAATATAGGGTCCTATAGAAACCACATCGTCCAAACGCTCATTTTTGCAATTAAAGTATTTGCAGTTACCTGTAAAGTAAACGGCTTACATAAACAAAAGGTCAGTTAGACCTAGTAACCTGTAAAGACTCACATTCGAATCCTAAACAAAGAAACGTGCATTTAACAACGATACAATAAGTATTTAGACTTACATGTTTCATCACAGCTAGCTTTATAAACTGTATTTGTAATTATTAATAACATTTGATTATGTGTTACTCTAGAATACATTACGTGTGTGCTTGTTAAACAAATGCGCTCGGTATATGTTGAACAGTTCTATTTGAATGGTGAATATTTCAACTAGTAAATACTGCATTAAACCAAGGATACAGTTTAAAAATGTGTTTGTACTTTAGTATAACATGTTGTGTTCGTTTTCGAAATGCATACAGATGAATTAACATGAAACTATTTTATATTTTATTTTCTTTGTATAGTATTACTATATGTTGTCGTTCGCACCGCAATATGTAGAACCCAATCAGACATAATTATAAATTAATTAAATTGGTGTTACTGCATTTACACCCCATGTGTATAAACAAGTTTATAAAAAGAACAAAGGATCAGATTTTAAGATTGTATACCTCTTAATAATGTTTATAGTGATTTAAAACTAAGACATAAATGATATTCTCCTTTCAGGACCTACAATCAAGGGCATCGGTTGCCTTCGCAACTTCATTAGGAGAACCTGAGCGAGAATTCATTGAAACACAAGCAGCTAGAATGCATTCTAGAAGAAGTGAACGCCATGGTCATCGAAATCATGATCAGGCGCCAGAACCCGACTGACGCAAAAGAAAATATTATCAATTCCAAATGCTGGTCTATTGGAATATATGTAAAACTGCCAACTAACAAATGATATCATGCAGATGTATTGAATGACCGCACGAATATTTCTCCGTATGCTTACTAGTGAAATTGACTACATACCATTACCATTTTCAAACGGTTACACATAATGTGTAAGCAAGGTTGCATTAAACTGGTCATTGTCAGATCTTTTGTATTAGATGAAAGAACAAACTAGTCAATATACATTGTTCAGTTAGTTAAAAAGAGTCCGAGATTTTGGTTAATTTCTAAAACTCATTAATGCTTACTAGTGAAATTGACTACATACCATTACCATTTTCAATCGGTTACACATAATGTGTAAGCAAGGTTGCATTAAACTGGTCATTGTCAGATATTTTGTATTAGATGAAAGAACAAACTAGTCATATACATTGTTCAGTTAGTTAAAAAGAGTCCGAGATTTTGGATAATTTCTAAAACTCATTAATTGTTCCCAAACAACAATACTAAACGTTTTAATATGTTTTGTCAATTCATTCATTACGTTCAATCACTACCAATGGAACTATGGACACGAAACTTTAATTTCCCCCGAAATTGACTAACCTTTGACAGTTACAATGCATACACCGAACAGTTTTGAAAAACACTGTAACTTTTCAAGACGTAGTTGCATATTTGGCACTACACGCTTACATGTAGAGTTATTCTAAAGAAAATGGTGACCTATGTTTGTTAAGGAACCAATAGTCACGAAACATAATACGAAAATACACTTTTTGGCGAAAAAAAACATTTTATTGAAATTTCAAAACTCTGAATTGTCTTCTTTTTTTTTGTGTAAAATGTTCATAAAGAATGCAGAAACACAAAACATTTTCCATTTTTGAAATGCAATGTGTATTTAAACTTGTGCGATGATGCAAAATGTAATCTTCTTGAAACAACGAAGGGTGGTCTTTAATTTATTTTGCGGAGTATGTGTATTCGGCATGTTTATATTAAGCATGTGGTGTGTTCATTGATGCGTTACAGGTGTGTAAATAACGGTTAAAACTAGAGCTTCTTCAATAGAATCTATAAAACATGATTTATTTTCTGATAATGCTGTTAAGCCTTTCGCTGCCACAGAAGAAAACATTCATCTTACGATAGGCCCAGATCAACATGCACACTATGTGCAGGCTGATCAGGGTTTACACTGTTCGCTACTTATTAAGAATGTTTGCCATAACACTTTATTTATAAAATATTACCGGAAGATTGCCAATGTAGAGGTATCTCGGTACATTTCAAGGCTACGTTTTATGTGTCATACTATGTCAATCAGTGACTCCTGTTGCAATCACCTATTTTAAAGGGACACATGGCAATCTTGATTTTTTGAAAACTCGCGGTGTCCCGTTAGTTTTTCTAAATAACATCTATAATTTCAATCATTAATAATAATTATAAGAATAGTATAAACCAATGTGTTTTTGTATATTACTGACTTTTGATAATACTGCACCAATAATATATTTCAAAATTTGGTAAAATAACATAGAAAATTGAAAACACAAAATTTTATTTAATGATATGCAAGCCGGTTTAAAGTCAAAATGTTCCTTGATAAATAAGTAGAGACGCTAATATTGATGCTTGATAAAAAAACATCAAGATTGCCGTGTGTCCCTTTAAACTGGTATTGATTACTTGCACACATTTCAAAATAAAAAAATGTATATTCTGATCTTTCTTTCTATTTTCGTTATTTGTGTTAATTAATGTCAATGAACATCTCAGGAACAACAAGAAAGGCCCGTATCTACGTCGGTAAAAGAGTCGTGAATGAAAACCAAACTACAAAAATAAGTCGTTACATACAAACAAACCTCCATGAACGATGTTACGGATTTCAATTATACAAATCATGTTATTAAAATCAAACTTCTTCAGCAAGGTTTGCGTGATCATACATTACGCATATCTAAAAGTCTATCACCGTAAAGAGCGTCTACTGGAGAGGTACAACACTAACCTAAAACTGTTTTTTCGACTAGGAATATCACAACCTTTATTCTATCCAGATGTGATCTATAAACTTTGGAAATTAAAGGGGCCAGACGGATTTTTTGACCACTTCATAAAATTAATAAGGACTTTCGTCAGAAAAGGATTCAACCCTTTGGTATTACAACGCACTTCATGCGTCGTGATTGACCCCTGTACAGTCCGTCACTACGCCTCATTTTCTCTCTTGCGCGATGACCAGAAATCCTCTTGGGACTCCATTATTGCACCTTTTGAAACTCTGAGAAAGGGATGTTGGTGTATGAACTTTCGTTCTTCGGAATTTCTGGTCATACCCTATATCAATTTTCTCTTTGCCTGCAACTTCTGTGGTTGTCCACGTAGGTTACCATGTCTTCACCACTCTTATCATTGTGTATTTAATTATTTGCTCTTTGTTTTTGTATCACATTGCGGATCTACGGTGTCATTGCGTGATGTGATTTTATAGGACTATTTTTTCTCATGTTCATATTATGGCTCATGGAATGCAACGCCATTCTTAAAGGAACAAACGACAGTGTAGCCCCGTGTGGTTACCGAGTATAGAATGTGACCAATGTCAATCGCGCTAGAGGCAGATAGGATAGGATCTCACATCCGATAATGTTCATTTTGGCATTTGTGTCATGATTGAAATAGGTCTTCATCGTTTGCAGCATTTCTTTTTTATTGTTTTCGTTATTCTGCCATCGGTTTAAGTACACTATGGATGCCATAGAATCAACAATTAGTGATGTATGCCAAAACAATTTAGCTAATCACACTACTGATAATAATGTATATATATATACATAAGATAAACCAAAAGTAAGGTTTCAGTATCATGGTTACTAAAAACAAACTGTGAAATTTCGAATATTTAACTTTTCCCACTGCCTGTTAAAAAACAAAATACAACAACCTTTCCATTAAGATACTCCTTCACAACACATTCTTGATTTGGTCAAATATACTCATAATTCATAATATAAGAAGAGCTATGTTAATAGCATTATCAATATTTAATGATAATTAAACATATGTTTCTGTACATCATCTTTGTAATCTGTGAGCTTTTGTACAGTACTGTTAGTGTAAGTCTTTCATACAGTACTGTTAGTGTAAGTCTTTCATACAGTACTGTTAGTGTAAGTCTTTCATACAGTAATGTTAGTGTAAGTCCTCCATCAGGGTTACCGTTACCATAAACTTCGTAAAACCTTTGCAAACTTGTATTATCGTAACCCTGATCTTCTTTCCAAGTATAAAAGCAATTTAAGGACTCTTCTGCGACAAGGACTATCACAACCTGACTTCTATGGTGATGTGATTTACAAACTTCGTTAGATTTTTGGTCATGATCACTTTCATACTATCGTTGTTAAACTTGTTAAAAGGTTTATCAAAAGAAGTTATGACACTATCATTTTGCAACGTACTGCATGCTTGGTAGTGGACCCTTTTATAGTTCGCAACTACGCTTTCCACTTTAATTGTACGATGACCGGACAGGCTGTGGACCCTATGATGACGCCTACCTAAAGCCCATTAGGATGGTGGCTTTTGAAGTTTGTCCGCGGTCTTGTCTTGTCGTGCCCTCAATGGTTTATTCTCTTGTTGCTCTGGCTTTTGCCAAGTCATCGAGTACCTTCATTGTGGCAGTCTAGGCTTTTTTTTTTTTTGTATTTATATATACACGAGCATCTAGGTGTTTTACTTATATTGCCTTTTAACGCTGCCTTGTTGGTTAGATATTATTTTCTTTATTTACACTGTCCCGTTTAATTGGGATGACAAACGGGTAAGTGTGAGGTTTGATGAAATCTAGAGCCTGGTTTAAACCCCCGGTGGCCTTTTTGGCCACTGACCGTTCCAAGGCGGTAGCCCTATTGTCAACCCTTTTGTGTTTGTGATGCCGTTTGCTTTTATTATTAATTTTGACTTCTCGTTAGTCTGCTTGCGTGTTTGTTTTTGTGTTTTGTGGTTGACTGTCTTCATTGAATGCTACATGTACTTTCCCTGTCCGATTTTTATATCTTTCTTTTTGTTTTATATGGAACAAGCTGATGTTGAGATAACATTAATACGTTTGTGTTGAAGTATCGTGATATATTGTTTTCGATGCCATTTCTTGTCATTTGTCATTCATATAACACAAATTGTTACTTATTCATCATAATACATATCCAGCAACATTCCCATAACGCATCTAACACTGCGCCTCAAGCGCCTTGTTGAACAATACACAACATCGTCCGATATTTTTACGCATGAAAAAATCAAAACTAATCAAAAGGGCATCTAAACGACGTAATTATACTTAACATCAAGTCATATATATTTTACTGTTTAAATTATAAAAATGTAGTCAATTTAAGAAAATCGGAATATAATATATATTGTAACCTATAATGGGAAAGCCACACAAGTAACAGGAAAGAAACTTTCTACCTATCCCCAGCATTCAACGCTTTATATATATGATTTTGAGTGTAATCCTACTTTTGCTGTGCAAATATTAATACGTGAAAGTACACAAACTAACACAGATGTAGGCAAATAACAAACCACAGTGAAATATCATTTTTGAAGCAGAAAGGCAAAATCAGTTTAAGAAACATCTAACCGAAGCATTGTTTAATAACTCATAAAAAATGTATATTATGTTATAAATGCAACAGAAGGCGATCTTGAATAATTATAAAATATACCCCATCATCCGTTTGATTGAATTATCGTTGATGAACTAGTTTGGTCATGAAAACTAACGAATCGGCTATGTTTTGCCTAAACTCATTATTATTATTATTATCTAATGTGCTGCTTTAAAGTTGTAATACAATCTTGTTTTTAATCAAGGAAACGTTATATAAAGTATATCATCAAGCATCAAAATATAATTACCATTTAAATTAATATAAATGATTTAGCAACACACGTGTCGACGAATTGTCCCGACTAAAACGATTCATTAACAATATTTAAACAGAAATGTAATTCAATATGTTTACAACATTCTGAATTTAAACACGTATCTATTTTGGGTTACCATTTCAAGTCGTTCTAAACGTAAATATTATCATGATTTAAATAGACAGTTACATCGTTAATCTTCATTAAGGGCATATTATTTACACCAGGAATGTATGCATAGTTTACGTCAATATACATACGTCAATTGTGGGTATTTCGTAGGGGTAAATGTACAATTGTAAATACGCAGTAGAGGAAAACCTTAATATCCCACGTGTTTTTGTGTGTTTTTATGCTCCCCGAAATTTTCATGGGAGTATATAGTCGATTTATCCGTCTGTCTGTACGTTTTGTCCAGAGCATAACTTCACAACTACTTATGGGACTTCAATGAAACTTCACAAACTGATAGATGGCAATGAGGGAAAGTGAAGAATGCAGGAACCGAAACTATGTCTCATTCAAATTAGAGGTAATGCCTTTTGTAATTTTATACTTAGAATCTTTGTCCGGAGCTGAACTTTAAAACTCTTAATGGGACTGCAATGAAACTTCACACAATGATAAAGGGTAATCAGAGGAAATGCAGAGTTAAAGAACTGTAACTCTGTCATCATTCAATTACAGTTATTGCCTTTGTAATTTATACTTATAATTTTTGTCCGGAGCATACTTTCAAAACTATTGATGGGAATGTAATGAAACTTCACGTAATAATAGAGAGCAATAAGAAAAAGTGCAGAGCGCAAGAACCGCAACTCTGTATCATACAAGTTAGAGTAATTGCCCTTTGTAATTTTATACTTAGAATTATTGTCCGGAGCATAACTTAAAAACAAACTACTAATATGACTGCTATGAAACTTCACACAATGATAGAGGGCAATGAGAGGAACTGCAGTGTGCAAGAACCGTAACTATTTCATCATTATAATTAGAGTTATTGCCCTTTTTAATTCTATACTTGTTATTCTTGTCAGAAGCATAAGTCAAAAATATTAATGGATCTGCAAATTGAAAAATGCCAGATGCTACAAGGCCAAATGATAAGTTGAGGATACATTTCGGGGAGCATCCATCGATTCTACCGATTGTCTTGTTTTAAAAGAATTAGGATATATTTCATTAACGCTCCAATTGTATGGCCGTCCGTTCATCCGCCCGTCCGTCCGTCCGTTATCAAATTTTTAAACCACTCATCCGATTCAATTAAATTTAGTGTATGACTTCCCCAAATGATAACAGCGAGCAAGAATATATTTATGTTTTGCACTGAACCCAGAGGACCTCAGGGGTAGACAAAAGGTCACATACATTAATACGCCATAATACTGGCATTTTCAATACGTTTGCACGTAAATTGGAGTATATATTCGTCATTTCCGACTGTGTTTTTGACGCCGAGACGGGAAAACGAACCTGTGCTGCATTGATGTGAGGCGACTGCACAACCACCTGCGCAACACTGACCCCATCACCATCACCCCCTCTCCCCGACCCCCACCCCTACACACACGCACGTATGCACGCACGCACGCACGCGCTAAATCAACTCTACGCAAGGTCGACCCCACGCTCAAAAGCTCTATCCAGTTAACCCATGTCATGTCTTGTATATATATGCTATTGAAGTTGATGTCGCCTTTAATAGTATTGTTCTAAATTAATTTTGTTCGTTATCAATGCATTTTACATAATCATGACTTACTTGATCTCCTTTTTTTTAAATAACAAATTAAACCACACTGTGATTTTAAATGTGTCATGGTATATTGTATTGTTTTATGCAAGTAATGAGGAAGTTAAATAAAGCAGTCATCTTTGTTGTCATTATCTCTTTTGATATTGAATAAACTCATTGTTTTTTAGTTCAAAGGCGTTTACTCACGTCCAATGTTGTGAGTAAATCGATTGTTACTGATTTATTATTATTATTGAAAAAACAAACAAATACATTCTTGGTAATAGTAATATGGTAATATAAAACATTGCGTCATAATGAATGGTAAGTTGGAGAGTACAAACTGTAGTTATCTGCCCAAACTGTAGTTATCTGCCCAAACTGTAGTTATCTGCCCAAATACCAAGCCTCTAGCAACCAGTACAATAAACAGCTCCGGTATAAATACCCAAGAAAACCATCAAAAAGGAATTCCCAAATTGCACGAACAAAAAACTAAAATATTATCTTGATTATGGAGAAAAAATAAAAATACGACATAATGACTTAATACGAAAAATCAAGTTCATGATGTTTGCGTCTCTACAGGACTCGGTCCATATCATAAAGCTTCTTAGCAATATAATAACGTAAGTCACATTTTTTCTATCGATTAAAGACTTTTTCTTTATCGTGTTAATAATATTATGGGTAATTATAATATGTTCTTATATATATATACTTGTTTATAAACCCGTTGACGGCATTTGTTGATTTACACTTATACATAGTTTATATTACTTCCATATCATCCCTTATTTGTTCATAGTTTGATCTTTATATTTTTACATTAATTTTTATTTACTACTTCATTTCTTCATATTTCATCAGTTTGTGCGCCCATTATGACCTATTTTTGTGTCGACGTGCCGTAAAACACCATTCATTCATTCTCCGGAAGTTTCTCCCCACGTCTTGCACGAAGTTGTAAGCCTCTTACTGCATAGATGCATTTTCTAGCGCACGATGTGCAATATTGCCGGCCTCTTCCATGCGTTGTGCCATGGCTTCGTTAGTTACCGCCAAGCTATTCGCTAGGAGAGCTTCCGCTCCAGGGAGCGTTTATTTTCTGCTTCAAATTTCCGATATCGGAAAAACACAATTCCGTTAACGGAAAATAAACTCTATTTTCGATATCGGAAATGTAAATAGATTTTTTTTTCGATATCAAAATTGCATATTTTCGATATCGGTATTGTTAATTAACTGCATTTCCGTTAACGGGCAATAGGCCCTGGTGTAAATATGTTTGATCTACTTGTCTTTATCGGCGATTAGGTTTAAAAAATGGGCATGCCTGTGGAGTGCATGCTTTGTTTGGTTTTAAATGTTTGTAATTGTAACACTTCAGATGAGGCTTATGGATGATGACCTTGACCTTTCCTGGACCTATTTCGAGGCAAACAGATGTATTTGTGCAGAGGCTCAATACAGCTTATAGCAAAACACATACATTTATCACCCTCTCTTTCCCTAACACGTCGTCGAATTTCCGAATTTAAAGGTTGGATGACCTTGAAATGAAGTTATTGGGGAAAATATATTATTTATTTAAATAATAATTTGATACGTACCTATATGACAGATGGGACATATTTTAAAGGTGATGCTCTATGCATCATACTTCCGGATTTCAATATCATATATATATATGCTATCAACTTTGATTATTTCGAAACAGGTTCGCCAACAAACGGTTTGATATACAGTACCCGGAAGAAACGTGTTTGATAATTCAAGTTATGTTTAGTTTTAATACTACCTTTGAGAAATTTATATTTGCTTTACATTGATTAATAAGAACTCTTTCAATTAAAACAATACGACTGGACAGGAGGTATATTCTTATATGATTAAGCATTTACATCGAAAAAATACATTAATTTTGTTTTCGCATAAAATATTAAATGGATTTAGTCGAAGAAAACATAAATGCAGGTATTATTTAAGAATCAGACATATTGATGATACAATATACAGCATGTTGTTAGCGATATTTTGATCAAGGACGCTTAATAATACAAACGTATTTAAATGGGACATATCAGCAGGCTAACTTAATAGAATAGTGTGGACACTGTACGTTTCTGTTAAACGAGATATTTTTATTTGGTCCTACACTAGAGCCGGAATACAGACGACGGAACCTTTTTTTAATTCGTTAGAAAATACCTTGTTCGCTTTAAAATCTCCATTAAGCATCATGGCCAGTTTTTCGATTGAAAATGCAGCTATAGAAATTAAAGAATTTGAGCTGGCTTTGAGAGATAAATATAAAGAATTAGACCTACAATTTACCGGTTTAAAGCGTATTTTGATAGACGTCAAAAGAACAAAACTTGACCCAGAAATCTCAGTTCCTCTTATCAAGGCGTTGAAAACAGCAAATGAGACGTGCGGGGACTGTGAACAGGTACTCAAGCAAATGAAGGATACATTGCTCGAGTCCCAAAAATACGTTGAGAACGTTCTTGAAGCAGATGTTAAGATCAGATCTCTTGTGGGTCGAAAATGTAAGTAGCAAAGTTACATACCTATAGTAAGTGCTAAACATTTGGTTACATTATATATGTTATAAGGCAATACATGTAGAGGACACAAACGATTTCCGAAGACCACTTCTCCTAATTATTTCATTCATATAGCATGTAAATGTGTCATTTAGGCAACTAGATTTATTTAAAGAAATCTAAAAGAAACTAATCCACCAAATAACGGCAACATTACACTACAGAACCGTTTATGAAAACTTTAGCCATGTGTTCAGGTCATATAATAATGTATATCTGCCAATTCAAAGTATACGTTTATTCAAGGGTCTTTAAGACGCACGTGATTGAATATGCGTAAAAATAATTATGAGTTGATAACTCTTAATTCGACGCTAAAGTTTTTGGGTTTTGCCTGGCTGTTGAAAGTTGTTTAAAGTTTAAAGTCTTGTTCGGCTTTTATACTTATTTTGAAACTGGTTTGTATAGATTTTTGAATTATTAGAATGGGTAAAATATGTATATACCTCGTAGTCAGTAGGTTAAGAAACGGGGTACAGATGTTGCAAAATGTTGTTGTTGTTGGTGAGATAGCTACTCTAAGATGTCGAGCTATATCTAAACATTATTTGAAGAGTTTATTACTACTGTTACTGAATGTATAGGTACATGTACATGTATGCACAATAATGAACATTTAGAGGGCTTGGTATAAAAATGTAGCCTTTACTTTTAAGTTTAAGTATAATAATTAAGAAACTATATTGAATTGTCCACACTGAAAAAATTGTGTGTTTCTTTAAATAATTAAAATGTAATCACAATTATTCATATTTTATATAAACGTCTTAAAGTCTGACGAATTGCGCAGTTACTCTAAATGTGTCGACTTGCCTTGTTTCTGTTACCCTTTGACGCTTACTTGTACGTATTACTTAATGATTTTCTTGTCTTTTTCTCTTCACTAGGGGACAGTGGCATAGCGTCCATGGGTAAGTTAAATACAACTAGCCTATATGTATTGCTTTGTAGGAACATTATGTAGTGTCGATGCGTAAAATAAAAATAACAAAACACGTCGGAATCGCTTTGTCCGTCATTTTGGGTCGTTCTTCTTCGTTCATGGTCACACACATATAACGTTCCCTGTTACTTGTACTATTTCGGTTAAGTTATATTTCTTCATCAATGTTTGTTCATTGGATAAACGATGCTTGTCCTAATAGTATTACAAACAATGAGTCGTGAAGTCAAAGGGCACAGTTGAAGTATTCGTATAGCATCTTCCGTGTTGTACTTGTATTTCAAATAAAGTAATTATATTGTTATCCTTTGTGTCTAGTATTACTATCAGGTGTTGCATTGCGGATATGGCGTGTTAAATTTGCATAACTGTGTGAGTTGTACATATGTCAGGAAGAAAGTACCCAACAAATCAGGGAATGTAGGGAAGTCAAATCTAAATTTAGTATGTAATCATCGCGGTGACGTTATTTGTTTAAGTTCTACTTGCAGATTTATAGTATGCATTATGTATTTATAGTATATATTATACATAATGCTTATAGTAGTAGAATATCATAATATCATAATATCAAATAATTAGAACAGTTCTATGATTATATTGATAGCTCTATGATTAATAGCTCTATGCTTATAGAATAGTTCTATGATTAATAGCTCTATGCTAATAGAATAGTTCTATGATTAATAACTCTATGCTTATAGAATAGTTCTATGAATATATTGATAGCTCTATGCTTATAGAATAGTTCTATGATTATATTGATAGCTACACCCTCTTTTGCCCATGGGTCAAAGACAAACATAGACCATTTCCTCTATTAGACTTGTTACAAATGTGCGAGTGTGCTTGGTCGCTATGCTTTCTTACGTTCGAATCAATCAATGAGATCTAACAATTGTTCTTCAAAATGATGATTATTACATATTGTATTGTTTCTATATGAATGATATAGTTTAATATTTGTGATATGTGCTCGTTAAAGGAACTAGATCATATAACGGAAAAAAATACATAAACCGTTAATCAAACATTTTAGCCATGTGTTCAGATCATATAATAATGTATTTGTCCCATTAAAAATAAATGTTTCGACGTTTTAGTTCTGGGGTTCGGCCTGGCTTGTTAAAGTTGTTTATACTGTGTCTATAGAGTTTGGATTTTCAAAATATGTAAGTTTATATATACCTCGATGTCGGTAGGTTTAGTAATGGTGTACATGTATTGTACCTTTTGCCTGTTGATGTGGGGATAGGGGCTTTAACATGTACTGTAAACAAAACTGAAGGAGTGAACTATTGGTGTTTATGTTGACTTTATGTTGACTGTATGTTGACTTTATGCGACTTTATGCTTACTTTATGTTGGCTATATGTTGACTTTATGTTGACTTTATGTTGACTGTATGTTGACTGTTGACTTTATGTTGGCGTTATGTTGACTTTATTTTGACTTTATGTTGATTTTATTTTGACTTTATGTTTACACACCCGTATAAAAAATGTTACATTGGGTTAGAGGGTATATAATCATTTGAGTAGCACGTCTAAATTCAAAATGAAAGGAAATCTTCTATTTAGTTTCTGATTAAAGATATACCAGTTTAGTTGTATGATAGGACAATTTCTGACATTATTCTCCTATAACAGTGATTTTAATAGGTTATTTTTACCAAAATTTACATGATTTCACTAGAAGTTCCAAACGTTAAGATGTTAAGTTATTTGATGATTACAAGCTGACATCTGTTTCTAAAATATCTTTCATGCATAGTCATATTTCAGTTTAATAAAAATGTTTTTTTCCAAAGTCACACTTCATTCGGTCTATAAAGAATCATTTTCTGAGAGGTGTCACTCAGCGATACATTTTTACAAGGACAAAATGCACCAAATAATGTCACTGCTGCATAAATGTATGCGTATGTAACATATCATGAAGCCTGTACACTTTTAAAATAATGTAAAGTACAAGAGCTTAGAAATTGGTTTAAACAGAAAATGATTCGGCAGTGTACTGTACTAAAGTTCAGACCATACATTTGTTCAGAGAGGTTATTAGAGTAGTAACATTATAAAAACGGTCATTTTGGCATGGCAAAGAAAACAATAACCCCAGTTTGAACTGTTCTTTAAAATCTTTAAAATACTAGGTACTTTTCTGTCAACGTTTCAATTAACTATTTCAGGATCCAGCCCTGGTTCCGCTCTAATTACAGATGTCGACTTGGTAAGCTACATGTAAATACTCACAATATCATAATTGTATTCTCCTAACATAGACGTTCATAAATAAATAAAACTTATCTGTGGCAATAACAAATTTCTAGAGTGCCAGTGAAGTCCTCGTGCAAAACGTGTTATAACTAAAAGAAGTAGAGAAAATCATTTGCAACTGTTTATAGTTTATATGTTATGAGGCCTTTACACAGGATGGCGAGCTTTGTGCCTCCCGTGTGCGACCATAACATTTGCCAGGTCGTCGTTGGAGGCTCAAAGGAGGCAGACTGGTTGCCTAGGTCGTACAAAGGTGGTACACAGGAGGTTCAGACATCGCCATGGACGCCATGGTCGCCTTGAATTTTTGAACATGTTCAAAACAGTCGCACAAAGGTCGCCGATGAGATTGGTTGCTCAAAGGTGGCTCAAAGGAGGCAGAAGAGAGGCACAAGGATTACCGTGGTTGCAGAATGGAGGCACAGTTGTCGCCCAATGGTCGCCAGGTAATAGATGCGTTCTGCTGCAATTTTATTTGGCTGAATGGTCGTCCAGTTATCGCCGTTAGTTGCCGTTGGTCGCCGATGATGGCACAGAGGAGGCACAGAGGAGGCAGGCAGGTGGCTCAGTGGACGCACAGGTCGTTCGTAGATCGTAGCTCAATGGTTGCCCAAACATTGCTCGGGGGTCGCCTATGTAGCTTATAATCGCGTTGGTTGCACAGGGGAAGCACAGGGGAGGCAGGCAGGTGGCTCAGTGGACGCACAGGTCGTTCGTAGATCGCCATGAAAATGCCCGAAAATTGCATTTTTGGTGCATTTTTGGTGGTTCAAGGGAGGCACAAGGATCGCTGGAGCAGTTACATAGAAACATGATTTTCTGGGTTTAGGCGACCATTGAGCGTCCTGGCCATTTTTTTGTCGCACAAAGGTGGCACAAAGGTCGCAGCCCTGTGTAAAGGGGCATTTAACCATTTGGACAAAGATACGGGTGTATCACCACAAAATAAAATCTTGATTGGAACAAAACTAGACTAAAGATAATCAGAAATCAAAACTGTTGCGTTTTTAAACGTACTAAGTGTACATAATTATTGCTTACACTTCTTAAATACGTGTTGAATTGCAAATGCATCGGAACTGAACAGGATATTTAACCGGCATCTTAACCCATAGGCGATAAAACGTCAAAAGATGTGGTCAACATTGTTTTTAACTTACTGTTAAGGATTGATTTTATAACAAAAGACCCAAATCAAAACCTAGAGTTATACCACAGTAAAGAATGTCTAGATGTCGTTTATGGTTGCCCAAAACACGACCTTTGTCAATCTGTATCTACTGAAGGCTTTAAAACTAGCGGTTGTGACACATAAAACATATACTAAACAAGATAATTACAAAATAATTCTAAAACGTCATTTTAAACAAAGTCGGTGAAAACAAAAAAAAAATATGTTGGGAACATACTTTTATAAGTTATCTAATATCGTTCTCATTTCAATGACAAGGGATGTAATTTTAGCGGTTTTTAATAGTGACAGAAATTGGCAATTATTGTGAATGCCAAGCATTAAATGCGTTCAAATCAATACGTTTGTATAAAGAAATTAGTTTGTTTTGTGTTTTATTATCTTGGAGGTGATTCAGATACTTCGCTTAGAAAAAAATAAAATAACCCAATTTGTTTGAAAATCACATCCTTAACTAGCATTACTAAAAGTTTCAAACAATTTTATCAATGTTCGGATGATTGCTTTGGTTTTTACTTTTCGACAAAAAAAATCTCTAGAAATGTCTGCAATACATTGTAGAGGATGAAGGATTAATAGGGACAATTCAGTTGCTCAAATGGTCACTCTACTGTTATGCATATTAGGTTTATCCTTTTTGAAATTTTACAAAACAGTCTTTAGTTTTGCATTTAAATTATATTTAATTTGATTATCATGATTATATACTTTAAAAGAGCGGTCCAAAGGAAGAAAATAATACCCACGAAGCTACACAGCAGCAGCCTGTCAATACGACAACAACAGAATCTGATTCTGACGAAGATAACACACGCGTTGTAAGTTTTTAAACTCTTAATATTCTACAAGCATACATATGATTGTAACGACATTTAATTTGTACCATATATAATCAGTACATTTAAAAACGCATCATTTAATTTTCGATAGTCCGTTGTTTTGTTTTTTAAATCAAGATTGCATTTTTGTTATTACACAAGTCTCTTTGTCCCAAAGGTTAACAAATGACAATAAACAGTAGCGTAACATTTGCTCTTCTTCTTTCAGTTAAAAAAGATTTAACTTTAACATCTTTAACATCTGTAGAAATTCAAAAGATTACAAGTGTTGCTTTTTGTCAAATGTACTGAGTGTATAAAATATGTACATTGCAGCGGCAGCACGGGTTGCAATTCTGACTAGCTAAGCAACATCGTTTAATGAATGCGTTATGTTTTCAACAAAACACAGACACAGCAACGTATTTTGTCATAAGACGGCTTTGCAAAATAATTAAAGTAAACATAGATGGGTCTCAATTTAAAACTCGTTCCCTTTTATGTACATGTACACCCGTTTGTATTCATTTAAAGTCATGCGTTTTGTAGGATGTGTTACACGTGACGGAGGGCCAGCAAGCCTCACCAGCCAGTCCAAAGATACAAAATAACAGTACAGACAGTACATGTGATGACCCTCTGAACAATTTATCGTCCACTTCAATAACTTCGTCTCAAACAGAACAGGAAACTAGTAACGATATGAACGAATGCGTACCTCTTTTTCCACCGTCGTTTGAATCGTTACAAATCGACATTACATGTGCGGGAGGGTGTCAGGAGGTAAGAGATGAATTGGTTTGTCAGTAAGATACAGGCATTATGTGTGTATACTAAAGGAACAAAAGAAACGCAACTCGATAATTTCCGCTGTATATGTTAAATTATGTATAATATGCCGTTGTTAATCGAATGGTACATGGCTACATTAGACCTTTTGTTTCGGAAGAATAACTAAAACAATACACGGTTTAGGCATTTTTACATATATACTGCCGTTTATCCTTATGATTCGTGGTTTGTTATCTATTTCACAATATCCACCATTGTTTATATAATCAGTGGAGTATGTTGTCAATAAAGCTAACGATAGAGCATCGGACACCACATCTAGAGGTCGTGGGTTCGATCCTCTCCGTAGCCATGTTATTTATCTTTGAGCGAGATAATTAATCTACATATCTTAGTACTGGTTCTCATGAACCCATCGAAGGAGTTTAGCATAAGTTGTAATAACTCTTTTCGAAACTGATGTAAAATAAGTATGTTTAAACTAAACTAAGTCGTCTTACTGGTGTAATAGAACGATATGATTTATAGTGTCTATACTTTAAAGTAAAATGATGTGCATTTTTAGATGCAACGCTAAATTTCGTTTGTGAGAATATTAAAGTAAAGCGATTGTACATAAATGTGCTGTATTCAAACGATAGCCATTTAATCTATTTTCACTGTTGCAGTATTAACCCGTAAACAGGCACGTTCACTACTATAAATAGAGATGATAATATGAAATTTATTTTGTTAAAAAGCAATATTATCTTTGGGGAAAGCCTATATACAAGTTGTCTTCCTGGTGTAAATTCCTCAAATAGAGATAATTAATTTGAGAAGTGTAATATAGACATGGAATATTTTTCTAAAAAATACAAAAATTATTCACAACGAAGCTAAACGCTTGAACAACTTATGTTCCTTGTTAAGGTAGTTATAGATTGCATATTTGTTTATCACAAAACTTGCGGTGTGGGAATGTAATAAAGCCTTGATATAGTTATCATATTACAGTAGCGAAATAAATATGCAATTATAGGTCAAATCATCCTTCGGGGTTTTTTTTCCGTTCAGTTCGGGGTACATCGTGAGTTTCTCGTCAATTTCCATAACGTTACCGTTAACAAACCGGATTACGGAAATCGACCAGGTTGTTACGTTGTTCGGCGGCGTATGAAGAAAACCGAGCCAACATGCAAAGTTATCATACAAACAAATGACACCATCGTACGACAACGTATTATAAGGCAGTTTTACTAAAATCTGTTGCTTATAAGCCTTTTTTTAGTTATGTGATAAATTTTGCGTATTCAATATTGAATTTATTCAACGAGTTGTATACAGTTTTCAATATTGAATTCATTAAATTCGTTCACCTTGATATGATGCTCGGCGCAACCCTATATCATATAATTCTATCTAACTCGTTGAATAAATTCAATATTAAACAGAAATTCCAGTAAGATCCTCCATATAACATCGATAAGGCTTAATGTAAAAAGTTAAAAGCAAACGTAGAATATTTACATGTTTAAAACAATAGATCTTGTTCGGTTGCAATGTTCATTTACATATATCATTTTGTTATCATAGTAACTGTACCGTTTGGCCTTCAAATACTTATACAAATAGTTACATTTTTCTTCAATTACATTATGTTTCAGAATCAGCAGCCGCGAGAATCTGCTCCTTTTGAAGCGTATTTAGAAGACGAGAAAGACTTTCTCGAAACACAAGCGGCTAAAACGCAGACAAAACGTAATGAAAAGAAAGATGCATCGGAATGTTGAGGAAACGAATCGTCAGTACTAACCAAATGTCATGTCATGCTTAAAAGAAGCAATTGTGATATCAATTATAAATATCAATCAATTGGTTATAAGGCATATACAAATAGACAATAGTATGATATATAAAATGACTATTGATCTCTTGGTGATAGTTATGTATCCGGGATGCTACACGATCTGGAATCCCGTACCCTCCAACAACGACGGGAGTTCAACAGACACATCTATCTGCTCAATATAGTTAGGGGTATGATATCGGCAGCTGACTCCGCTGAAAAGTTAGTCAAACTTAAATGGACACACGGCAATCTTGAAGTGTTTGTAATGAGTGTCTCGATTTATATATCCAGTATCATTTTTACTTTTACCCTGGTTACATTTAAATAAATCAAATTCTAAGTATTCACTATTTTGTCTTATTATAATACAAGTTTTAATATATTACTGGTGCAATAATATGCAAAAACTATTTGCTTAAAACTAATCTAATAATTAATATTAATGATTGAACCAATGCAAGTATTGCAGAAAAACTAGCAGAACGCCGTGAGATTTTATAAAATAAAGATAGCCTTGTGTCCCTTTAAAACAAAAAGACGTATATAAGCTAAAACATACATTGCCTTCGAAACTAGAAACATCATAGAACATTAGATCACAAACAATGCTGGGCGATTTGTAGTTAAAACATAACGGGAGACAATATATAGAAAAAAAATTGTTTCGTTAAAATTGTTCTGCAGCGGAATCACCTCGACGTGAGCAGTCAGCGCCAAAACTGTGAATGCCTTTAAGTCAGCACTCTAAAGGGGCTACTATGTCGCTCACTCTCCTCGTAGTTTAAATACCAATATTGGTTCCTACTGTATACTGTACGAAATGAAAAGCTCGATCTCCCAACTATATCACGAATCTAACACTGCAAAAAGAAATGCTACACTTATTAAGAACCAGCAGTTTTCCTATTCGTTTTGCTGGTTACAAATGCAAATAGTCAATTATATTAACAAATCAAAATTATGAATTAAAGCATATTTCAAGAGAAGTTTGATTTTACAGCCTGGATATATATTGATATGTATGAGCAAATTTATATGTTAATGGCAACTTAATCTTACAGTCCAGTGATCACTAGATACGTAAGGATTTATATGTACATATCAATAAATTATCCAGTTTGGGAGCATCGATCCCAATAACTATAAAATAAGATATCGCCTAAACCGGTGCTAAAGTGCGTCAGAGGTGTTGCATGTCGTTTTACCTCTCACGAACAGAACTTTTTGATTTTTACTCGTTCTTTCCGACGGATCCCCTTTACTGTATTTATATGTATTGACTTTACCGTCCGTTAATTGCATATGTATCGTTGAACAGGACGTATATGTGGGTTTTTCGTATAGCATTTTTAATAAACAGAATATAAATGAGTAATACCTAAGTACGTAAGCATCTGGGGGAAAAGGAAGTTGTTACGAGGTATTTCGTAACTAGTTTACTGTTTTATACTTGTACTGACACGATCAATCACTTGCAAACAAACGTCTTATCCATTTAGTCGGCTTGATTGTGGACCTACAAATAAATGTATAAACAACATTAAATCAGAATGATTTCCAAATAATGAAATGAACTTAACTGAACCTTATTTAATTAAAATAAAAAAATAAAAAAGATACAAATTTATTTTCCTATTTTACCCCGGGGATAATAAGTCTAACCATACTGTTATAAGAGGAAGGTCTTGGTTACTTTGTCGCACTTGGGTATATTGGTCTCATGTATACCTCGCGTTGAGCGTGAGATATATCTCTGCAGTATGAACATGGGATGTAGGCATTAAAGTAACGATGCAGTGAATATACTAGTATTGGTTATATATTATTACTGATAATTATGAAAATTAGTTTATGTTTATGTTATATTTATAAGCAGTTTTGCCTGAAAACAATGCGATAACCTGTTTAAAATAACATGTTAAATGTTTTAATTTTACAATATGAAGACTTTTTAAGCAGAAAATAAGGTTTTCTTTCATACCCCAGCCAACCCCGTTTTCGCTTCTTGGTGAAGGGGTTAGAAGGGGTATGAAAGTTAATACTCGGACAACGTAATGTGTACATTCAACCACAAATACACACAGAAACAAAGAACAACTTCAAAGATGAACAAAGTGCCAAATTAGACATCACAAACACAAAAGGGTTGACCATAGGGCTACGCCTTGGAACGGTCAGTGACAAAAAAGGCCTCACACTTTTTCATTTTGATTTTACTATTAAAAAAGTCCGTTATGATAGATGACGAAGTCATCAGTTAAATGTGTTTTGCTACTGTCTTATTTTATTTGTTCTCATTGTTTCCCCTTGACTGTATTTATACTGACGATCAAGGAAAACGCACAATTAACTCCATATGTTTATGCTGTTGGAATATTCGCAAGCCATTTGAAATAACACTGCTGAACAAATATTTTCTATTATTTAAGTATTGGATCTTGATACCTAACTATTCTCCATGTTTATTGGTAGGCTTTTATGACAAGCAGTTACGCAGATATTTACAGTGTTATTTAGCATTATTTACTATGGATAATCATAAAAAGAAAACAGTTCTATTAAATTTCAAGCTGCATTGCTCGGTCCCGAAATAAATTCCACAGGCCGTTTTATTGTTTGACTTCTGACAGTATTATGCAATGAATGTTTTTGAGAAATGATTTCTTTGTGCGATGAAACTGAAGAAACACGGAAATGCACGTGCTTTTTATAATACCAATGTTGAATGCACTAAATCCAGATATATGCATGAAAGTCCAAAAATGTTAAACGTTCTTTCATTATATGAATTATGCCATATTTTGCTCAAAACGCCTAAAATTCTAGTTTCTAATAGAGTTTATCGTGTGCTGGGTTTTTATTGACCGTGACTATATATTTATTGATCTTACCGTCTCATAATTTCATATGTACGAGGGTCATTCAATAAGTTCTGTCACTAACGCGTTTTAACAATTATGTGCTCGCTGTGAGTGTTGATGTTTCATTTCGTATGTGTCGTGCTCGGCCGTTTCCAAAGGTTCATTATCATACCTTTTTTTGGTATCAAATAAAAGAGAGTTTCAATACCATTCCATTGATGGTAAAATGAATGCTGTATCTTGTGTGTGACACAAGTTATGGAACATTTAATATACATCACTTATACATAGTAAGGCATTTTCGTCCTGAGTTTTTTTCAGGTGTGTTACCTGTTACTTTTTTAAATGCCTGTTGCTCTTTAAGTACTTGTCGAAGTCCTTTGAAATTTCTCATACATTACCAGTTATATCTGTGCATTACAAGATTCAGAATTTAAGCATGGTAGATGAAAAGGCATTGTCTTAGAAATTAACATTTTAAGCTAACATGTAAAATTAATTTAATGATAAATGGACATTAAATGGAAGGGCAGATTAAATTGGATGATCAATATTTTCACTAAACATTGTGCAAAATTCTACAATAATGTGTTGAATATGAAATTTAAACACTGAATGACTAGGATTTGTAAAACAATATGAAAACATATTAATACTATGAGAATAATTACGACATTTAAAAGATATTATAACATTTCCGTAAACAAAATGAAGAATTTCAGTGTTATTTCCGCTAAAATTAAGGAATATGCATTCACTCATATCTGGTTTACATCAAGACCTTTCCGAATTATTAACAATCATTTTCATGGATAGGCGAATAACAACAGATGGCGTACAAGGAAATTTAAAAGCATAGAATTATTCAAATAATATTTACAACGTTTTGTAACAAGGACATTTTCAGAGATGCCAGTATCCAAAAGTGTGGTAGGGGGAGGTTATTCAGGGGTATAAATAACCGGATTTTTTTAATTTTTGTTGTGGAATTTAAGAGAGCGAACCCAGTAGTACTATAAATGCGCTACTTTATCTCAGTGTAAGATCCGGTTCAAAGGATATATGCCTAGTGACAGAACTTTTTGAAGCACCCTCGTATCTTTAGAACAGGATGTATTTGTGGGTTTTTCATATAATATTTATATATTAAAATTTATAAATACATAAACATCTGGGAAAAAGGAAGTGTTTACCTGTTATTTCGTAACTAGTGTACTGGTTTGTACTTATACTGACACAATCGAGCAACTGCAATCAAACATCCTATCCATTTAGACGGTTGATTGTGGGCGTACAACAAAATGCATAACTTTAAACCAGAATGATTGCCAAATAATGAGATGAATTAAACTAAATCTTATTTAATTACCAAAAAAAAGAAATAAAAAACCCAGATACAAACAATGACATATAAGAAAAAGCTAAAAAAAAATAGTGTGTCACATGTACAAAGTAATATGTTGAAGGCAAGTAATGTATCGTTTTAAAACACAAGCTCATGTCGGGACACTATTTAGTTCAGCGCCAAAACAGCTCAGTACGTGGTCCCGCCTTAATTCCATTCAGCTATGGTAAGCTTATAGTAGCAGGATTTTATAACGGATATTTTGACAATAAAGCACGCTTAAAAACATTTTTTTACTGGAAAGATGTGTTAACCTGTTTAAAATTACGTATTAAATGTTCTACACTATGCAAACTTTTTAAAGCCGAAATTAAGGTTTTATTTCATATCCCAGCCAGCTCCGTTTTTCCTTTTTGGAGACGGGGTGTGAAGGGGTATGAATGTTAAAATTCGAACCACGTAATGGAGTTATACATTATGCAAGTATTGCATTACTAGTCGTACATGGATTATGTAATTATGCTATTAAATATGGATGGTTAAGCTAGGTTGCAGGTATAAAGGTTTTATTATACTATTGATACCCCAATGATAAAAACCTAAACATACTTTTATAAGAGGAAGTATTGGTTACTTTGTCGCACATGGGAGGTCTCATGTATACTGCTGCGCGTTTAGCAATCGGAGCGTGAGGTATATCTCTGCAGTATGAACTAGGGATGTAGGCATTAAAGTAACGATACAGTGAATATACGAGTATTGCTTATATATTTCTACTGATAATTATGAAAATTAGTTTATGCTTATGTTATATTTATGCTATATTTGCCTGTGAAATGTATTCATGTTTTGTATTTTATTTTAGGTTTACTCAAAAATATGTTAAAATTCCAACATATATGTAAAACAGTGATATGAGCTAATCGAACATGAAAAGTAGCATTGAAGAACGTCAGTCAACCACAAACACACACAGAAACAAAAAACAACTTTAAAGATGAACAAAGTGCCAAATTAGACATCACAAACACAAAAGGGTGGACAATATGGCTACAGCCTAGAGTGGCAAACAAGGCCTCAAACGTTTACATTTTGTTTTTACTAGTACAATAGTCCGTTATGATAGATGACGAAGTGATCATTTAAGTGTGTTTTGCCAATGGTATTGTGTTATATGAATCAACTTTACTATGTGGCGCATTACGTAGTCCGAGTATTAGCTTTCATACCCCATTCAACCCCTTCTCCAAGAAGCGAAAACGGAGTTGGCTGGGGTATGAAATAAGACTTTAAATTCGGCTTTAAAAGTTTGCATATTGTACAATTAAAACATTTAATAGGTAATTTTAAACAGGTTATCACATTTGTTTCAGTAAACATGTTTTCAAAAAAGTGTTTTATTGACAAAATATTCGTTATAAGAAATATAAAAAGATCGGACAGGGAAAGTAGCATTCAAGGAGGACATTCAATCACAAAACACAGAAACAAACACTCAAACAGACAAACAATAATGCAGAAGCAATAATAAATGGAAACGACATCACAACACAAAAGGGTTGACAATAGGGCTACCGCCTTGGAACGGTCAGTGGCAAACTAGGCCACTGGGGGTTTCAACCGGTTCTAGGGTGCACCAAACCTCACACTTACCCTACTGTCATCCCATTAAAACAGGACAGTGTAAATAAAGAAATCCTCGCCATGATCTAATATCTAACCAACAAAGCAGCATCAATAGGCAATATAAGTAAAACACAAATATCCTTGTGAATATAATACAAAAAAACAATAGCCTAGAAAGCCACAATGAAGGTACTCAATGACTTTGCAGAAGCCAGAGCAGTAAGAGAATAAACCATTAAGGGCACGACAAGAAAGATCATGGACAAACATCAAACGCCACCGTCCCAATGGGCTTTAGGTAGGCGTCATCATAGGGTCCACAGCCTGTCCGGTCCTCGTACAATTAAAGAGGAAAGCATAGTGGCGAACTGTAAAAGGGTCCACCACCAAGCATGCAGTACGTTGGAAAATGATAGGGTCATAACCTCTTTTGATAAACTTTTTAACAAGTTTAACAAAGATAGTATGAAAGTGATCATGACCTAGAATCTTACGAAGTTTATAAATCACATCACCATAGAAGTCAGGTTGTAATAGTCCCTCTTGCAGAAGAGTCCTTAAATTAATTTGATATTTGGAAAGAAGATCAGGGTTACGATAATGAAATTTTGCAAAGGTTTTACGAAGTTTATGGTAACGGTAACCCTGATTGAGTAACTTTTTAGTTAAACAAAGATTACGAATATTAAAGTCCTCAACTCGAGTACAAGCTCTAGAAAAACGAATAAGCTGAGACACATACACCCCATAAGAAGTTGCTCGGGGAACATTCCCAACCAAGTGGGTTATAATTAACAATGTCAAAATTAAAATCATATCTCTTGTCATAGATTTTGCTAATTATTTTACCATTTTCAAACGAGAGATCTAAATCAAGAACAGAAGCGTTATTATCAGATATATTAGCTTTGTTAAGCGGGACCAAGTAATGGGCTGGAAATAACAGAATATATTGACTAAATAACCGTTAAAGAGGCACTACCTATATCTACGCGAATTTTAATGTAAAATATTAAATACTCAATATTACTGCATTTATATGTATACAAAGCTATATTATGAGTATTGTAAGAAGAAACATGGTTCGTATTCCAGTTCTGTAAATTATTAATTATGATCGAAACAATATCTTGAATAAAATAATGCTGCCCTGCCGTTTATTCCTGCCGGAGTACTACGAGTTTTAACGAAAACAAACTATTCGGGGCAGTTCCGATAGTAAATGAATAAGCAAAATGGATATGTACTTGGAACGGTCTAAGTCGAGTTTGCTTATGAAACTCCCGGCGGGTCAGACTGGAATATGTTGTCATGTTTGCGATGTAAAACGTAGTTTTGTTAATTTGTCGTAAAAACTAGTTTCATAATATCTCTGAGATTTCAAATCCTGTTAATTTGTACTGTTTGTACTAGTAACACGATGGGCGTAGCACATCGAAGTGTTTAACGAGATGAGACCATACACTATTTGTTTTGTAACATATCCAATGTTCATTTCATGTGTTTGTCATACGCTAACTTCCTATAATTGGTAGTAACAGTGCCCCAGTCATTATGACGGATGTTATTTTCAATTAAATTATTTACAACTTTGCAAATACAATGAAATGTCAGCAACCATGCTAAACGTCCGAATAATCTTGATGATACCATTGTTAACTACTTGAAACTCGAATACCGTGATTTAAATAAAAATAATTACTCTTATACTAAATTTACGAAATGTAGTTTTAAAAGGTCTTGTATTGCTTCTGAATCTCATTTCGACAAAAGTGCTGTTAGTTTTGTTAAATGAAATTAATGCAGTCTTCGACAGCATATGTGTTATACTGTTTGAATTAAGTATCTAAAAAGTCTAACACTAATAAAATATAGTTTGTAAACAATAGTACAACTAACTCAAGAGCTTGTGTTTTTAGTGTTCTTTTTTACAATTTAGTTATAAAATATAACATTCCATCATATTTGTGTATTGACGATAGTCAATAATTAGAGTTTTCGTGAAGAAGTAGTGCCAGCAACAGCGCGACTACTTACAAACACATTAACTGCGCCCGAAACAGCAAGAAATAATCAATATACACACTATATGTGTATTACATAATAATGTGATGTGCCACTATCAGAAAGGCCAAGTATGTTATGCGTCAAAATGACATGGGTTTCAGTAGTCGATATACTTATAGCATACTCAAGGTATGACTTAAACACCAATCAGCTTTTGCATCCAAAACAATCATTACTCCTTAATCAAAACGATAACGCTATATTATGCAGGCGAACACTATTCCAGTATCATTTTTCTGAGTACGCCAGTTGCAAAGTGTGGATGGCTTCACAACACATTTCGCAATAGTAGTAGTATTAGTAGTAGTTATGGTGTTAGTGGTTATGGTAGTAGCATTTGCAGAAGCAGTATCAGTAGTTTTAATACTGAATACATGGTAGTAGTAAAAGATGGTGTTGGAGGATGAGGAGACGTTACTACAATAAGTAATAATATAAATAGTAGTAGCTTCATCAACATAAGTAATGGTGGTAGTAGTAGTAGTAGTAGTAGTAGTAGTAGTAGTAGTAGTAGTATTAGTAGTAGTAGTAGTAGCAGCAGGAGTAGTAGTAGTTCTAGTAATAGTAACATGAATAGCAGTAGTAGTAGTAGCAACAGTTCTAGTAATAGTAGCAGAAACATAAGTAGTAGTAGTAGTAGTAGCTGTTGTTGTTGGAATAGTAGTAGTAGTAGTAGTAGTAGGAGGAGGAGGAGGAGGAGGAGTGGTAGCGGTAGCGATAGCGGTAGTGGTAGTAGTAGTAATAGCAGTAGCAGTAGCAGTAGTAGTAGAAGGAGGAGGAGAAGGAGGAGGAGTTTGAGGTAGAGGAGGGGGAGACGTATTAATAATTATGAGAAATACACATTTATATGTATGTATATACACTATTTTAAAAATCAACATGGCGGGTGGAACTCATTAATAATCCTGGATGCTTGTCTATAAACAATCGTTTCTGAAAGGCAATTACAATAGATATGATATTTAAATGTAATTACATATTATGGATTAAACTGTAACTCTAGTTTTGTAATATTAAATATTACGTCTACCAAGCATGCATGCACCCAAGCGATCCCCTGTTCGTTATTGCCATTTATACTAGATTTTGTTTAGCGCTGTGTGGAAACTGTACGAAATATCTCCGAAAACAAATCAACAGTCATATAACTTGTGTTTGTTCTTTGGGATCATAAAGTCCATTCTGTTTGCTTTAAAGTAGGATACCATTTAATCCGATGCTAGTGGGTCCGAGAGGTGTTGCACGACATATTATCTCGGTCTTATGAAAATTCATTGAAACTGAGTCTGCTGTTTCGTTTCTTGTTTGAAATTATTATTTCAAAGGAATCCACATTACACTATTTAAAGACATATTATATTTAGGACTGTAAATTTCGCTCAAGATACATCCACACATGCTGTTTGGAAAGAATATCCATTACTTAGTCCCACCTTAATTACATTAAGGGATGGGAAAGCTTATATTAGCAGGATTTTATAACGGATATTTCGACAATAAAACAAGTTTAAAAGATGCTTTACTGGAACAAAGCAATAACCTGTTTACAATTACCAATTAAATGTTTTAATTTTACAATATGCAAACTTTTAAATATAGATATGAAAAATCGAACAGGAAAAGTAGCATTCAAGGACGACGGTCAACCACAAATACACATAGAAACAACGAACAACTTTAAAGATGAATTAAAGGCCAAATAAGACATCCCAAACACAAAGGGGTTAACAGTATGGCTACCTCTTGGAAATGTCAGTGGCAAAAAAGGCCGCTGGGGGGGTTTAAACCAGGTTCTAGGGTGCACCACCAAACCTTACACTTACGCTACTGTCAACCCAATAAAACGAGACAATGTAAATAAATCAATCCCCGCCATGAACTATTCTCTAACCAACAAGGCATCATTATAGGCATTATAAGTAAAGTACAAAGATGCATGTGTATATATAAATACAAAAAAACAATAGCCTAGAAAGCCACAAAGAAGGTACCCAATGACTTGGCAGAAGCCAGAGCAACAAGAGAATAAACCATTGAGGGCACGACACGACATGACTGCAGACAAACATCAAACGTCCTTTTGGGCTTTAGGTAGACGTCATCTAGGGTCCACAGTCTGTCCGACCATCGCACAATGAAAGAGGAAGGCATAGTGGTGAACTGTAAATGGGCCCACCACAAAGCATTTAACAAAGTTTAACAAAGAAAGTATGAAAGTGATCATGACCAAGGATCTTACGAAGTATGCTAATCCCGTCACCATAGAAGTCAGGTTGTGATAGTTGTCGCAGAAGGTTCTTAAATTACTTTTATATTTGGAAAGAAGAGAGTTACGATAATAACAATTTGCAAATTTTTTACGAAGTTTATATTAACGGTAACCCTGATAGAGTAGCTTTTAAGTTAAAAAAAGATTACGAATATTAAAGTTCTCAACTCGAGTACAAGCTCTAGAAAAACAAATAAGTTGAGACACATAGACCCCATAAGAAGTTGCTCGGGGAACATCCCCTTCTAAATGAGGATAATTAACAATATCAAAATTAAAACCATTTATCTTGTCATATATTTTGCTAATTATTTCACCATTTTCATTGGAGAGATGTAAATCAAGAAAAGAAGCGTTTGTATCAGAAATATTAGCTTTGTTAAGTTTAATTCCTTTAGGGTATATATTATTAACCATAGTAGAAGGAAGGGATGTCAATGTTTTTATATGTCATTTAGATACCGAGGGGTGTCATTAAAGGCCTCAATAACATCTTCCTGGGTATCTGATGAAAGACGCAACATGAAATCTCTTTCATAGCAATATAAAAATAAATCTGCGACAATTGGCGCACAGTTCGTACCCATAGGGATACCAACAATTTGTCTATAAACGGTAGTTCCATAACCATGATAACTCACAAAAATATTATCTAATAGGAAGATGAGTGCAGCCGAAATTTAAGTTTGATTTCATACCCCAACCATGGAGACGGGGTTGGATGGGGTATGCAAGTTAATACTCGGACCACATAATGCGATGTGTTTAGCTCTTAGATCTTATGGGATGGCGAGTTGTCCGTCGTCCGTCTGTCGTCGTCTGTTAACTGTTGCCTTGTGAGCGCCATAGAGACATCATTATTTATCGGATATTTACCAACGTATCCTTATATCAATGAAAGCTCAGGCAAGTTCGACCAACCAGATCAGAATATTAACACCAGATTTATTACCCTGAAAAAGCCATAATGTGCCATGTGGATACTCCAGCAACATTTATTAGTTAACATTTACCAAACTTTGCTAGATTGTTAATATTCATGACAGCTTTGAAAAGTTCGAAAACCAGTCAAGTCGGATTAGCAAGACCGGAGTTATAACCATTGTTTCGCTGAAAAAATGCCGTATTCTGCTCTGTAAATTCTCTAGCACCTTTATCAATTTTTCCAGATTATTTAGATTAATAGTAGCTAGTATAAGTTCGAACATCAGCCAGATCGGACCAAAAACACCAGAGTTATGTTGTTTTTAAATATGTCATATTTTGTCTTAAGTAGATATTAAGTAGATAGGGCGTTTATTTCTTAGCTGACCGTTTCCAAACTTTACCATATTATTGATATCAATACAAATTTTAACAAGTTTGAACACCGAGTAGTAACAACATAGTAAAGGCCCTTGATATATTCCTGTATTTAGCCCTGTTGACTTGACAGCTCTTTATTTTTCATCTGATCTTCACCAAACCCGTTCAGAATGTCAATATAAATAAAACCTTGGACATGTTTAAAACCAAATATATCTGATCTGTCACACATCCGTATATTCCCACACCACCCCTTACCCACCCCCACTACCCCCTCCACGCTCCCCACACCCCAACCATCTGGCAAATGTGTTTAAATCATTGAAAGTTTCTTTAACATTTAGTCAACAAATAACATACAACCAGTAGATCGATACATGTCCTCTTGAGTCTGCTGAAGCTTTTTTTTAAAAAAAAAATATTTACAGAAATAATTGTGAGGATGTCTTTTATTCATTTTGTTGAAAAATATTCTTTTCTTACGGTGTATTAAAATTGTTTCTATTTATTCAAGTTTCTTTAACAGTGTATTGAAATCGAATAAGGTAGATAAACATAATGGTTTATATCATTGTCACCTTGATATTAACTATTGTTCCTAAGTGAGATTTTGATGCAAAATGGAACGCGAGTGACTTTACCAGATTATTGATATTAAGTCTGCACATATCATCAATGTAATAAATTGAAAATAGTTTGGCTTTATGGAGTACACGTTTTGGGTTTACACAACAGTTTATTTTTAATGCTTGCTTCACTTCTTCCGTGTTTTTTTCCAGTTAAAATATATCTTATACTGTTATATACACTTTCTTTTGGTAAGTATATTTCCCTGATAACACACGCACACACACGGGTATATTTCATTTATGTACTATACCAGGAACATATTAGCTAAAACTTGTTTACAAAAAAAAATGTGATTGATTTTGTTCAACGTTTACATATTTTATCAAATAATTTCTTACACTTAAATATTTCATGTAAATAGTTACCGTTTCATGCGTCTAAATTTAAAACACCGTTTGACGCCATTGGTCAAGAGATATATATATATATACACGCTTATAAATGGCTTTTACCGCGAAGTGAACATTTTAAGTAGTTTAAAAGTGCGTTACGTACCAACATGAGGGGAGCCAGGTGAAAAACCACAACGAAACATTTCTTGGAGATTCGGACAACTGTGATACCATATTTTGATTTAAATTATATAGATACCGTAAATATAGATACCGTAACATCTATATACCGTAACGACATGTGTTGCATGTCACGAAAGAATATACACACCACTCGATGTGTTGGACAGTGATATTTTAACTGATTTGATGACGGAAGTATTTTTCACAATTATAACCGAATATATAAACGACAATCAAACTCTTTAGCCTTACGGTTACGCATACGATTATCTTTATTTTGGTATGTTATTGATCAATATATACCTATAAAAGTGTTGGATTAAATTAATTTCACTAGTTTGATGTTTGACACTGCGGATTTTAGTTAAAAATAGCGTAATTAGTCAATGAAAGGTAACCTCTATTAATCGTGTTAGTGTATTACTGTACTTGACAAACGGCCAAATTATTTCATAAATGTGAATAATAACAACGTGTTACTCAATTTGAAATGAACGAGACAAAGTGATATTTTATATAAGGCTGGGACACATTTCAAATCTGTTTAACGCTACTTCGCTTGCAAACGTTACACAATAATTCTGTGATGGCGAGTACTTCCACCGAAGATGCAGTCAAAGACATGGAGAAAGCCGAGCAGGATATCAGACAGATATGCAAACAATTAAACCATCAATCTGTTGACGTACAGAATACTGTGATAGATATGCAGAACAGGAAATTGGACCCTGGAGGTATCGATCCGCTTTTGGATGCAATGGAAAGAGCAACTTTCAACTGCGAGTTATGCCAACAGGTGATTGTTAATATAAGAGGGAAACTACAAGATGCTCAGATTTACGTCCACAATGTGTATGGGCAAACAGATGTCAGAAGGAGGTCTATTGTTTGTAGAAAATGTAAGTATTTATTACAGAATCTAACATAGTTTATTAAAATGCTCAATGCTGATTGGTTATTGGGGAGGTTTTGAAGTTATATATAATGTTATTATATACAATACCTCTGACGTCAGATATTCAACCGTTAAGACGTCATTGTAAACTCCAGAAAACACGCTAACCGTTTAGACGTCATTTTACACGTCAGATGCAAAATGAGAAAGTTGACATCGCATCGTCGTTAACCCCTCGGCCACGGATATGCTGTTTACAGTAACTATAATAGTTTACAGTTATTAAATGCAAAGTAAACAAGGCAGTATAGCATCATACAATAAACCTTAATATGTAACATGCACATTCGCTCAATTTGGTCCAACCTCACACTCGCATTTTGTGTTTGTGATGTCGTTTGCATTTTTTATTACTTTTGCCTTTTCGTTTGTCTGTTTGCGTGTTTATTTTTGTGTTTTGTGGTTGACTGTCGTCCTTGAATGCTGCTTTCCCTGTCCGATATTTTTATCCTTCTTTAAATTAAACACAAGTTTAAACTCTCTTTTTCTGGTAAATGTTGATTATATAAACTTTAAAACAGTTTACTCATAACTGCAATGTCATACTAAGTGATTGGTTCTCTATAATTCAGACTAATTGTGGAACATTAAAGATTTCACCATGACTTTTATACATTAATTAAAGTATGATACTCGATATGTTTATTGTTTCCAGGTGACAGTGGTATATCGTCAATGGGTGAGTAAACTCTGAGGACATTTCTTTATTACGTACCTGTCAGTGATGTATAAAGATTTCTCAGTAACATATTTTTAGTATCAGACACAAGTAATATCATCACACCAGTGACGATATCATTTTTCTATATCGTCACTAGTGTGACGATATCACTTTGCCACTCGGTATAAGTGTTTTAATCGGGACTACTTTTTTACCTTTTTTGTATTTAATGGTACTGTAGATTGCGATTTATTTCAACAATGAAATTTTAACGGCTCATTTCTAAATCTGCCAAGTGTATTCATACGCGATGGCACCTTGTGTGAGGGGCGCTGAGGTGTCTTTAAAAATCACTGATAGGTATATAATAAATAGATAAATCAACAGTCTCGGTGTGATACAAAACATGTCACTCGAACGCATTGTAATTCGGTTACAAAACTCGTTCTTCGATCTTGTTTTGTAACCGAATTACATGTTCTCGTGACATATTTTTCGTATCACACCGAGACTTTTGATTATTATATATTTATTTAGTTTGTCTCCATTGTTAGGGAGCCGCGGTAGCCCAGAAGATATAACGTTTGAATCTGCATTCGGAGATCACCAGGCTCAAGATCCGCTGGCGCCACAGGATAATGTGTCCTTAGGCACGATACTTTCCCTAGTTGTAGTTATACAAGTGTCGATATATTAAAAATCCATTTAAGCCGAAACATGCGAAAACGCCCCTTCAGACAAATTGTTTACATTGTATGTATTTTAATGTTTATGAAACACGGTGATTTTCTCTTTAAATATATATTTATTTGATGTTGATATCTTAATTAAGAATGATTTTATCTCAATTTGAAAATTAAAGATTGTACTTACCATTAATTTTGACGTTGACGTCGGTGTCTTGAACGACGTCATTGATTAAATAACAACAACAAACATAAACAATTTGCCATTTTCAACTATTTCGATTAAGAAAACATATTCTCTATGATATAATAATTAGGTAAAACACGCAGGTGACAAGAAATTTGATTAGTAATTTGATTAGTTACTTTATGACGTTGTCGTCTGAACGTCCGAAGGGACGTTTTCGTGTGTTGCCGGCTCTAATTTTTTTATTTCAATAAAAACAATTGGCCCTTATACTGCATGTAGTAATCTTGTAAAGATTTATGTTAGGTTATTTAATATTAATATAATGTTGTGTTCTTCTTTCAAAGGCTGAACTAACTTTCTATTTGTATTATATATTTCCCTCGTTAGCAGGTACATACATCGGGATTGATGAGTCGTGAACGAGTTTACATATTAGTAAATGTATAGTGTATAGTGGTATGCACTTTAATATTACAATCGCGATACGGCAATATCCCTATCTACCTGATACTTTATAAAATGACTGTAGTTTACAATTGTCGATACATTAAACATTTATTTCTATTTCAATAAGGAAGGTGGCCGTATTCTAGTTATCTTGAAAATATTTAAGTTGGGTTATTTCATTCTATTTTTTTCTTTTCTGACATGTAATTTAAAGCTTAACACGCTTTCTAGTTGCATTATTTACCCCATTAACCGGTACATATCTCGGGTTTGATGTGTCATGAATGCGTTTACAAATAAGTAAACGTAGACAATTCAAGTCGCTGGAACAAACACCATTTACATAATATTAAGCATGTTTCAACAACAACGGCGTGTTTTTGAAAATTATATTACATACTATTAAACCAGCTGTATAAAGCGGAAAATTATCTAAACACGTTGATCGATTAACATAGTTAAGAAAGAATTTCACAACCAGGAAGTCTTGATCGGGAAGTCGTTGAGATGGAAAAAATGATACGTAATCTAGGGTAGTAGGTTATTGCATCATAATGTATTGCTTACTACTACGCAGTTTTGAATTCAAAATATTCATAAACAAACTCGGACAAATCAACTGAATAAGAAAATTGACACAATAGAAACAATAGTTAACAGAAGTCGTCATTGAATCTTTATCATCCTTGTAATTGTTGTTGTTTATACTGCGTGTGTTTTGGTGACTATTTTCTGTAAATGCCGCAATTCGTGTTTGATTTCTTTATCTACTTTCGTTAACTAAATTAGTTAACAAGTGAGCAAGTATATACCAGCAAATGTGAACAAACAAATATACAGATGAATTACGCTATTGCAGCTTTTTATATGTGATGAAACCGCGTGACTTTCTTATTGGTTTCAAGGGGAAATATATATAAACAAAGCGCCCGTCGCAGGTACTTGTATATTAACAACTATCTTAATAGTTAATCCATTTTGTTAAACTAAAGCGCACATACCCGTACAATGTGGGCTATTTGCTCCTCCACAAACGATAATTCGATCCATTCAGTACTAACGGAGATTAGCCCTTCCAAATTGTACATGGTCATAGATTTCTTTCATTTCCAAGACTTTGGGAGGGATAATCTCAGAAACTAATGCATGAATCTCCCTTGTGGGGTGTGCGTGTAGTTCAGCTAAATACAATTCGTTAACAAATTAAGAAAGTTAAGAAGCAAATACCTACATGAATCTAGAGCTTTGTTTACAATGTGTTGCCGTGAAACCGATCAAAAAGAGTATGATAATGGACCTTGTCACATCACATTTAAGAAGCTGATATGTCATAAATCATCTGCTTATTTGTTTGTTTACATTTACTGGTATATGTTTGTTAATTTAGTTTTGTATATTTCTACATTTTCTAATGAAGTATATCGAATGCTCCACCTGACGAACATTCAGGTTTATTTAAGATTAGACGAAATTGTTTTCAACAGAAAGTATCAAGTGATATACATATTAATTTAAAAAATGATTTGAAATTCAAACTAAAAACATTCAAAGGGCGACGTTTACATCTAATTATCAAACAATATATTTTAGGATCCAACCCAGGATCAGCTGTGTTGACAGAAATCCAATTGGTAAGCATAATGCTTATAATATATATATGCATACGCATAGTTTCTCCGTACATAAACGATATGAGCATCCATTGTTATCATTGTTTTCCATTATTCGTGGCAAAATGTCTCTTACTTAAATCCAAAGCAAGCGATCTAGTTAATACGAAATATGTTTTGTTTTTTAAAAGCATCAGAGTAACACATATGAATGGGACATTGATGATGATCCCCAAATCAGCGACGGTGATGTACATGTAAGCTATGAGGATTTTTACTTTTCAAATATGTTTTACTGGCAAGATATCTGCACATTGAGAGGCTTGTATAACGATAACTAGTGAGTGTGATTTATAAAACACAGCATTGTTTTATTATTTTACTCAGCTAAACAAAACCATTAAAAGCAAATATACATACATGTAGCTTAGTTTGTATTTAAATGAATACTCTTTACGTAAACATGAAACATGTAACTGTTTAGTGTTTTACTTGACACTTTTTAGAAGGAAATCAAGGACATGGAAGAAATCACAAAAGAGAATGCTGACATTGAACTCTCTACCGATTCTGACCCAGACGACCAAAATAATCACGTCGTGAGTTAATACAATATAAGTGTTATAAGAGAAATGATAATTACATGGTTTGAGTATTAACTTTCATACCCTATCCTACACCTTCTTCAAGAAGTGAAAACGGGGTTGACGGGAATATAAAACATGACCTTAATTTCAGATTAAAACGTTTGCATATTGTAAAATTCAAATATGTAATAGCTAGTTTTAAACAGGTTATCGCATTTTGTTCAGTACATATAGTTTTAAACGTGTTTTATTTTCGTAATATCCGTTATAAAGTCCTGCTAATATAATCTTTCCCATTGCTTAAGGCGGGACCACGTAATGTGTGAATTAATACAATCTAGGTTTTATAAGTGTAATGGTATTGCGTCCACATTATCAATATATCATACGGTTTACCATGCTTTCCTTTTTTGATAAAGATGTCAACTGTTTCCGAGTCAAAATACAAATTATATCAAGAATTGTTTCTCTTGGGATAGTTGTAAATATCGTTTAAAAGAAATGTTTTATGTTGTACAAAGTTACTATCATTTACCTGAAAAAAGTGGTTTATATATGGCTGACGGTTAAACGAAAACACAAACAAAATATTGAGACAAAATGAAACTAACTCCTTGGGTTCGTGCATATATCTTAATACAGTTATGTCTATTTTAAGTGCTGATTTTTCAGGTTGAATTATTTGCGGACGAACTACATCAATCCTCGCCACAAAATCCAATGGTACAACACGACAGCACAAATCAGCATAACGAAATTACCACTGAATGTCACCTGAACAATTTATCAGGATCTACAATGATGTCTTCATATACTGGAAATGAAAGTCCTGAGTATGAACCTCGTGTTCCACCATTTCTCGAGTCATTAGCAATCGACACTACAGAGGTAAAATATATTATTCACTATTGTTAGAATCATCAAACATAGGCTTGTAATTCATGTTTAACTTAAAACAGGTTTAGAAAGATTTGGTGTTTGTCTAGACTCTAGATTTTTAATTTGACGTAGACGTTTGGTCAACATTGTATGAGACACGGTCTTAAAACTTGACAAGCGACTTGACCGGTGATTATTAACCTATGTTTCCTTATTAAAAATAATCTTAAACGTCTATGTCAAAAAATACAGTCTGTATATATATTATTTTTTAAACATTTTGATAAGCACGTACATTTAAGAGATATGACGATTTGCTGCATGATACAGTATCCTTAGCGCTTCTGTATATTCATTTAGATTGTGCGAGCGATTCATTGTACTAAACAATATATATTTCTGAATTATTGACTGTCACAGTGGAGATGGAATCCCCGAAGAAAAATACCAGTGGTATCCTGCTTAGTAACATACATATTAGATATAGAAATATATTGATAAGCAATTACATTTCTAGTCTCGGCCGTATCAAGCGCGTGTATAACTTGCAGATATCTGTCTGACAGTGTGCAGATTAGTGCAAATAAAGCGCCCAATATCGATTAGCCGATCTCATTCGCAAGTGTTTTCACGCTTTTAAAATCAATATTTGAATGACGTTATGTTGTATATTAACTCACACTTGACGACGTCACTTCCTGTTTCCCAAAATTTAAAAGAAAGAAATTAACGTAAAATTAAGTATTTTTTTATTTTGATTTCTTAGAGACTTTCCAAAATCGCCTCAACGTCAGATGTGCGAGGGAGATTTTTTAAAGGGACACACGGCAGTCTTGAAGTGTTTGAATTGGGTGTCTTGGTTTATATACTTATCCAGTATCATGTTTACCTTTACCCTGGTTACATTTAAATAAATCCAATTTTAAGGATTCACTATTTCGTCTTATTATATACCTATCAATAACTATATAAAATACCTTTTATTTTCTTAAAATGGAAAACAAAAACCTGTTTCACCTCTAGAGGTTTTCTGAATCCGTCTCAGTATGCTACTAAAAGTAGATTCCGTATCACTATCCTACTTAAAATAGAACAGGAAAATTCCTAAAAATGCACGCATTTACACCAATGTGCACGAGAACGTCAAGACGACGTTACACCAAACAAACAAAACAATTACGTCACACCAATGAAATTTAACTTGTAAGCTGTAGCTACACCCTCAAATATATTAAGATACGCCCATTTTCCTTCTGCGCTTTGGTTAACATGTTGTGCTGTTGAGTTTATGAATATTGAGTTCTGCTCAACCCGGGGCTAGAGGGCGTGAGCGGTAGCTAGCATATTTCACTACCGCTCATGAACAGTCTCAATCAAACCGAGACAGCAGTATTTCGTATGTGTCTTGCTCGGCCGTTTCCAAAGGTCCATTATCATACTCTTTTTTTATAGCACGGTGGCGTTGCTTGTGCAGTGTGGCGGCAGTAAAACGTCTCCCCGCGCTTGCAATCAGTACTGTTATTCATTCGATCTTTGGAGATCGCTGAGCCCGATACTTATAGTTAGTTATCGGTGGTACATTTTCAATTTCTTTTGTTTTCTTATTCAAATTTTGATTCGGTGGTTCCACTACTCCGGCCGATAAAAGGCTCTGGGTATTGTTTAACCACTCATAGGATATGTTGTCTGCTTTTTATACGCAGGCTTCATAACCACTGCTCCCAACTAAATTCCATTATGTTTATTTCGCTCTTCGGGGCATTTCATTTTATTAGATACTGGGACCATACGCCGTACGACATGGGGAATACGTTAAAGAAGGATGATTCCATGTCCACCGCCATATGCATGCCATCTTCGGGATGGTTAAAATTATGTGCTGTTGATTTTATGAATATTGAGTTCTGCTCAACCCGGGGCTAGAGGGCGTGACCGGTAGCTAGCATATTTCATTACCGCTCATGAACAGTCTCAATCAAACCGAGACTGCAATAGTTTGTATGTGTCGTGCTCGGCCGTTTCCAAAGGTCCATTAGCATACTCTTTTTTTTTTATTGAAAATAAGCATTGAAACATTTAAAAATCTTATTTATTGCATACGTATGCAACAGAAATTTCTTAATGTAAATGTTCTATTTTTTAATCATATGTAGGAGGTTTATAATAAAAGGATCATTACTAGAGTAACGTGTTCTGGAAGTTTATGTATCACCTCTTGCGAGATCCTTGATCTGTCATTTACCTACCCGAGGTGATACAAACGTCCAGAACACGTTACTCTAGTAATAATCCTATTTTATTATATCATAAGTTTTAATATATTATTGGTGCAATAATATCAAACATTAATAATATGCAAAACCAAATTGCGTAATACTATTCTAATAATTAATATTACTGATTAAACAAATGCAAGTTATGCAGAAAAACTAGCGGGACGCCGTGATTTTTTAAAAAATAAAGATGGCCGTGTGTCCCTTTAACCTCCATTTCCCCCACCACCCCTGCCACGCATTGGTTCTGAAAATCATAGAGTAGCAAAGAAATCAGAAGTAGACCGGATGGCTGAGGCTAGTACATTCTATGAGGATGACGAATTTCAAGTGTCTGCAATGTTTTAATAAATAAATTCATCCTATTTTTCATAACACAATATTGACATCGATAACTTCGTCTAAATTTTCTTAACTGATTCCCTTTTCCAGAGTTTGTAGTCGTGATGAGGACTGTACTATTCGTAATATTTGTATAACTAAGAAGCTACTCCAGCAGATCTACCGTAATGGTAACGGTGGTAAACTTCGAAAAACCTTTGCAAAATTGTATTATCGTATCCCTGATCTATGTTTTAAAGTATTTTTAGAACTCTTCCGGCCAAACTGAATTCTATGGTGAGGTGGTTTACTTCGTAAGATCCTTGGTAATAATAACTTTCATACACTATATAATACACTTGTTTACTAGTTTATCAAAATAGGCTATGACCCTATCATTTTACAACTCACTGCATGTTTAGTGGTTGGTCCATTTATAGTTCGCCACTATACTTTCCTCTTTTATTTTGCGATGACCGGACAGACTCTGGACCCAATGATGACGTCTACCAAATATGTGTCTTAAAAATTGTCTTGTCGTACCCTTAACGGTTTGTTCTCTTGTTGCTCTGGCTTCTGTCAGGTCACTGAGGAGTATTTGCTTTGTGGCTTTCTAGGCTTTTGTGTTTATGTTATATTTATATATACATGATCATCTATGTATTATACTTATATTGCCAATCAATGTTGCCTTGTGTGTTAGAGAATATAACCGGGCGAGGATATCTTTATTTACACTGTCCCGTTGTATGGGGATGGCAATAGGGTCAGAGTGAGGTTTGGAGCAGTCTAACATCTGGCTTACACCCCCAGCGGCCTTTTTTGTCACTGACCGTTCCAATGTGGTTGCCCTATTGTCAACCCGTTTTTGTTTGTGATGCCATATATCTTGCCTATTATTCATATTTGTAATTAGTGTTTGTTTCTGACTGTTGTCCTTGAATACTTCATTTCCTGTGTTTGTTTGTACTTTTAGAGCAAGTGTATTTCAATAGGGTTGCCGCTGCACTATTACTTCTAGCATAAATATATATTATTTTTGTCAGTGATTTTCAAAGTTGAAAGTGATTTTGTTTTTGCAGCATGTTTACGACATGTTAGACCATATATGACGGTCAATTGTTTTGTTGTAGAGGCACACCCCATCCTCTTCATCCTGCGTAGAAACAGTACTGTATATATTCCGCCATTCGTAAAGTCGATATCCCAGTTGGAATCGAACCTGCAGCGGTGAGAGTCGAGAACGTTTTATAGACGACAGCGTCTTTACAGTCCCGGTCAAAGTTTAAAGGAAAATGCATCGATCAACATGTACATTATTTCAATGTTTGCTTACCGTCTCTTTAACCCATGTTTCAGTAACAGAGACCGTCAGATCTGATAACAGATTAATAATGGGACGGAGATACATATTGCTTTAACAAAAATAAATACAAGTACAATGAACTTTAAAGGGACACTGTCCGTAACTTTTAGCTTATAAAACACACACTAATTATGTTCGCAAACATTACACACCAAGCATTACTGAATATTTACTAATTTAAGCAGGATTGTTTGACGGAATTCAATCGCGGTACAAAAAAAAAGAGAAACCATTTCGGGCGTTTGAACTCGCAGCCCAAACTAAAATTACACTCGCGGTAATAACAGTGAACGTAAAGTGGTCGACCTAGCTCCCCACTGAGCTAAGCGGGCTATACATATTACGCACTAAATACTATGGTGAAAACCTAATGCGCTAATGGAAGTCACGTGATCGCAGAAACGGTAAATACAGTGGGTCCCACTTTCTTTACAAATAATAATTGAAGCTTTTTTTTTTCAAACTCACGAATGTATTACTACAGACTTCTTAGTGTCTATGCTCATGTTTTTATGTATATATTTCACTGAATAAAAGTCAGATAGTTATTTGGTTATTCGATATCTGCTTACTTACGGACAGTGTCCCTTTAAAGGTACACTAAACTTTAAACGTTTATGAATGTTTTTAAAAGCTGCCTCATCCGTGAAATTGTATCGTGATGGAGCATTTAACGATATGAATAGGAAGTACGAGTACTATATACGGTATATAGACATATGAAAGAAAAAAACATTAACTTAATTGTGTTTATGGTTCATATCGGTTACGTCTCGTTGTTTAACCCTGTTTAAATGTTAAACATTCTGTATGTTAAAGACTTTAATTTAAAAACAAAAACAACTAACAGCTGTGAAGTTCTAAAACAATGATAATTTATAATTCCTGAAACTAACTTAATGAACAAGTTGAAATGACTCTAAATGGCACTATACAATACATTGTGTATGCCTATAGTTGAAATTAAAGTTGAAGTTTTAACTATATAAATCGCCTTATGTCATAATGTAACTATACATGATTGTTCTGTTTGCATTGCTTGCTGTTTTGAAAACCTAGGACAACTTGTATTAGAAGGCCAGCTGAGGGACGACTTAACTTTCTTAAAAACATTTACAAATGCGATGTTAGTGTTCACAAAATAATTTGTGGTAGTACTTTGATATAATGATCAACGATTGGGGAAAATGTGTTTAGATCGGAATATTTTTATTTATAATCGTATTTAATAATTAACATTTTGCTACATGATAATCATGAATAATGCTATTGGCAATATAATTTGAACTACGGAAAATTCTCGTTTCAGGATCTGCAGCCAGAGGAAGCTGTTACCTTTACCAATCCGTGCTACGATAGTCACAAATGATTTAATTGTTCACAAAAAGAAAAGAGCACTATCATAGGAGAAATCACCGAACACAAAGAGTATATGACATATCTATTTGACATATCGCGTTATACTGCGATATATATGTTACTTGAACTCGACCAGATAGTACATATTTACAGAATGTCATACGCTTTCATATCTGTATCGACATGGGTTAAATACTTTTTCTTAACCGTTAAACACATCTTGTTGGAATGTGTAGACTTTGATCCTATGCGTCAAAGGTACTACAATGTTAATACTATGAAACAGTTATTTGATACTATAGATTTTAGTCTTGTTTTAGATTTCCTGAAAGAAATCACACTATATAAATCATTCTTATGTGTTCTTATGTATATTTACTTGTTTATATAGTATTACGCGTTGACAGGCATTTGTTGATTTACATATATAGTTTATTTACTACCATATAATCCCTTATTTGTAAATAGTTGTATCTTTATACATTTACATTATTTTTTGTTTAATCATTACTTCATTTCTTTATCTTTCGTCAGGTTTTGTGCACAGTATGACCTGTTTATGTGTTGACGTGCTGTAAAACACAACTCTTTTATTCATTCATAATGTGATGTCATGCAATGGAAAAAACAAAATCATAATTGTATACGTCCTTTAGACTCAGGAACTGAGTCTGTTAAAACTATAACTGATTCTGTTATCATAGAACACGGCCATGGTACAAATGACGTTTTACTATATCAAAATAGGTAAACATCTCGCTTGATATATATCGAGTTCATTCAACATGTGTAAGAGAATGCTTATGTCATGTAACATTGGTAAAGATTCAAAGTAGGTTTTATAAAAGGCCCTGCTGTCTAGTTTAGATTCTAGTTCGGATGTAAATATTTCAGATCAATGGTAAGGAGCGTGGGGGCGTGAAGAAAATGTAAAATGTAGAATTACTACCGAATCTCTAATTTGGACTTGCATTTTCACGTGCGATCCTTCTGGACTAAATGTTGATTGTGGTATATGACTGTTCTTGAGAACAAACATATAATAATACTTCACATATTGTGTTTGGCGCTAGACCACGTAAACGAAAAAACAAAGTTAATAAATGTTCATCCATATTACATTTCCATCTACAGCTCAATTGTAATTGAGTTTATCAGGTGAAATATGTTACATGTGTTTAGTGTATTATCGTGTAACGTGGTTAAATGACACGTGGTTAAATAACTATGAAGACCTGGTTGTTTCCTGTAGAACAACCTATTTGTTAATAAAACAAACCCGTCAAAAAATGACAAAATTACATTACAAAATCGTTTATCAAACCTCTATCCATGTGTTCAGAACATATAATAATGTATTTGTGACAATTAACAGTATACATTTATTCAATGGTTCTTAAAATACTCATGTTTATATATGCGTACAATGCATTATGACTGTGTTACTCTTAACTCTAAGTTTTGTGGTTTGGCCTGGCTCGTTAAAGACGCTGATATTGTTCCTATATAGCTTTGATTCGCAAAATACGTATTTAGATAGTGATACTCACTATATTGTATCGTTGTACCACTATTATATTTAAAGGAACACAGGCAATCTTTACTAATGATTTTATGAATACTGAGTTCTACTCAACCCGGGGCTAGAGGGCATGAACGGTAGCTAGCATAGTTCACTACCGTTCATGAACAAACTTAATCGAACCCAGATTACAATAATTCGTATGAGCCGTTTCCAAAGGTGCACTCACATACTCTTTTGAAGTTGTTATCAAGCAGTAAAATTAGCACCTCGATTTATTAATCCAGTATCATGTTTCACTTTAAAACTGCTTACGTATAATTAAATAAAAATTTGAGATTTCAATTCTCTTCTTTATTTTACGAAAATTTTAAATAAATTATTGGTGCAGTTAGGTAAAATAATTTGCTTTTAACTAATCTACTAATAAGTATTAATGATTGAACAAACTGAAGTTATGTAGGAAAACTAAAGGACGCCGTGAATTGTAAATATCAAGATTGCCGAGTGTCCCTTTAAGCATTACAGTCTTATTCCGAATTTAGGATAGTCACATGTTTTCATCAATTTAATAACTGTGTGTCGCCGTTTGTTCAGCACGTTTAGAATTCAATAGCCTACGTATATTAGCCACATGATGACCATTGAGCAATACAATCGATACAGATAAACCTTTATCATTTCTTTACGTAAGCGAAGTTATGTATAGGTATTTATATGCATTTAACTTCCTTATGAAAAGCGTAATGCTATTTGATCACCTGGTGAGGGTTTAAACGAATCGCATTTTCCTACCATGTACTTCAATAGGATAAGTCATGATTTATGACATTGTTATGGTTAAAGGGACACACGGCAATCTTGATTTATTAAAAACTCACGGCGTCCCGTTAGTTTTCCTCTTAACTTGCATTTGTTCAATCATTAATATTAATTGTTAGAATAGTTCAAAGCAAATTATTTTTGCATATTACTAACTTTTTATAATATTGCACCAGTAATATATTTTAATTTTTTTATGAAATAGTGAAGAAAGTTGAAATCTCAATTTTTTATTTAATTATATGCAAGCAGTTTCAAAGTCAAAATGACGCAGAATAAGTAAATTGAGGAGCACATTTTAATGTTTGAATAAACTCAAGATTGCCGTGTGTCCCTTTAAAAGTCCTTTCACAAAATAACAAAGTTAAAAGTAGGTTACTCAAAAAAATGAATAAATAATTATAGACGACAGTATATCACATACTTATCATACAAATCTTATAAAGGCTTAAATACTTTATAATACCTGAACAACTTAATGACGATGTTTTTTAAAAAGTGCATATATAGTGCACCTGCTAATTATTAGAACTCGTCAGTATCAGACTTTGTATATGTCATTTTGTATATATAACTTGCAATATATTACCTTGATATCCTTGTCTTGTTAGTGACAGCCATGATAACTTGTGTATACAGTTGTTTTACGAACATTTTGTTTAAATCACTTGTCTTGAAATCAACTATTGTTAGTAGCATAATCTTTAAACAGCATTTGTATCAGATGTAAACAACATATGCATTCATTTCAATTTTGTATTGACTATGAACATGGATTATCTGTGACTTTAATGGATAGCACTAACGAGAAATGGATATTATGGTGACATATTGTAATTTGTATTGTTAAACTAGATGTACATGCTAGATTCACTTTGAAGTGCCCTATTTAAACCTCTTTATATTCTTTTGTTATGAAAATGAGTTGAGGTACTACACGTTTCATGTAAAATTATGTAGACGTGTCTGAGATAACCAACGTTGAATGAGTTTGATGTTCAAGGAGACATACTCCTTAAATCAATGACCTGTACATCGTGCTCTTGTTAGGGCTGAAGTTTCAATTTAGAACCACAAACATAATAACAAGTAGTACATGCATTACATATACTAGGATGAATAAATGAAATGGAGCTTTAGGTTTACATGTCGTACTTATAGGTTATTATGTTTGTATCAGGATCTTTGCACTTCCGCGTATTAATATAGCGCGATAATAGGAGCGCAATATTTATCCGCGGAAGAAAGAAGAATGATACGTATTAATTTAACAAACTCCGTTTACTTTCAATGTTTAAGGAGGATTTAATATGCCCAAATGGTTGCCATTTCATGATATTTAAAAATGACTAACTACAGTAATACCTGACATTATCATTGCCTCACTTGATAACATGTTTGGCACTTAACGTTCCTAAATAGTTGCCATTCCTTAACATTTAAAATCCGTGAATAGTTGACATTAAACAACATTTAAAATCACAAAAAAATGTTGACATCAAATGACATTTCAATTCACAAATCAGTTTAAAATTTCGTAAATATATGACATTTAAAGCGTCTAGAATATAATTGACATTGCATGACATTTAAACATTGTTGGCATTGCATGACATTCAAGCATTGTTGACATTGCATGACATTTAAGCATTGTTGGCATTGCATGACATTTACACAGTGTTGGAATGAATGCCATTTAAACATTTCTGGCATGGCATAACATTTAAACAGTGTTGTCATTGCTTGACATTAAAATAGTATGAAGTGTACTGCGTTACAAGACATTTACAGTATCTAATAAAGTACACCTTACTTCGTTGAATGGAAAAAAACACGCAATGTGAATTCAGCAATATGCAGATACTAGTTTAATTTTAATCAAGTACATGTTTGTGTTAGTAAATTACTCACTTTGGAGCAGTGGTAAAAGACGTAATTAGCCAAGGGTTTTGTTTGTTTAAGTGGTATTTACGTCAGGTTTACGACATGTTCGGCCGTATATGACGGTAAGGTTTTTGGGTTTGATGAGACCGCCACATTGTTCTGGGTAGAACCAGTACTGTATGCCTCACGTCATCCGTTAACCACGGCGTCAACGGAATAGGAGGAAGTGACAATTTAAAACAATAAAAAATATGAATGTCATTTTGATTGTTTTCATCTTTCAGTAGCTTTTCCTTAGGCTCGTCCGTCGGATGGGGACGTAAACCGGGCGGTCCCGTGTATCGGTCTATTCTCCGAGCACGTTAATGAACTATAGGAATCTATTCGATAATAAGAGTAGGGCACGGTTCCCGGATTCCTATGTATCCTCCCCTCTCTCTGGGGCGGCTCTAAATAACCTATACTGTGTTGATGAGCCGTTAAACAACATTCAATTCAATTCAATTCATCGTTCAGTTATTATGTATTGTAGCGTAATTGTCATTTGTAGCATGGTCACAGACAATTCTCTTTGTTCAGGCACAGGTGTAAATCGTTTAATTGAAAATAAGACCTGTCAGAATAACAGTGAGAATAATAGTTAGAATAACTGAAATAGAGCTGAAATGGTCACGCTACAAAACAAATAGAGTAAAGCTACGCCCATCTCGATGTTTAAATGAACCAACGAGATGAAACCATACTCTATCTATTACATGTGTTGTATGTTTTATACTGATTAACAAATAACATATGTTTTTATTTAGATTATTCCACGGTTAACCAACCCACCCTACCATCAGTTTACATATTTTTATACTATGTTTTCTGTTTTGCGAATGTGCATTCTGCTTCGGATTTAATTAAATATGTTCATAACCATTAAAGTTGACACTCAAGTAACCTACATGAAAACTGAATTTAATTATTTTAATTACAACCATTTACTCTTTATACTGTTAAGTAAGTGAAACGTATTATTAAAAATGCATTATTTGTCCAATTGTTCCATTTCTTACTACTGTCGTCGTATCGGGCCACATTTGATATTTCCGTAAGTAATACTTGGTAAGGTATCACGTCATACAGTTTAACCAATGCGTTTCAAATTTGAAATTTTCTTATACATCGATATTTACAAAACCCGGGTGTTCATACTTATAATTCGGAGGACGTTTAAATTAATAAATAATTACAGCGTCAAAGATAATCAATTGATGCTTTCTTAACCTGATAATCACTATACATTTCCCTTAATCAATTTTGCTGAAAAGACAAATTTCTAAAGCAATAGTCACTAAGACATCATTATATTAAATAGAAAGTTCCCAAACACTAGACTGGTGAACAATCTAATAGCAAATCACTAAGGCAACATAACGTAAGAGATATCAGTTCAAAGACAACTTAGTTTATTTCAGTGCATTTAATCAATATTAACAATATATAAACAAGTATATGACATGTAATATACAGTTTAAAAATAAATGCATCTACAGTTTTCTTGTACGGTCGCAGCAGCGGCTGCCTATATTGTTCTGTTAACTGTCTAGAGTTGTTGCATGTGTTTTATATTATAGTTTTAGTCAGACATTTAACAAAATAGGAGACATGATCAAAAACCTTCACGGATGATTTTCCATTGGCACTTTCACTGTTAACACGAATCTTGACTTACAATGTCGAGAATACAGTCTGCTATTGGTTTATTTTCAATAACGTTAAAAAAATAAAGTATACAAAAAAGTCATGTAGAGTTTTGACTTTTAAATCACGTGACATGTCTTTATCTAAAATAAAAGCTGTTACCAGTCGTCGCTGTGAACACTAGGATCGAATGTGGTTATACATGTACAAGTATTAATTTTATAGAACGCGACATCACCGTCCATATATGTATCAGGGTAAAATGGACCATCTGTTTTTCTTACATCATGGACATACGCTCTATTTTCATTTGATATTGGATAAGGTTGTCCCACGATCATTTGATTTGGACTCTCATCTCTGCGATCAAATTTAACTCCATTAATGCTTTTCTTGTATCTCTTGCCATCTATCTCGCATCTTTCACCTGTTTGTATATTTCTATTTGAAGCTCCATGATGACAATTAATTTCGGATATATTGTTGGACTGTGTAAATCTCTGTTGTTCCAAAGTGTTGCACCTATCAGAGGGTGCATTGTTTTTTGACGAATATTGCAAATGTTAAAGGGTTTTCTTTTTGTTTGTTTCGTACATGGCCGATATCCACTCTTGGTGTATCCATATAGCTATTAAGTTGTGTCTCGGCTGGCATTCGAGCTTCGGCTCCCCTCATTATTCTAAACGTTACTAGAAAAAAATGTCTGCACAAGCATTAAGTATTACACAATTAAACACATGTCATGCGAACGTTTTTGGTCTAACTATAACACGATTGCACTTCACATAGGCCTACATTATAGCCTTTTGGCCTTCAACCACTGGCTGGAAATAACTAAATTTGCTTAAAGAACTATCTTCGATACATTCACAGTTGACCAGCATATAGTGGATAATGTAATGCTTTCCGCTTCTAATAGTTCACTGAAAATGGACGCCCCATAATGGAAGTAAATATATTTTGTTTTTTGCAAATATACAGGTCCCTCAGTCCAGAATACACAAATCAATAGTGGTATCTGACCAAATGCTAAACATTAGTGAACACTTATATACAGACTGACTGAACGCAGGTTTATTCAAATCATCTGTAGCGATAACGTGGTTGTTATGACTAGTGTTATTGTATAGGCCATACTCAGTCTGTGGCGAGGCTATAGAGGAAAACGGATGCATCTTCACATGCACTGCAGTTATTGGATTACTAAAAAGTGGTTAAGATCGTATTATTTATTTTAATAACTTTGATATGTAATCAAGCTGTGCAATTCATATATTGAACAAAGAAAGAAACTTCCAACTTTTTGCTGGTATTTAAATAGGTCAGTTGTTGAGGACGTATAACATGTATAACAGCTTAAACAGCGTTTTAATAAAACAAAGTTTGATGTGTATAAACACACTTAAGTGAGAACTAAATATCCTATTAAACAGTTTCAAATTTGCAAAGCAATACTCTTTTATGGATGATATGGATATTTTAAAGGGAGGTAATTTGTTGATTGCTGATAATCAAAAACTGCCATCTATATAATCTGTGTTATGCTTTTTGTGATTTTTTTGGTAAGGAGCATATAGAGAATATTGTCTCGGACAAATTCGGTATTTTTTGTAGATTTATTTTTCTTTTGTGGTCAAATACATGTTTAACAAAATGTTGGTTAACTCCCTTGTGTACTAAACTTTTCAAAAATATCTTTGTTTGGATTGTTGTTACCGGTCTAATTATTCTTAAAACATCATACATGTTTTCCTGTTTCAATGTCTAAACAATCAACATACGCGGACGTTTCTTTTTGTGTTGGGTATACTAATTTGTAAATGTGTTATTAATAAAATCAATTATAAGAATGAAGCTAAACTCCACAAACAATAACAAACCGTTTATTAAGAATATTACTTTACATAATGTACACACTGTTTACAATGAATCAAGAACATATCAAATTTCTAGATTATCACAGCACGCTTTGAAATTGTAAATATATAAAATATATATATTAAATACATATAACTGTAAGTTACAGTTTTGTCAAATAGGTGATTGATGGATGGAAACACTGTGTATAATAATACATAAGTTGAAATATGATAATTGCATATCAGAGCAAACCCCCAGCGGCCTTTTTTTGCCACTGACTGTTCCAAGGCGGTATTGTCAACCCATGTCTTATTTGGCCTTTTATTCATCTTTAAATTTGTTCTTTGTTTCCTGTGTGTATTTGTGGTTGACTGTCGTTCTTGAATGCTGCTTTTCCTGTTCGATTTTTATATTTATATTTACCAGAAGTGTTGCCAGTACGCATCATTATTACAGTATATTATATATTCTGTGATAAATTATAGAAATTTTCCAGTTTGAGAAAATCTATAACATATCTCTTCCTCTACTGTGTTATCTCGCCTAGTGTGCGAGATAGTACAGTAGCCAGATTTTAGGAACTACTTTTTCTCAACTTCTAAAAATAAAGTGCTAGGCTAAAACCCATGAATTCTAAAAATAGACTGTTAATAATACATAAAAAAAAAATATTATAAATATTATTTAAAACAAAGGTTGATTTTATTTAAGGGTTAAAATAAAAGGTATCCAATTGTCTTTAACCGTCTGCAACTATTGAAGCTCAAAACACATCAAAACACATCATGTCAGAATGTTTAGACTTTTTATCTAAGCAGCAGATTGATGACCTGTTAAAAACATCTGAATTTGAAGAAGTAAGTGGTCCAGAAATACCCGTGAAACCAAAAATTGCTGGAAATACCCCTGAACCTCAGCCATCATCGTCTACAGGACGGTTTCAGTCCGTGCAGAAAGAAGAGGTTATGAAATTTATTTCTGACCAAGCAAACACAAACACCTCAGGAAAACAGACCATGACATGAGATTTTTTAAGACTTTCATACATTTCCAGAGTGAAGGCAGATATATATAGAACTTACTCCTGCTGAAATTGATTTGTTATTTGGAAATGTTCTTGTTCAAGTGAAAAAGGTTGATGGGTCAGACTACGAACCATGTACAATTAGCGGATTCATGTGTAGCTTGGATAGATACCTTAAATCAAAGTACTACCCACACCAAGTGAACCAAAATGCCTTATTTGCACACAGTAACCAGTGCATTAAAGCAAAAATGAGCTATCTAAAAGCAAATGGCCATGGGATAAAACCACATGAAAGTGATGAACTCACATATTGTGACATAGACAAATTTTTGAAAGTGGCCAGCTAGGACATGAAACACCACAGCAAGTTATTAATTTGTTACATTTAACCTTTTCATTGGTACTTGGTATGAGAGGGGCGTAGAACAACGTGATTTGAAATGGGGTGACATTGAAATCCTAGTGGATGAAGATGGGGATGAGTATCTCTGCCATATAAAAGGGAGAAATACCAAGACCAGAACTGGGAAGGATCATCGTAACACCAGGAAATTTAAACCGAAGGCTTGGGCTACTGCTGAACCAAATTGTTGTCCCGTTCAAGCATATAAGGCGTACAGTCCATTTTTTCTGAGTGTCAATGCTCTGAGAAAACCGGATTCAAATAAAAACTGGTATAAAAATCAGGCCATGGGAAGAAACCACATTCTCAAGCTTGTAAAAAGCATGGTTGGTAACTGTTCTGTAGTCAATGATGCGGATCAGCGCAAACTTACAATCCACAGTGTACGTAAACATCAACTCCAGAAATGTTTGGATATGGGGCTACCCACCACATATTCAGATGAGCGGACACAAACACATTCAGAGTGTGAATAGTTATTCCAAAGTCAATGATAAACAACAAAATCAAATCTCCCTTGACGTAATGAGAACAAAAAAGGACAGTAACCCAAAGGACCAATCTCACCTGACGTCAGCCAACTATCATAATGTAACATCAAACAAACTTATCATCAAAAACAGGCCACGGCTTCAATGTCATCTACATTCCACGTTACAACGACAATACATAGTGGAACTTTTATATTTTTCACTAACACAATGCCCACCGAAGATGCTGAATCGCCAAAGAAGCCGAAATATCGCGGGATACTCCCTATTATTTGTGACTCTGACAGTGACAAAAAGTAGACGTGTAAACACGAATAGAGTCAAAGTGTACTCGCCCACTTCAGTTGTTTATGTAGTACACACTTGCGGTAAAAAAATAACTTTATCACCCTCATAAAATGTTCACTGAATGTTATTTAATATTGTCACTGCATGTTTAGTGTGAAATATCTATTATTAAATGTTATTCGTCATTTTTTTGACTAAATGTAACCCCTTTCTCTACTGAAGACAGTACTCCCGGCCACATAGTTTCAGTTGCGATATGCACATACGATCCGTCATGTACACAGTGGTAGCCGATATCCATAATTACACAATTGTTATATATTTGAGATCCATATTGGCACTTTAAAATTTCATTTGTGGCGTATATCCTTCTTAGAAAAAGTCAGGCGATACAAACACACACCGCATTAAGTCTCGCGCTATGTGACGTCACGACATGTATATATTACTCCGCGCTGTCGCCAAAGAAGTGACAGAAGAAGGAATACTTGTGTCAAAAGAAAATTGGAAATAAATTCATCACAGAATATATATTATATAGTTTAATTAACATTGTTGTCGTGATACGGGAAATAATTCCCTCGTGAGAAAGATTCTTGCGATATAAAAACTTGTGCGCAAGCGCACTCGTTTATATATCGTAAGAATCTTTCTCACTCGGGAATTATTTCCCATATCACGAAAACAATGTTAATTAAACTCTATGTAAATAGCACTGTAAATTATCAAAATATATCTAAATTCAATTTAGAAAGATAATCAACAGTCTTTTCGACGTGTACGCAGACATTAAACCCCGTATTTTAAACAACATCATGTATATGGAATCTGCACTACTCAACTTTTATAATCAGTGACTTTTCAAAGAAGTATATATTTTCATTTGAAATTTTAGCTGGCTTCGTTTAACAAATATCGCTAGCGTTTTATAAAACTTAATCTGCCTTGATTGGACTAAAACCTTGTTTGTTAACTTAATAAAATACTGGTATTTCCAGTTTTTAGAATTCGTGTTATTTCCAAAACACCTGGGTGACCGATTATAAAAGTTGAGTAGTGTATATATAAATACTGAAATGAAAAAGAAACGCGACACGGGAATTTCCGCTATATACTGTATGTATAATATGCTGCCGTTTAATCAAATGGTACATGGCTAACTAAGATCTTTCATTTCGGTAAAAAAGACGAAAGCAACACGTAACACAGCAAGTAGTATTCCTGCAAAGTGTCATTATTGACGTTAAATACAGTACTGAACTGGCACAATTTTTCAAAAAGGAACTTCATCATTGATGAATTTCTTGTTACAAGGTGTACTGTGATTAAAACGTATATACAATATATAGCGGAAATTCCCGTGACGCGTTTCTTTTTCATTTCAGTATATATACGCTTATAACAAAGTTGACAATTATACTAACAATAACATGGTCGTGGCAATAAAAAAACAAAAACTAATACATGTACTAGTGTATAGTGTTTACAAAGTTGTAGAATTGTATGGTATATACATGCTATCAGCCTAGTGAGGTCTCCAGTATTAGACAGTATCGTGACATACATGCAATCATTTGAAAAGAACATGTGTATGGTTGTATTTCTTTATATAAAGAAACAACGATGCTGCTGTAATAGCGCCCACTCCCTACCACACAATATCCCCACACTCTTACAAATATAACGAATGAGTATAATTAAATCTAAGCATTTAAACAAAACCTGGTTCACAAAATAAGTGTCGTACAACAAAATTGTGCATAATGACTACATGTGCATAACGCGAATAAAAAGTACCTGTAAGGTAAAGGTAATCGTATAAGTCGAAATGGAACTCATGTCATAAAAAATACAGTGTAAGTTTAAACATGATAGTTAAAAACTGTGACCTCAAATGCACAGAATCTGTATTTTGTGTGGCGACCGTCTTTGATTTTGAAGTACGTATCTCAACAACAAACCTACGAGGGAACTTTAAATTCATCATGAAGCATGCTAATAAATACTGAAAAGTGGATCTCTTGAAAGCAACAAGCACACACAAGAGATAAAAGTAGCAGACTCGGTTTTATTGAGTCTGTCCATGAGAGGTAATGTAAAGTGCAACACCTCTCACGCCTCTAAGCAATATTCCACTTTAAAACCGCACATATTGGGCTTGATGATCTCATAGGACCAGTAAATAATAACGCTACTGATTTGTAGTCGGGGCAACTTTTAACGGTCGCCACACAGCACTAAACAAACGCTAGTGTGAATGATAATAAATACTAAAAAGGGGATCCCTTGAAAGGAACAAACACAAACAAGAGACAACAGTTTGAAACTTAGTTTCCTAAGTTTGAAACGTATACATTAACAATCGAAATATGTAACGTGATGATTTTAACCCGATACGTTGAAAATCGTGACCATAGATATCCGGAAATATGTTATCATCGTGTTTCATTTGTCAACAGTCTTTGATTTTGAAGCGTTTGTTTCATAATAAAACTTCATAGTTATTAGGTCGTGTATTATACATAAATTGTAATCAAAAACATTCGGAGACCATAATGGCGGACGGGGGTACGCATAAACAAACGGAACAAAATATTGCTATATAATCTCCCTGATCGGAGTGCATCAACATTATGCATACACTGCCTATCTATCCAGTTGACAGTACTTGTATTACTTGCAAGAACAAAGCAATCATGACAGGGTTAAGATGTTTTTGGAACATTTATTGTGTTCAAGTTAATTCCACGTAATGATGAAAATCTGTTTTGTCTGGCAGGAAATGTCCAATGCTTGTTGAAAGCTGGTTATATCTGGCATGAAAGTTTGCCTAATAACATTTACGTTTTTAGAAAAACCTGGTTACGTCTAGCAGAAAATGTTGCTTGGTTATAACGTGTTTGGAGAAAATTGGTTTACAGGTGACATCCACGTGTTTGGAGAAACGCCTGGCAGAAAAGGTTGCCTGGTTACAACCACTTGTTTGAACCTCGCTTATATGCGGCAGGAACTGTTGTTTGGCTACATCCAAGTATTTGGGGAAACTCGGTTATGTCTGTTGGGAAATGATAGGTTGCTATTCCGTGCATCAGGTGGTATTTCTTGTTTATTCCGGTCAGGTTGCTTGTGAGATTTCGAACAGAATTTCACCATCAAAACCTGTGAGAGAGAGCTACCGTATATTAATCGACCAAGAATGAATGATGTATCCATAATTAGACATACACCACACACCCAACACTTTGATGTACGTAAAGTAAATCGCATAACTTAAGTGCTCATATTTTTTCTAAATTTTATAAATTTATAAAATGTTGTTTTTTTCTTCTTTTCAGCAGTTTTATGTTAAAAAAAACAAAAACAATAAAACAACATTATTAACTATATAATAACGTGTTTTTAAAAAATAGATTTTTTACATTCCTGTTACGAATTTATTGGAAACAAAAGGCTGAAGCCCCGTCTACTTACATATGCATATACCACGCATGTTTAGAGGTAATCATGTATATCATTGTATATTGGTCTCTGTGATGGATTACAGTGATATAAAACGTTGTTATTTAAAACATTTGAAAAGCAAGATTGCTTTGTTTTGTTTTTATTTTTTAAAAAGGAATTAATGAAATATTATGTTTTCGTCAAAATGACTGTGAGTATTTGTCTTAATACATAGTGTGTGAGTACTACATTAAGAGTTTAAAGTGGTACTGTAATTATATAACAGTGTTTATTTTATGCTTAGCAGTGAAATAGTGGATTTTAGCAATGAAATAACAGTGATATGTCATACGTGTGAAATATAGAGTTTTATTTTTTCACTACATTTTTGTCAAAAACTTGTTTTTTCCGGAAGTTGCTATAACAGTTATATAATTGGATTGGAAATAACATAACTAAGAAAATGAGTCATATATTATTGAAATCGGTTAAGTAGTTTAGAAGCTACGGGGAATTCAAAACAGCAATTTCATCATACTAAGTCAATGACGTCGTCATTTTTTTATTTATTTTTCTGCATACTTTGATTATAAAGCATAAAATAAAAAGAAGATTTGTTGTTTTGTCGTGAATAACAGATTTTATTTCATCTCGAAGAGATCAAACTTCTATATTTTCATGCTTCGCATTCGTACAAATTTAAATTTTTCTCATTTAGTCTGGGCTGTTGTGTCGATTTTTTTAGGGTTGCATTTTTTTTGCTACAGTTGGAATAACATTGATTTTTATGATCCTTAGACTATTCGGAACAAAACAAGTATTTGTGCCATTTTTTTGCTCCACTCCATTATGGCCGCCATCTAGAAATTCAAAATGGCCGCCAATTTAGCATGTTTATAGCATATAATTGCCCCAAAGATACATAGAATTACACTTTTGGTGTCTCTTATTACATTTTTGGGGTCAAGGGATGCGAATTTTGTATTTCTGAAGATGTCAAATATTGGCAGCCATCTTGGAATTCAAAATGGCTGCCAATGTATCATGTTTATTGTGTAGAATTGCTCCCCGGATACATAGGATCAAAATTCTGGTGTCTATTAGTTGGAATAACATTGATTTTTATGATCCTTAGACTATTCGGAACAAAAAAAGTATTTGTGCCATTTTTTTGCTCCACTCCATTATGGTCGCCATCTTGAAATTCAAAATGGCCGCCAATTTAACATGTTTATAGCCTATAATTGCCCCAAAGATACATAGAATTACACTTTTGGTGTCTCTTATTACATTTTTGGGGTCAAGGGATGCGAATTTTGTATTTCTGAAGATGTCAAATATTGGCAGCCATCTTGAAATTCAAAATGGCTGCCAATGTATCATGTTTATTGTGTAGAATTGCTCCCCGGATACATAAGATCAAAATTCTGGTGTCTATTCTTTTCATGGGACTGCTGCATCGGTGTAACAACGAATATCAATTCATCAAACCCCAGAAACCATGTGTAGTCCCCTTCAACTGAAACATTCAACACTCAAAGACACATTCATGGATGTCTCTGCAACAGTTGTCGATTTTCACCCATGCACTATTAGTGGCAATCCAAAACCATCTAGAAGTCCTCACTATCCAACGTACAGACTTGGGCAAGATGCAGACACTGTTCTCGGAGCACACAACTCGGACATCTTGTGGCTGTCTTCACGCTATATAGAGTGTTCATCAAGCAACCCTGCGCCATCGGATACGATTACACATTCGTCAGATCATGTAACACAGTGCATCCCTGTTTGGAGTGCGTATAACTCACATGTGTACATATCACTGCAGAGTTCCTTGACACAGCCAGTTCCCTGCCAATAGTAAATGCCCCGGCTCATGACTGGCAAACTCTGATAACAGTCGTTGAGAACCTCTCCAAGCTAAACATACTCACGTGTCGAGAAGACAATAGCAAGATCATGGTAACATTTGATATGGATTTGTATAAGAAAGCACTCAAGCTGGAATACCTTGACACACATTTTGCAGAGAAGTGGTGGTTGCTTCCTGGTCCTTTTCACACAAGCCTGTGTGGAGTAAGATGCCTGGGCAAAACTGTAGAGTACAGTGGCATTGACGAGGCTTGGATTCAAGCTGATCTGTACGGCAGTGTTGTGGTGAATCAGATCATCAATGGAAGTCATTATGATCGAGCTGTAGAAGCACATGAAATCACACTACAGGTGTTGGCTGATCTGTGGTTGGGAGAATTCTTCAAAGAAAAGCCGTTGGTACTTGAAGCTTTGACTGAGTGTGTGAACAAATTAGGCAACGCGTTTGAGGTTACGGACAAAGACACGAGAGATGCGAAGGTAGCAAAAGCTAACAGGGAACTTATGGTTCAGCTCGAGCAAATGAACCTGGAGAAGCAACTTGACGACTTTGACAAGAATAATGAGCAATTTCCGATGTATGCATGGACTCGCATGTATATGCGCTAAGTGTTGATGCTTCTTGCATTCCATCGTTCTGTCAAAGCGCCTGACCTACTGCTGTATCTGTCTTCGCTAGAGAAACTCTGCACTTATTTCTTTGCGTACAACAGACTGGACTATGCGCAGAATATTATGGAGTTCACAGCACGGGCATACGATGCCAAGGAAACAGACCCAGCTCTGTGGCAGAAACTAGCAGATGGCGAGTTTGCAGTGACAAAGAGATACATCCCATTCACGAGTATCGGTGTAGATCAAGCTCAGGAACATGACAACAAAAACTTGAAAGGCGAAGGAAGTCTTCAGGGAATTACTACTAAGCCGACGACTCTTCTGAAGTATTGCCTTGCAGCACCAGAGCTTGCCAGATTGTCCAAGGAGACGGAGGAAATGTTTGGACTTGCCCGTTCCCGTACAGACCATCATCACAAAATGTCACCTACGGTAACATTACGTCAGGAAAAGGCGATTCAAGACTTGAAGTCTGTTCTTGAGCCTCACTATCCATTTTGTGACAAGGGCAACAAACTCTACAACACAATGAATAAGAAGATACTGAGTGAGAAGGCTAAGTCAAGTATTCTGAAAATGGAAACACGTGGTGAACAAGCAAAGCTGTCCTTTGTTGACGAGCGTCTGCGTGGAGAAGTAAAGTTTTGGGACAGCATGACGAAGGTCAAATTCCTAAACTGGGACGACCTCTGCAAGACAGTGAAACTCAAATGCAATACCAAAGAATATCAACTAAAATCATGTCGAGACTGCTGGTCATAGCGAAATCACAGCGACATATTGATCTCCAGGAGGCAATAGCCACATACGAGTTCAATGGTTTAAACCATCTTCCGATGAAACCAGACGGTTCACTACATCCTTGCAAGAACAAGAGTGATCTCATTCATGCCTTGGAACAGTTGTCAGACACACAGGGTGATCAAATTACAGACTTTACTTACAGATAACAAACGACATCTGATCTTAGATGGCATGGCAGTTGTGCAGTCTCTGGTGCATGCAGCAAACTTCAAGACATGCAAGGAACTGGGTCAGGTATTTGCTCAAAGAATTGACGCTTTGCTCAGTGATTATGATGGCGGTCGTATTATCTTTGACAATTATGACAAGAAACTCACAATCAAGGATCAAATCCGATATGGTTTCTCAGCATGTGCAGGGGAAGACTTGCACATCACTGACCTGACACCAATAAAAGACAAAAAGCAGTTTCTGGCAAGCAAAGCAAACAAGGATAGCCTAACATTCTTCTTGGCTGACAAAGCGATCCAGCTCTACAGAAAGGATGTTGTGACTACAACAAGAAAAGATGTCCTGACCAACCAAGCTGGATGCCAACCAAGCACTCAGAAAAGCAGCCAAGAAGAGGCTGATACGCTTATGATGCCACATGCCCTAGAAATTTCTGCCACGAGTGCTGAAGTAGACTTCTTTACCCAGGACACAGATTGGTGGGTGCTAATTCTACGCAGACTTGACGAATTGGGCAAAAACACTGGCATCGTCACAGGCACCAGTGAAAATCGAAGGCGAATTGCACTGCAACCTATATATGACAAACTAGGAAGTGAAAAAGCTAAGGCCCTACCTGGATTCCATGCCATAACTGGATCAGACACAAATGGACAGATAAGTGGCGTTGGCAAGAAGACAAGTTTCAAGGTGTTCATGAAAGCTCCAACGCATGTCATAGATGCTCTTTCGCAGCTTGGCCAGGATGACATGCCCTCTACAGATGTGATTGTAGGCTGTCAGGAGTTTTTGTGCATGACCCTTAGTAGAAAGCAGGTGAACGCACATGATCCAGCAACACTTAGGTGGAACAAATTCAGACGGCTGGCACCTAGCGAAGGAGTAGACACCTTGCCCCCAACTGAAGGTACATGGCTACAGCATATTCTGAGAGCACATCTACAGGCCAACATTTGGGCTCAGGATACGGTGCTCCATCCCAGGATTCCAGAACCGACTGAGTTAGGCTGGAGCAAGGACGACGACAGGTTGTTGCCCACACTGACCAAAGTACCGTTAGCACCAGACGCAGTAACATAATTATTGCTGTGTAAATGTGACGCCAGTAAATGTTCCAGCGCACGGTGCTCCTGCAAACCACAGAACTTACCCTGCACATAATTATGTATATGCGAGGCAAATGAAGACTGTTGCAATACGAACACTCTGACCAGTGAGGACAATTTTGGAGTGGATGATAGAGGCATATAGAGTACATGTAATATGTATCTAATTAGGGATCAAAATATCCAACAGTGTCCATTGTCCTGGCAGTGACAAAAAAGAACACTGATAACATTTATCTGTATCTGTGTATCTCGATACATAATTATACTTTTACGTAAACGTATCATTCCCAATATTTATCGCGTCAATCCAAAAAGTGCTAATTAAAGGAGTGTTGCTATGTCAGGCAGACAGTAGTGAATGCAATATTGAGATTCATCATTTACAAATACGAAGTATTGTGATTTTGTAGACTTGATTTTGAAATTAAAGTTGTTGTTTAATGCTTGATATCTTCAAAAATACAACATTCGCATACCTTGACCCCATAAATGTACTAAGAGAAATCAAAATTTTAAACCTATGTATCTAGGGAGCAATTATATACTATAAACATGCTAAATTGGCGGCCATTTTGAATTTCAAAATGGCGGCCAATAACTTGACATCTTCAGAAATACAAAATTCACATTCCTTCACCCCATAAATGTACTAAAAGACACCAAAATTGTGATTCTATGTATCCAGGGGGCAATTACATGCTATAAACATGCTAAATTGGCGGCCATTTTGAATTTCAAGATGGCGGCCATGACAGAGTGGACCCAAAAATTGGCACAAATACTTTTTTCGTTCAGAGTATTTTTAGGATCATAAAAATCAATGTTATTCCAACTGTAGCGAAAAAAAATGCAAAAATACACAACAGCCCAGACTAAAAATCTGTTAGTCACTCTAAAACAACAAATATCCTCTATTTGATATATAAAATAGTATTTCTTACTAGAACGATAACCATTCCCGCACCACCTGCAAGACCTATATACCAATGTTTGGTCAAGTATTCTTTCATATTTGCAAGCGCTTCCTCGGAAAGTAGTATCTTTTTCAAGTTGGCTAACGGTCCAGATGGGTTCACCTTATACAAATAGATATATAATGAATGAGAATACATATTATGCAATACATAAAACTTTAAGACGATATAGCACAGACTGTAAATAGTCCATATAAAAACAGGGACTCATGTAAATGTTCAATATTAAACAGGCATTCATTTAATGTCTTTTTTATCATATATAATAATCGAGTTTCACCGGAAAGGTATATGACTCAAATATTGGAATTAAATTATATATACATATCATCTATGTGTTATGGTTATATTGCCTATTAATGCTGCCTTGTTTGTTAGTGAATATAGTCTGGCGGAGAGAGCTTTATTTACACTGTCCCGTTTTATTGGGATGACAACATGGTACGAGGGAGATAAGGTGCACCCTAGGACCTGGCTATCATACCGAGTGGCATATATAGTCCTATTGCCAACCTTGCTTGGAATTCACCAACCATTCTTCAGACAATTCTTAGACATGACCTCAAGTACTAAAATTTCATTCGCAAATATTTCAATGACCTTCATAGATAAACAATCGTATGAACTTGCTATTTATTAGAATTTATCATATTTATACATAGCAGCTTCTTATGAACATATATCCTTTAAACTTATAGAAATATGTGGGATTGAAATATGCATACTTGGGCTTAAGTCTACGAATATTCTCAGGAATGGTGGGTAAATTCAAGGCCTGATAGTGTTTGTGATGTCACACGCCTTGCCTCTAATTATATTAGTATTGTAATCAGTGTTGTTTGTTTTTAATCGTGTATCTGCTAGACTATGTTCTGTGAAAGCTACACTTGTATACCTACTTTTAACATAAAATACATGGTGAAAACCTGGGTGTTTGTTAACAACTGAGCTACAAATACACGTTTGTTATATTAGTCGCTGATGTGATAGAATGTGCAACGTAAGACAATTTCCAAGAAGGAGATAATACATGTATCTGCACATTTAAAGAAATACTAAAATATGTGAATAATAATATACTATTTACCTCTTTACATTTCATAAGTACATCGCAGTAGCCCTTAAAGTCATTGCAAGGTGTTCCCGGCAAAACAAGCGCATCTGGAATGTCCGGTAGTTCGTAAGAGGATCTGGAAAACAATTTAAATATAAATAAGCCGGGATATAATGAGGAGGGCTACATTTTATTATATACTTAATTAAGGGTTTAATGTATTTTCATCTGCGTTCATCGGAAAAAACTGCAATTGCCTCATCACACAGCAAATAATGCTTTGTACATTATGTTAAGCTGTGTGATGAGACAATTGCTGTTATTTTACGACGAACGCAGATAACATTGCATTAAACCCCTATAATTGCAAGTACTATCCTAAAAGTACTTATTTTCTTAATGTATTAAAAGAAATTATTAAAAAAATATGGGTTACGGATATTTACGCACACACTATGAAATGCGGATGAAAGTTTTTCTTCGTAAAGTTCATTGGAAAATGACCGTAGCTCAAGTTAAATTGATCATGTGCTCGTCCTTCAACCAATCAAAGTGTTTGTATTATCTAAATGTTCGAGTGACTGCAATTATAGTGAAATAGTGGATTTTATGATTAAAATAAGACCTTATATTTTCATTATTTATATGTCACATGTGAAATACCGATAATGACGTAATGTCGCTGTTGACGTTGTTGAGTTTATGATGTCATTGTTTTCGGGCATCATTTTATTTTTTGCATAACTTTCAAAGTTGTGAGCATATAATAAATATAATATTTGTTGTTTTATCGTGAATATAGATTTTCCTCTCTAAGTGAAAAAACTCAAATATGTTTTCTGACTTCCCGATGAAAATAAATCCTATATTCATGATAACCCAACAAATATTCCGTATATATTAATTTGAGCATGACAATACATATTATTAAAATGTTGTACAAATCAATCGAGATATAGAAGCGGAGATAATAAATAATGATCTAAGTGTTTAATATATTCCGCAAGGTTTGTTTTCCTTTATTTTATGTTACTGTGGTAATGTCATTCAAATTAAAACTTTAAAATACTGTGTGCACATGTTGAAATGTATAGTTACAATGTAAAATTGCATAGTTATATTAGGACAACACTATTTTTGCCAATTATTGTTATTAAACTACTCATCGACGTTCAAAACTGTGACTACAAAAGTGCTTGTGTAGAATGTGTGAGTAACAGTACCTTAAACGTCACGTTTAAGGTACTGTTGTCTTCCGTATAACACACATATAACTATACACGGCACTGTGGTAATTACAATAGACATTTACCTATACACGTCACTGTCGTCCTCATAACATACATATACATGTCCATGCCAATGTCGTCCTTACAACCTTCATTTACTTGTCGTCCTTACAAAAAGCATTTACCTGCGCAACATACAATTACCCATACACTTCACGGTCTTCCTTACAACATTCATTTACATGCACATTTCAATATCGTCTACACAGCAAACATTTACCTGCACACATCACTATCGTCCTTACAACATGCATTTACAAAACACATTTACCTGCACACGTCACTATCGTCCTTACAACAAACTTTTTCCTGCACATGTCACTATCGTCCTTACAACAAACATGTACCTGCACACGTCGCTATCGTCCTTACAACATACTTTTACAATAAACATTTAGCTGCAAACGTCACTACATCCTTACCAAATGCCTTTACCTGTTACATGTCAATATGGTAATTACAACCCACATTTACCAGCACAAGTCACTATCGTCCTTACAACATGCTTTTACCTGCACACGTCACTATCGCCCTTACAACAAACGTGTACATGTACACGTCACTATCGTCCGTACAACAAACGTGTTCCTATACACGCCACTATCGTCATTACAACAAACGTGTTCCTGTACACGTCACTATCGTCCTGACAACAAATATTTATCTACACACGTCACTATCGTCCTGACAACAATCATTTACCTGCACACATCCCTATCGTCCATACAACATGCGTTTACATGCACACGTTACTATCGTCCTTGAAACAAACATTTACCTGCACACGTCACGATCGTCCTTGCAACAAACATGTACCTGAAAACGTCGCTATCGTCCTTAAAACATGCATTTACATGTACACTTTATTATGGTCCTTCGACAAACATTTACCTGCACATGTCACTATCGTCCTTACAACATGCATTTACCTACACACTTCACTGTCGTCCTTACAATAAACATTTACCTGCAAGCGTCACTAACGTTCTTACAAAATGCATTTACCTGCTACACGTCACTATGGTCTTTACAACACACACTTACTTGCACACGTCACTATCGTCCTTACAATATTCTTTTACCTGCACATGTCAGTATCGTCCTTACAAGAAACGTGTACCCGTATACGTCACTATCGTCATTACAACAAATATTTGCCTACAAACGTCACGGTCGTCTTTACAACAATCATTTAGCTGCACCCGTCGCTATCGTCCTTACAACAATCATTTACATGCACACATCGCTATCGTCCATACAACATGCGTTTACATGCACACGTTACTATCGTCCTTGGAACAAACATTTACCTGCACACGTCACGATCGTCCTTGCAACAAACATGTACCTGAACACGTCGCTATCGTCCTTAAAACATGCATTTACATGTACACTTTATTATGGTCCTTACAACAAACATTTACCTGCACACGTCACTATCGTCCTTTCAACATACATTTACCTGCACACATCGCTATCGTCCATACAACATGCGTTTACCTGCACACGTCACTATCGTCCTTTCAACATACATTTACCTGCACACATCGCTATCGTCCATACAACATGCGTTTACCTGCACACGTTACTCTGTTCCTTGGAACAAACATTTACCTGCAAACGTCACGATCGTCCTTGCAACAAACATGTACCTGAACACGTCGCTATCGTCCTTAAAACATGCATTTACATGTACACTTATAATGGTCCTTACAACAAACATTTACCTGCACACGTCACTATCGCCCTAACAACAAACGCTTTCCTGCACACGTCATTAACGTCCTTACAACATTCATTTACTGCACACGTCACTATCGTCCTTACAACAAACATTTACCTGCACACGTCACTAACGTCCTTACAAAATGCATTTACCTGCTAAACGTCATTATGATCCTTACAACACACAGTTACCCTGCACATGTCAACATCATCCTTACAACATGCATTAACCTGCACATGTCACTATTGTCCTTACAACAAACATGTACCTGCACACGTCACTATCGTCCTTACATAAACATGTACCTGCACACGTCACAATCGTCCTTACAACAAACATTTACCTGTACACGTCACTAATGTCCTTACAAAATGCATTTACCTGCTACACGTCATTATGGTCCTTACAACACACAGTTACCCTGCACTTGTCATCATTATCCTTACAACATGCATTTACCTGCACATGTCACTATTGTCCTTATAACAAACATGTACCTGCCCTCGTCGATATCGTCCTTACAATATACCAGGGAGTAAGTATACTTACTCCCTGAATATACATTTGCAATAAACATTTACCTGTAAACGTCACTAACGTCCTTACAAAATGCTTTTACCTGCTATACGTCACTATGGTCATTACAACACACATTAACTGCATACATCGCTATCGTCCTTACAACATGCTTTTACTTGCACATGTCACTATCGTCCTTGCAACAAACGTGTACATGTACACGTCACTATCGTCCTTACAACAAATATTTACCTACACACGTCACGGTCGTCCTTACAACAAATATTTACCTGCGCACCTCATTATCGTCCTTACAACAATCATTTACTTACACCCATCGCTATCGTCCTTACAATAAACATTTACCTGCACACGTCACGATCGTCCTAACAACAAACATGTACCTGCACACGTCACTATCGTCCTTACAAATAAAGATGTACTTGTACACCTTCACTATTGTCCTTACAATACCTATTTACCTACACACGTCACGGTCGTCCTTACAACAAACAGTTACCTGCGCACGTCATTATCGTCCTTACAACAAACAGTTACGTGCACACGTCACTATCGTCCTTACAACAAACAGTTACCTGCGCACGTCATTATCGTCCTTACAACAAAAAGTTACCTACACACGTCACTATCGTCCTTACAACAAACAGTTACCTGCACACGTCATTATCGTCCTTACAACATGCATTTACCTGCACACGTCAATATCGTCCTTATAAATAAAGAGGTACTTGTACACATCACTATCGTCCTTACAACATGCTTTTATTTGCACACGTCACTATCGTCCTTGCAACAAACGTGTACATGTACACGTCACTATCGTCCTTACAACAAATATTTACCTACACACAACACGGTCGTCCTTACAATAAATATTTACCTGCGCACCTCACTATCGTCCTTACAACAAACATTTACCTGCACACGTCACGATCGTCCTAACAACAAACATGTACCTGCACACGTCACTATTGACCTTACAAATAAAGATGTACTTGTATACCTTCACTATAGTCCTTACAATACCTATTTACCTACACACGTCACGGTCGTCCTTACAACAAACAGTTACCTGCGCATGTCACTATCGTCCTTACAACAAACAGTTACCTGCACACGTCATTATCGTCCTTACAACATTCATTTACCAACACACGTCAATATCGTCCTTACAACAATCATTTACCTGCACACGTCTCTATCGTCCTTACAACATTCATTTACCTGCACACGTCACTAGCGTCCTTACAACATTCATTTACCTACACACGTCACTATCGTCCTTACGACAATCATTTACCTGCACACGTCTCTATCGTCCTTACAACATTCATTTACCTGCACACGTCACTAGCGTCCTTACAACATTCATTTATCTACACACGTCACTATCGTCCTTACAACAATCATTTACCTGCACACGTCTCTATCGTCCTTACAACATTCATTTACCTGCACACGTCACTATCGTCCTTACAACATGTATGGCACAGAGAGTCACCGGTGCCACTACACTGGCAGTCAGTTCGACCATTTGCAAGGCAGATTGAATACGAACATTCCTGGAAAAAAGCAAAATATGGTTTGCAAAATCTTCCAATCCATACAATCTGTAGGGTTAACTTTCTGTTCCAACACCACCCAATCCACCCCCACCCCACCCCCGCCCTCCCAAACCCCACCTCATTATCTTGTGTTTATATTTTCAGGATTAATCTATGTTCTGAAGATTATAAACTGCTGAAATACTTAAATGTAAATATTTCAATGTCAATTTCAATACCGTATTAAAACAAAACTCTTGAACCAACTTTGATGAACAACAAAAAAGTTAAGAAATATCTGAAAAACGCGTATTATCCACTGCAGGGCAATGAAACAGTAATGCGTGGTCGAGGTTGTTCATTGTCTAACTCGTTCACGATTATTTGAGGAATAGCAGTGATTTGTCTCCCCTGATTATTTTCTCAATATAATCAGGTTCATCAACCACTTGGTTCATCTCTGTTATTATTGGTGCTTCGCTTTTATTCCGTTATGCATTTCAGGCGTCTCCATGGCCGAGTGGTTAACGACGTTGCGTTGTAAACCTGTCCGCCTCTCACCGCTGCGGGTTCGAATTCCACTAGGAGCTCGACTTGTAGATGAGGAAGAGTCGATTCTTACGGATGGCAGGAGGTGTACAGTACTGGTTCTATCAAGGAAAATTGGGTGGTTTGCCTCCACCACAAAAAATAATCGACCATCATATATTACCTGACATGTGTTGAAAATGACGTAAAGCATACAAACAAACAGTATGCATTTCAAAACCTAATTATAAACCACTGCAAAATCTTTTTCTATTAACATGTATTTAAAAATTAAATATGAATGACGAAAAACGCGCACTGTTTAAAGTCATATTGTTTGAAATAATACTTATTTATTCAACAAATACTATTGGAAATGCACACCTTTTACGACAATGATAAACACAAAGGAGATCAACTGTAAGGACCGGATAACCAACCGGAGATAATGTTAATAAGAGTAGAAAGTAGTTAATTTACAGGATAATGCTGCCACCAATCTAAACAAGTTGTAAATATTCACCGTTAATTAAAGCTACACACGTTATACTTAAATTAGTACATACTGATAAATATGAATGAGTCACGGGTGAAGAAGTTTCAATTGAACAAACGTCCAAAAAGTCGGTATATAAACCAGAAATCGATGCATATAATGTCACAGTTGTATCTAGCCTTCGTACAGGTAACATCTATCAATTTGAACCAGGAGCCTTTTTGCGTTTATATGTGTGCATTAGTTCTAATATATGAATGTATAACCACTAGACCACGGCTATGTATTGGTATTTTGTGCCATTTAACACTTAATAGGTATTACGCAATAACTAGAGCACACATGCAAAAATGCATCAACCGCTAAATAAAAAATCGAGTGACAAACATTTTTATCAATTATTATTCTACCAATGTACAGGTACGATGTGTAAAACTCCAAGTTTATAGAGTAAATGATGCCCTGCGTATGTGTGTGTGTGTGTGTGTGTGTGTCGTTCAAAGGTTTTAAGTCCCTATACCAACATACTCGATAAGCCGTGAGGTATTTTAAAGAGACGGGTACACAAAAGTCTGGATTTTTCGGCGTTCAGTCTGTTGGTTGATCTGGTGCTGCTGCTGCTGTGTAGTCGTTTCCGTTGTCTGTATGTAGTTGGTTGTCGCTTTCGCTCTGTGTAGTTTTCGCTGCTGCGGTGCGGTTGGGGTCTGGACGACATCCACTACGGTGGTTCTTAACAAACTACTGGGTTGGTGTGGTTATTGGCAGCCCAGTTTGGGGCCACATCCATCACAGTATGACCCCTGCGCCGCACATACCCTCCGATGGCCTGTACATATTCCGTCCTCCGACTCCGGCCTAGCCATCAGGTAATATGTGCTGTGATGGGACGCAGGAGACAATTTCACTCTCGGTCACATGACACTCAATCTACTGCTCCGCATCAAGTGATTCCAGTTCAACAACCCGAATGCCATGAGTGCCCACTCAGCGACGTCCACGCGGTGAAGATCTCAGGTGGAAATGACGTCCTGCTTTCAGTTTGATTAAATATCCGATTCCCACACGAGCCGGTGACCACGAAATTACGAATAAAGACACGCTTAATTCATCCCGTTCACGGCAATGTGCTAACGGATGACCACAAACGACTATCAAGTAGGCTCGCCTGGTTACTTGAAGAGCAGAGAAATATTGAGAATAAAGCAAAGATGTCGGTCTTTGTTTACAACGCGCAAGTAATGGAATAAAATAATACCACAACTAACTTACTCCATTATAGCAGACAAAAACATAAGTGCTATCCCCGCACACTGTGGCGTTTGGTTTGTGGGCCGAGATTGGGCAAACAGAACTGAGGCCAGTGTTTCTGTTAAGGGTTATTGATATTAGTTTGAAAAATAATATATTTACAGAAAAGATACGATAGAAGCATAGTTTTAGTCTTCCTTGTAGCAATAGGAATTAATAAGAACATTCCTGGAAAAAAGCAAAATATGGTTTGCAAAATCTTCCAATCCATACAACCTGATATATTGATATATCAGCATCCTTATGGAGCAATAATGTATCCTCGATAATTCAATACTAGCATAGCATAGTCTTAGTCTTCCTCGAATCAATATGGATTATTTTAGGTTGCAAGCATCCTTAGGGGCAATGTTGTATCCATGATTATTGTATACTTTCATATTGTCCCGTTTAGTTTGCATTGAGCAAAGTGTGCAATATTCTACGATATTGCACACATTGATACTGCACTGGAACTTTTTCTTGCGCTTGCTAAGAGCTGCGAAATAGAAAAAAAGGAACTGCTTTCAAATAAAAGAACGGAATTCTGCCTATAGTGCCAACACAAAAAAGACGCTTCTTTCTCTCAACCTTTTGTGGCAGAAATTGATAAAATAATTGAAATGGTCACTCACCCACTGCTTTTAACGTTATCGAATGGTAAACAAACGTTAGAAAAACCGCTTGGCGTTTTTCAATGACTTCATCCGACGTCGACGTCGTTTTCGCGCAAAAGAATCATCCACACAAAATGAAACAGAATGACAAGATACGATTTCCATCGAAAGCTATAAACAATAACACAAAAACAATGAAAAGTAATAGTCATACAATTAACATTGATCGAAAACAATATGAAAGTATACAATAAAAAGGTTATTGAATTTGTATGTCTAAATATTAGTTTTGGCGCAGCAAGCTCGTCGTCCTTTGCCAAAACAACTCGTTCCAAGTAATATTTAGCCATACAAATTCTGTAACCTATATAATTTAATATTACCATAGCGTGCGTTAGTCTTCCTCAAAGCAATATTGATTAATATAGGTCGCATGCATCCTTAGGGGCAATGATGTGTCCGTGATAATTTAATACAAGAATAGTGCTAGTCTTCATCAAAGCAATATGGATGTATATAGGTTGCAAGCATCCTTAGGTGCAATGTTATATCCGTGATAATTTAATAATAGCATACCATAGTGTTGGTCTCCTAAAAGCAACATGTATTACTATAGGTTGCAAGCATCCTGGGGGACAATGCTGTATCCATGATAATTTAAGAATAGCATAGCATGCATTAGTTATCCTCAAAGCAATATACATTAATATAGGTTGCAATGTCGCATCCATGATGATTTAATAATAACATAGCATGCGTTAGTCTTCCTCAAGGCAATATAGATTAATATAGGTTGCATGCATCCTTAGGGGCAATGATGTGTCCATGATAATTTGATACAGGCATAGCATAGTGGTAGCCTTACTCAAATTAATATGGATTAATATAGGTTGCAAGCATCCTTAGGGACAATGTTATGTCCGTGATAATTTAATAATAGTATAACATAGTGTTGGTCTTCCTAAAAGCAACATGTATTACTATAGTTTGTAAGCATCCTTGGGGACAATGCTGTAGCCATGATAATTTAAGAATAGTATAGCATGCGTTAGCTATCCTCAAATCAATATACATTAATATAGGTTGCATGCATCCTTAGGGGCAATGTTGCATTCATGCTAATTTAATAACAGCATAGCATGTGTTAGTCTTCCTCAAAGCAATATGGATTAATATAGGTTGATGCATCCTTTGGGGCAATGCTGTATCCGTGATAATTTAATAATAGCATAACACCGTTTTAGTCCTCCTTAAAGCAATATAGATAAATATAGGTTGCATGCATCCTTAGGGGAAATGATGTGTCCGTGATATACTAATACTAGCATTGCACAGCGTTAGTTTTCCTCGAATCAATATGGATTAACATAGGTTCCATGCATCCTTAGGGGTTATGATGTGTCCATGATAATTTAATACTAGCACAGCATAGTGTTAGTCTTCATCAAAGCAATATAGATTAATATAGGTTGCATGCATCCTTATGGGCAATGATGTGTCCGTGATAATTTGATAATAGAATAGCATCTCTTAGTACTTCCTCAAAGCAATATGGATTAATATAGGTTGCAAGCATCCTTTGGGGCAATGATGTGTCCATGATAATTTAATACTAGCACAGCATAGTGTTAGTCTTCATCAAAGCAATTTAGATTGATATAGGTTGCAAGCATCCTTTGGTGCAATGTTGTAGCACTATTGTCAACCCTTTTGTGTTTGTGATGTCGTTTGCATGTATTATTGTTTTTGCCTTCTTGTTTGTCTGTTTGCGTGTTTGTTTCTGTGTTTTGTAGTTGACTGTCCTCCTTGAATGCTACTTTCCCTGTCCGATCTTTTTATATGTCCTTGTAATTTTAATAATGTAATAATAGCATAGCATCGTTTTAGTAAAGCAATATAGATAAATATAGGTTGCATGCATCCTTAGGGGCAACGATGTGTCCATGATAATTTAATACAAGCATAGTATAGTGGTAGTCTTACTCAAATCAATATGGATTAATATATGTTGCATGCATCCTTAGTGCCAATGATGTGTCCATGATAATTTAATACAAGCATAGCATAGTGGTAGTCTTACTTAAATCAATATGGATTAATATAGGTTGCATGCATCCTTAGTGGCAATAATGTGTCCATGATAATTTAATACAAGCATAGCATAGTGGTAGTCTTACTTAAATCAATATGGAATAATATAGGTTGCATGCATCCTTAGTGGCAATGATGTGTCCATAATAATTTAATACAAGCATAGCATAGTGTTAGACCTCCTCAAAGCAATATAGATTAATATAGGTTGCATGCATCCTTGGAGGCAATGCTGTATCCGTGATAATTTAATACTAGCTCAGCATAGTGTTAGTCCTCATCAAAGCAACATAGATTAGAATAGGTTGCATGCATCCTTATGGGCAATGATGTGTCGGTGATTTTGTAATACTAGCACAGCATAGTGTCTTCCTTAAACAGAGGCAATGCTGTATCAGTTATGATGTAATACTAGTGTAGTGTGCTTAAAACCTATGGTGAATTTGCTACCAACTTTGCAACCGTAAACATATGCATGTTATGGGACGTGTAGCAAAATATATTATATAACCTGATAACTACAACGAAAAATGGTTTTGGGTAAGTATATAATGACAAAGGATATGTGCATAATGCTTCTTCTGAACACTGGTCTGCCGCCCTGCAGGAGGTACCGGCAATTTCAAACTGACAGTTGGGCTTGCAACACTGGCCTTGGCTAGGGCTGAAATTGAAATGAATCAAACAACGAAAATATATAATATACATTTAAAACATGTCGGCTTGCATACAAATTGTAACAAAGGTTAACAAAACACCCCAAAATGTTGTACTATTGTATCAGACAGTTATCATACTTCTTGTGGCTATAAAGAGCTTATGTAAGGAAAACAATATAATAATTGCATATGCTATACATAATTAGGTTTTGTAACAGTCCTAACGATCTAAATTTCGTCCAGATTAGCAGTTTTTTGACAAATGTCAGTATTAACTTTAACCATAAAATTGTATAATAATTATATAAGATATTTTTGTTCTATTGATTAGTAGTATTGGCATTATTGGAAATGGTCACTAAAGTTACATTATGAAGGACAGTAATATTATTCACTTATCGGTATGTTTAAGTTTGATTAGAGATACAAGATATTTGCATATTGAACTTTCTATTATGAAGGGATATTTTATTATTTATGATTATGCAATAAGGGTAGCAACAGATCAAGGGATGTGTAGTTTCTGTATATAAAGGACAAACAAAAGGAAAGTATATCATCCGGACTGGTCTACAAGCATCACTGTTTTATTATATATTTCCTCATATCCAGGTAATACTTATTTTATTCTCATTTTATTAACTTTGGCATTTATCTTATGATGAACTTGTATATTACAAGTCTGATTATGTGCTGTCCGTCGGTTTCTTGTAAAAATAATTATTCATAGTTTTATGCATAATCTTTAGTTCAAATCAATTCATATGCAATCAAGATAATTGGTGATATTAGCTTAATTTTTATCATGGATTGCTAATAAATTTGCAATTTTGATGAAACAGACTATTCAAGTTTCTGATAGTGATAATGAACGTGTCATTCAATATACTTGTTAATATACATGTTTCTAAATTATGTGATTGTGTGTTGCAATTGTGTATCCATTCAGTATTTAAAATATATATTTATGGTTAGCATTTGTATATAGATTCAGCATTTAATAATATATGAAAAAGAAAAAGAAACACGGCAAGGGAATTTCCGCTATATATTGTATGTACAATATGCTACTGTAAATCGAATGGTACAAAACAATTGTCTACGTAAGATCTTTCTTTTCGGAAAAAATACTAAAACAACACCTAACACAGCAAATAGTATTCCTGCAAAGTTTTATTATTGACAGAGTACGCGTTTGGGTCAAGCATGTGAGCAAACTTTATTAGAATGCACACTTTTGCAAACTCTTTACGTTAGATACAGTACTAAACTGGCTCAGTGTTTCAAAGAGGAACTTATACATTTATGAATTTCTTGTTACAACGTGTACTGTGATTAAAACATCTACAACATCACAGTTGTGTCTTTTCTCTAACTAACTGCAACTTTTTTGTTTACAAAACATTTGGGATTTCCTTGGAATATATATGGAATTAAGTGTGCAGTATATACAATATATAGCGGAAATGCCCGTGTCGCATTTCTTTTTCGTTTCAGTATATATATAAATAAATTTATATATGTTTGGTTTTAATCATAAAATAATATGTACGTCACATCGTTTGAAATATGAATATTAAAATATGCTTATTTTATTCATATGAGTCTTATATTAAAACAACTGGGCCCTGTTTTATTAAACATCTTACGATTAGTCTCAAATTTTAAAATCTTTCACTTTTTTCACCTACGCATTCAATGTAGACAATAATGTGTGCACGTACTGCAGAAATATCCCCTGCATAAGAAAATGAAATGAAACCACGTTTGTTTGAAAAGTGTCATTTATAGTGTAGAATTTCAGAAATTGATTTACGATCAAAATGGTCGTAAGTTGTTTAATAAAACGGGGCTCTGGTCTACAAGCGAATTCCCCATTGCTGCGATAAGCTCGAAGTATCGGAAAACAAAACAGTTGGTACATATTGTTCTTAGAAATGTAACAAAGTGTTGTTTTCCGTATATCTGCAAATATTTGCTCCTTATATCGAAAGTGTATGAGTTGTCGTTTTAAATTAGTTTAATAAACATTCAGGTAACACTTCCAAGTTAATGTAAAGTGAAACTGACAAAGTTATTGAATAACGGTATTACATAGTATACATGATATGAGACGGCCGATGGACAGCAAGTCCGAGGGCATCTTTTAAAATCATAATTCTAACTGGACTCCTTCATGTTCATGACTTACTGCAGACTAACGACATAAATAAAACAATGTCCCTTAATGTGTAGTTGTTTGTAACATTTACTTTCTAGTTGTGAAATCATGTGACCACAACCTTTTATTAACGTGACAATAACAGTATTCCGGAGTATAAATAATATGAAACGGCCGACGGACAGCAAGTCGGAGAGCATCTCTTAAAGGTATAATTCACAGTTGTTTGTACCATCTACTTACTAGTTGTGAAATCATGTGACCACAACCTTGTATTATCGCGAGAATCTGCTTAACTTACACAATTGCCTGCTAATTAACTGGTACTGACATATTCACACTGTTAGGCTATTAGTAAACCATAAACCAATCAGTGAACTACTAACAAAGATATACAGAAAACGTGTATATCGTAAGCTGATAAAGGAGTACGTTTAATAGTGTATTTGCGTCTCATTGTTTACAATTAAATATGCATACATATATCAATTATTTCATACATAAAACATGAATTGTAAACACCATTCTAAAAGAATTATAGGAGACGATATTATTGCACATCAATATATAACATTCAATAATTCATATCAAAGCATAATTATCGTTTTGGCCTGTACATGAGTTACCAATAATACATTTAATGTGATAAGAATTGGACAACTATTGTTAATCAACCTTATGAGTATCATATATATGATACTCAAAGTTTACAGTGCCATTAAAATGAGTTTGTGTAAACTGCGAAATTTGTAAAAAGGCACCCAGGAGTATCCAATTACTCTAGATTAGACATTCTGTACTAAACTATAATTGATATATCGGTTGCAATCACTGAGATATGCATTATGTTTTAAAGGGAAATACGGCAATTTTGAGGTTGTTATCAGCATTACTATTAGCGTCTCGAACTATTAATCCAGTATCACATTGACTTGAAAACTTGTTGCATAAAATTAACTAAACTTTCCAGTTTTCATTTGTTCTTCTTTTTCTATTATAGGTTTAAATATGTTTTTGGTGCAATATAATCACCAGATAGCGGATACCAATGCAAAAACAGTCGCATTATACTAATATTATAATTATTATTAATGACTGAACAAAATGCAAGTTATGTGAAATACAAACGGGACGTCTCGAATTTTTAAAAGTCTATATTGCCGTGTGTCCCTTTAAAAGGTCGCATAGCAAACTTGATCCTAGAACCGGTTTAAACCCCCCAGTGGCCTACTTTGCCACTGACCGTTCCAAGGCGGTAGCCCTATTGTCAACCCTTTTGTGTTTGTGATGTCCATTATTTAATATTACTTTTGCCTTCTTGTTTGTCTGTTTGCGTGTTTGTTTCTGTGTTTTATGGTTGACTGTCCTCCTTGAAAGCTACTTTCCCTGTCCGATCTTTTTATATTTCTTGATACATAACTAATGTACAAATCATTGCTATTACAATTCAAAAGTTTAAACCAAATTGTTTTAGTTTTATATAATGATGTTTATAATGATAATGAACAAATAAAAAAATTCAATTCTCGTATTGGTGGAAAAGCGAATCTAAAATTGTATTACTTGTTTTTATTACTGTCAAGCAGGTTTAACATCAAAGTAATACTGGATGAATTCATTGGGTGCTGTTTAAATACTTTATAAAAACTTTAAGGTTGCTGTGTGTCCCTTTAATATAATCGATAAGAAATTATTTACGTAATTATTATCTTCAAGTACGATGTAAATTAATACGTCCACTATCATGAAAGGTGTCGAAATATGTTATCTTACCATTAAAGGGAGTACATCAGGCTTTTCAAAGGGGTCTAGGGGTTCCGACTTAAAATTGACAAATACTGACATTTTCTATTTTAAAGCGCCTAAACATAATGAATGATCCTAAAAATCTTAGTTACAAGGAAATTCATTCTGTACAGTAATACGTGCTATCATAGGTTACGCACCAGGGTTAAATTCAGCATTTGATGCCCGATTCCGTCCTAGCTATATGGTTTTTTCGAAGTTTAAACCTTAACAATATGGTTCGAACATCATGTTTTGATGGATATAAGTGTTTTATCATGAACTGGAACATTTTTATAATTTTAAGATATTTCTAGAAAAATCCTGATGTACTCCCTTTAAGATAAGTATAAAGGTCGAACAAGAAATGCAGCTTTTACAGAACACAGTAAACCCAAAAACACGCAGAATGACAAACATGGGAGGCAATGTTAATAAAGAATAATGGCATATGACGTCACAAACAAAATACGGGTTGATAATAGGGTGATAATAGGGCTACCGCCTTGGAACGGTCAGTGGCAGAAAAGCCGCTGGGGGTTTAAACCAGGTTCTAGGGTTTACATACATCTAATATGGACATCAGATGTACGATTTACTGTACCTTATCATCAAACCGAGATTGCAAGTCGTTCTGTGCCGAAACATCGCGTTTCAAGCAATGATTGTCCATATACACATTTGAAAATATACTGGTCCTTAGATCACAAATTTACATTATTAGCTTAGATTTTTTATAAAAACGGGAAATATGGCAGCTTTAAGGTTCTTTAAACACCTTTCCAATTGAAATTTCAATTGGCCTATTGCCACTTGGATTGTTTACAAGTGGAAGATTCTAATTGGAACAAACTAGTTCCAATGGAATTATTCCTGTTGGAAACCATACAGTGACACTTGGATTATTACCACTTTGAATTATCCTACTGCAATCTT
>JAWPHD010001722.1:0-298782 GCA_037043455.1 Cyrtodaria siliqua | reverse complement strand
CTAATTTAAATTGTAAATAAAACCTTCAAGATTGCAGTTTGTCCCTTTGAAGTTGATGCTATATATCAATTAAAACGGAATATTTAAACACTACTGACCTACTCTAAAATATGTTATGTTATCACTGTATTTGTCGTGTTGTTAATTTTGACAGCTACGTGCACCTTTGTATGATCACTCGTTAATACAATTATATCTCAATAATCTCAGTTGAAAAGATAGAACCTGCTTTCAAATATCTACCTGCGCAAGCCGGATTATTCGCTCTATCATTTACCTTTACATGATCATGTCGGTACTTTTATATGAAAATAGTCGGAGTTGAATAAAATAGTTCCTAAGTGTGTTGGTTGATTAAAACCAGCTCATAAATACAATTCCAGATACGTTCAAAGCCATTAGCCCCCCCCCCCCCCCCCCCCCCCCCCCCCCCCCCCCACAAAGCAAGATATTGTGAGGTATTACATGTATTTATCTCATAAACCCCATACAAGTTGATTATACAACTGAAAGTTTCTCCGTGATGTCAGTTTACCTGGATATATTGTGATAAATCATTGTTCAGAACAAATTATTATTTTTTTTATTTTATTTTATTTTTTTCATAAACAGTTTTAGGGTCGGCCCCTTAAAAATAGGATCGTCGGGCCACCGGAAACACAGGTATTCATTTCGAGTTTAATTCATCTGATATTCTCAAGGACCACTCAATGATCATTAGGTAATTTTGTAAGTATTCCTATTTAAAGTAGATATAAAAATCGAACAGAAAAAGTAGAATTCAAGGACAAACACACACAGAAACAAAGAACGACTTAAGAAACACATGTGTTTAGAAAAACCTGGATCAATGAATGTCATGCAATCCCTGTGGGATGAAAAGTTAACACTGTTGATTGGATGTACGGGGGGACTTTTCTTGGTCGCCACACGGCAAAACAACACTATTGTGACAGTAAAAGTAGATAATATGGATCTACTAATATTCTTAATACCGAGTTTCATTCATCATCGATTATAAAGGATACATATTATATTAACTTAACTGTGAATAACTAACTAGAAGTCTTTTAATTCATGTTAGAAGTCATGTAGTACACTGGAACATTTGCATTTTAAAAATGCAAAGATATCACAGAAACTTTTAAATATAACAAAAGGACAAAAGGACAAAAATATGCAGAAATAATGTCAAATTATAAATAACAAATATTTGATTGTCTTTGATATCCCCTCTAGAAAAGTCTAAGTTGTAATTGAACTTCTATCACATATTCACACATTTGTCATAGTACTTATTCGAATGCATGATATCACCAATTTAGTATCACGTATTCAGAATTGTAATATCACGTAGTGCAATATGTGATAGCACCTCTTTTAAAAAGAAATATTGCTTATTCGAATGTTTGATATTACACATTTAAAATGAATGTATGATATATCCTGTTCAAATACGTGTGATCTCACGAATTCATTTTATAATGTGAGTTATAATGTGAGTAAAACAGACTGATCCCCGATAAACTTCAATCCGAGAGATGGGTCGGGGAAGGTGGTAATTACATACCTTTAGCCGATTGCTCCGTCAACAGTTCATTTACATGAACGCAGTGATAAAACCTTCCCCTGCATTGTAAAAAACAAACATGCAACGCAGGTTATACATCAACGCGTGTGGCTAACGGTCATATTGTTTACATAGTAACAGTGCACTATTTCCTATGCCGTTGCCTTCCGGCTAACAAAATGTCAAGATTTTGAAAATACCGAAGCTCGATATACACACAAGCTGTGATCCCGAAGAATGACGGGATTGGCCGAGTTTTCACGATTAAAAAAATTAGGTGACAATAATGAAGATACACACTACGATAGACAACACATAGCAATACTTTTTCTTCTTCCGGAGTGATTATATACGGTAGCTTATGGAAGACAACGAGTTTATACGTAAGAAAAGAGAATAGTTGCGTATGTCTTATTTATACAATATTTAGACAATGTTTTTCTCTTTTGTTTAAAGCCAATAGCAAGACAATTTAGTTGTGATATTATACCCGTTGTATTGCAATTTGCAGCTTTTTTTTAAATTGCTTTCTCGAATTAGTATTCTGAAGTAATAATTAGATTATAAAAATATTTGACATAAACGAGAATTCCAGTCAATGCTATAGAAATACTGTGACACATTACAATGACAAATAATGTTCAAAAATGTATTACGATCAAAAGCAATTTGAAAGTATGCAACAAAGAGGGACTTGGATTTGTATGGCACACTACTACACGTGCTTGGAACTCCTTGTTTTGGCGCAGGACGACTCCAAACCATTCCATGTTTCCTAATATTACTGCAAACGAGCTTTTTCTATGTATGGGTGTTTATGCAATGTTTTCAACAATTTGCAAAACTCCCATTATCCAGTCTCACTGACGAAATGTGCTTTGAGATTCATATGGGCGCCGTTTTACTGTAGGTTTAATTCCACTAAATCTGTCGGATGTGCTCGCTTGGTGCCTTCGAAAATAGTTCTGTATTAAAGAGTGCTAATCTTTGTTTCTTTCAAACATTTTTAGTGCAGTTTCCTGTTATTCCTTTATCATGTTATTTTGTTTGGCTTTAACTGTATTATGGACATGTTTTTGATATTTGAACATGTAGCTCATAATGTTTTTGACAAGTTTTATTTCAGAAGTGAAAGAAGACAGAGGAAAACTTTATTAGAAGGTATTATTTCCTTGTTGATTTTTAATAGCAGACATGTTTATTTGCATGATAAAGTAAGTTTCCCAGAATTCTAACCAGGTTTGAGATTTTAACAGGTTGTCAACATTCTCTCTTTACTATGGAAGTGGCATGGAGAGTCATTTACGTTATTATATCCTATATATATAGTATTTTGTGATATCAATAATTCATTTCTTAATATCAATAACTCGAATGATATCAAAAAAACGATTCCTTAGTGTATTATATCAAAAAGAGAAAAAATATATTTTTATATTTTTTAAATCAAGAATTAATTAATATATGATATCGAAAAAACATTCTTGATATCAAAAACTTGAACTGTTTGATACGTGTTGATATATAAAAATGGAAATATATATTGATAACAAGAATTCAATTTATATATCGAAGAGTTCAAATTTGAATTATTGTTATCAAGAAATCGATTTTATTTTTTACAAATATCAAGAATGACTTTTCCTGTTTATATCAAAGAGTTGAGTCTGTTGATATCAAGAAATCGTATATCAAAACACTATTTATTGGTTTAAAACAAACAGAATTAATAGTAAAACGATGCACCACATGCAACCGTATAGGAATGTCATAATGCGTGATGACAACGAGGACAAACTATTTATTATTTTATGTAGAACTTGATTCGTAGTGAGAATAGCTCCTTGTCACGCAGACGGCTTTGTCGTGAACCACAGCGTTTTTACGTAGATAATTACATCAGATTCGTTCGATACATGTCTACTTAGGAGTCACGCAAATTAAAGGACAACCCAGATATTCGGATACAAATTATACCTTATATGAACACATGGTTTCAAAGTTACAAAATATTACATTCGTCTATACCTTTCAAGCACTATACACATACGATCAGGTTTCGGTAAACGTCATTTATACCTATATTTTATTCCACTAATAAGGCTAAAAATAAAATGGTTTGTTTCCGCTAACGGCTTCAAAGAAATAGGGTAGGTAGGTAGGCAAAACTGTCTTTTTATTTTTATTTTATTTATTTTTAATGATCTTATTTTTGTTAATGAAAAAAACACTTTTAATATGATAAAAAATACTGGGGAAGGTATTACTACCTAGATAAAACATGGTTATGGCCCTTTTTAAATATTTGGTAATGTACACTGGAAACCCCAGGGGTCGTGGGTTCTACTCTTACTGGATGCATATATTTTTTTCTCCATAAGAAACCTAGGTTCATGAGTTCAACTTATTATTATTATTATTTATTTATTTAACTTTTTTTTTTTTAAGTATTATTTATTTATTTATTTTTATTTTTTTTCTTTAATTTTTTTTTTTTTTTTTGCAATAAAAAAAGTTAGGGTCGGCGGCTGAATAATAGGGACGGTCAGGTTAGCGGAAACAAACACTTTTTTCTTTTAAGCCTTAGCAATATCACTACACTTTCATCATATCTACATAACAATATTTACATTTCTTTCCTAGATTTTCTACTTCATTAGAATCGTAGTTTACATTTTCGTAAATGTTATATGTCTCTCGAGAAGGCGTCAAGCCAAAAACACTAGAGCATTAACTTTTAGTTGGGGTCATAAAATTACATGTGTGAAAGATGAGAATGGTTGATTTAGACAGAGCTACAAATCATTTAAGAGGAGAGTTGATAAAAGAGAATCCAGCACCAATGTAAAAAGGTTATATATGGCGCCAACATGAATGAATATTCCAGGCCTCCCCTCCATTTGCATCGAAATAAACAACCTGGACGCTTCTCATCTGCAGAAAGTGTCACAAAGAGCGTATTGGTCGTATATAGCTCTTGTAAGCACTTGACGACCTCTGTCAGTTACATGATAACCCATTGTCCAGTTCAGACATATTCACCATTTGCATGATATATTCATGTACCTCGGGAAAGCAAGACTTTTCATAGCGTTTTTTTGTCGGAGCTAAGGCAGGGTCGTTCAATAAGATTATATTTGCGTCAGTATATCTATTTTATTATTTTTTATTGTACATTTGTATTTAATGGGCGTCGCCATTTTGTTTGTTGATGTTGTTACATCCGGTCAACTTTTACATGTTTCTCAAACATTAACTTGATACAACTAGCATATGAAATTAATTTTATTAGATATAGTTATAGTAGTTGATCATTAATTATAATACAAGATTAAATTGATAACATTGTGTATTAGGTGCATTGGTTAACGGTCACATGATATAGCTGTATATATGCTGATGCGCATAAATGGCGTTGTAGAATACGTATATATTGCTACACGTCATTAGAGTGGTTCACATTATATTTCCTAGATAATGATTTGTTTGTGTAACGATGATTGTATAAGATTGTTGTGTTAATGAACCGACGTCTGTATAATTACAACCTAAGCCTTCCGCTTTTTGGGTGTGTAAGCCCTCTAAATGATTCAGCGTATAACGTCATGAGCCGGTGGAGACGGTACCCGTACCTGGACAACATGGTCAGGTGTACGTAGGAGCGACAACACCCCCGGGACACGTGTTTGGCCCGTCATCAGAACTCATTGGAGGAACTTCACCACACAGTCTCGTTGGAGGCTATTCATCTATATAGAAGGCTTTTGATGACAATCAACGCGCATTGGAGTCGCGCATCATGTTCATAAACTCACGAGCATCAAATGCATCGCGTTAGATCGTACTTCATTGTAACGTTACTGATCATGAACATTGTTGTAACTTCAACAACACTTTATTGACCTATATAGACAGTCGACGTATTCAGTATTCGAGATAATACTACGAACGTCTTATACGTCCATGAGAACAGTATTTTCCTTCTTTTTCTGTGTATTCGCTTGTTTTCTTTGATAAATGTATATAATAATATTTAACCTATTTTAAAAGTTCCATTAAACTGATGTAAATGCAGTCACCGACATTGATTCTTTCTTGAATTAGTCCCATACACTAGGGTCATCTTACGATATAATTTTTCTGCAAATTACTTTGCAAACACTCCATTTTTCGCTTGAGCCACGATGGTTGTAGGAACAGAAACAATACAGGGATGATGATGCAGACCTTTAATGGAAAAGGCAAAAAAAATGGCAAAATTAACAAGGAGAGAAAATCTCTATAATCAACCGTTTGTTTAAAGGGACCCACGGTAATCTTGATTTTTTTTTTAAAGTAAGTTTTACATATAACTTGCATATTTGCGTATCATTATACATTATTATTGGAATTGTTCACGCAAATTGTTATTGCATATCTTGGTCGTTTTACCCGTTGTTTAACGATAGGCAAGCGGGGTTAAATGGAATATTATACTGATTTTAAAGGCTGACTATGTTTATAAAATAGTAAAATGAAATAGTTTACCAAGGCTACGGAAGTCTTATAACTTAGGAAATTACGCAATCAAATCTTTAAAAAATAGGCCAGATCTATAACATGGGTTTTAAGGGACGTAACTATGTAGTGAGACCTATATCTAGGCATGCCAACTAAATGTAGATGGACCCTAAACGGGTTATTTTACAGTACAAATGCATTGTTTACATAATAAACACTTATGTCAACAGACATTAAAGGGACAATGTCTGTAACTTTCAGCTTATAAAACACACACTAATTATGTTCGCAAACCTTACACAACAAACATTATTGAACATTGAATAAAAGCAAGATTATTTGACGGAATTCAATCGCGGTACAAAAAAACATAAACCGCTTCGGGCGTTTGAACCCGCAGCCCAAACTAAAATTACACTCGCGGTAATAATAGTGAGCGTGAGCGTAAAGTAAGTCGACATCGCTCCTGACTGAGCTTACCGAGCTATACACGTATGCTAACGCAATACATACTATGGTGAAAACCTAATGCGCTAATGGAAGTCATGTGATCGCAATCGCGATTAGGGTGTATGCTCATGTTTTCATGTATACATTTCACTGAATAAAAGTCAGACGGTTATTTGTTTATGCTCAATATCTGCTTACTTATGGACAGTGTCCCTTTAAAAACAGTAAGCAGGATTCAATGACGCATGGGGAAATCAGGGGAATAACACGAATTCAGCATTAATCTAATACATATACATGCGTCGTATAGCATGGATGATTTCTGTTTTAAGTTAATATAAACATTGATTGCCTTGTGTTACTTTAATGTGAAACACTGATTGCCTTGTGTTACTTTAATGTGAAACATTGATTGCCTTGTGTTATTTTAATGTGAAACACTGATTGCCTTGTGTTACTTTAATGTGAAACATTGATTGCCTTGTGTTACTTTAATGTGAAAAATTGATTGCCTGGTGTTACTTTAATGTGAAACATTGATTGCCTTGTGTTACTTTAATGTGAAACATTGATTGCCTTGTGTTACTTTAATGTGAAACATTGATTGCCTTGTGTTACTTTAATGTGAAACACTGATTGCCTTGTGTTACTTTAATGTGAAACATTGATTGCCTTGTGTTACTTTAATGTGAAACACTGATTGCCTTGTGTTACTTTAATGTGAAACACTGATTGCCTTGTGTTACTTTAATGTGAAACACTGATTGCCTTGTGTTACTTTAATGTGAAACATTGATTGCCTTGTGTTATTTTAATGTGAAACATTGATTGCCTTGTGTTACTTTAATGTGAAACACTGATTGCCTTGTGTTACTTTAATGTGAAACACTGATTGCCTTGTGTTACTTTAATGTGAAACACTGATTGCCTTGTGTTACTTTAATGTGAAACATTGATTGCCTTGTGTTATTTTAATGTGAAACATTGATTGCCTTGTGTTACTTTAATGTGAAACACTGATTGCCTTGTGTTACTTTAATGTGAAACATTGATTGCCTTGTGTTACTTTAATGTGAAAGATTGATGGCCTTGTGTTACTTTAATGTGAAACATTGATTGCCTTGTGTTACTTTAATGTGAAATATTGATTGCCTTGTGTTATTTTAATGTGAAACATTGATTGCCTTGTGTTACTTTAATGTGAAACACTGATTGCCTTGTGTTACTTTAATGTGAAACATTGATTGCCTTGTGTTACTTTAATGTGAAAGATTGATGGCCTTGTGTTACTTTAATGTGAAACATTGATTGCCTTGTGTTACTTTAATGTGAAACACTGATTGCCTTGTGTTATTTTAATGTGAAACATTGATTGCCTTGTGTTACTTTAATGTGAAACATTGATTGCCTTGTGTTATTTTAATGTGAAACATTGATTGCCTTGTGTTACTTTAATGTGAAACATTGATTGCCTTGTGTTACTTTAATGTGAAACACTGATTGCCTTGTGTTACTTTAATGTGAAACACTGATTGCCTTGTGTTACTTTAATGTGAAACATTGATTGCCTTGTGTTATTTTAATGTGAAACACTGATTGCCTTGTGTTACTTTAATGTGAAACATTGATTGCCTTGTGTTACTTTAATGTGAAACACTGATTGCCTTGTGTTACTTTAATGTGAAAGATTGATGGCCTTGTGTTACTTTAATGTGAAACATTGATTGCCTTGTGTTACTTTAATGTGAAACATTGATTGCCTTGTGTTATTTTAATGTGAAACATTGATTGCCTTGTGTTACTTTAATGTGAAACACTGATTGCCTTGTGTTACTTTAATGTGAAACATTGATTGCCTTGTGTTACTTTAATGTGAAAGATTGATGGCCTTGTGTTACTTTAATGTGAAACACTGATTGCCTTGTGTTATTTTAATGTGAAACACTGATTGCCTTGTGTTACTTTAATGTGAAACACTGATTGCCTTGTGTTACTTTAATGTGAAACACTGATTGCCTTGTGTTACTTTAATGTGAAACATTGATTGCCTGATGTTATTTTAATGTGAAACATTGATTGCCTTGTGTTATTTTAATGTGAAACATTGATTGCCTTGTGTTACTTTAATGTGAAACACTGATTGCCTTGTGTTATTTTAATGTGAAACATTGATTGCCTTGTGTTACTTTAATGTGAAACATTGATTGCCTTGTGTTACTTTAATGTGAAACATTGATTGCCTTGTGTTATTTTAATGTGAAACATTGATTGCCTTGTGTTACTTTAATGTGAAACATTGATTGCCTTGTGTTATTTTAATGTGAAACACTGATTGCCTTGTGTTACTTTAATGTGAAACACTGATTGCCTTGTGTTACTTTAATGTGAAACATTGATTGCCTTGTGTTATTTTAATGTGAAACATTGATTGTCTTGTGTTATTTTAATGTGAAACATTGATTGCCTTGTGTTACTTTAATGTGAAACACTGATTGCCTTGTGTTACTTTAATGTGAAACACTGATTGCCTTGTGTTATTTTAATGTGAAACATTGATTGCCTTGTGTTACTTTAATGTGAAACATTGATTGCCTTGTGTTACTTTAATGTGAAACATTGATTGCCTTGTGTTATTTTAATGTGAAACATTGATTGCCTTGTGTTACTTTAATGTGAAACATTGATTGCCTTGTGTTACTTTAATGTGAAACATTGATTGCCTTGAGTTATTTTAATGTGAAACATTGATTGCCTTGTGTTACTTTAATGTGAAACACTGATTGCCTTGTGTTACTTTAATGTGAAACATTGATTGCCTTGTGTTACTTTAATGTGAAAGATTGATTGCCTTGTGTTATTTTAATGTGAAACATTGATTGCCTTGTGTTACTTTAATGTGAAACATTGATTGCCTTGTGTTACTTTAATGTGAAACACTGATTGCCTTGTGTTATTTTAATGTGAAACATTGATTGCCTTGTGTTATTTTAATGTGAAACATTGATTGCCTTGTGTTACTTTAATGTGAAACATTGATTTCCTTGTGTTACTTTAATGTGAAACTGTTACTTTAATGTGAAACATTGATTGCCTTGTGTTACTTTAATGTGAAACATTGATTGCCTTGTGTTACTTTAATGTGAAACATTGATTGCCTTGTGTTATTTTAATGTGAAACATTGATTGCCTTGTGTTACTTTAATGTGAAACACTGATTGCCTTGTGTTACTTTAATGTGAAACATTGATTGCCTTGTGTTACTTTAATGTGAAACATTGATTGCCTTGTGTTACTTTAATGTGAAACATTGATTGCCTTGTGTTACTTTAATGTGAAACATTGATTGCCTTGTTTTACTTTAATGTGAAACATTGATTGCCTTGTGTTACTTTAATGTGAAACATTGATTGCCTTGTGTTACTTTAATGTGAAACATTGATTGCCTGGTGTTACTTTAATGTGAAACATTGATTGCCTTGTGTTACTTTAATGTGAAACATTTACAGGTAGACACAATTTCAAACTTTCCCTGAAAGTTATAAAATAAACAACAGCATGTATGTCATTTCTGTGAGGATTGCTACGTGTGATAAGTAAAAGTAGATATAAAAATCGAACAGGAAAAGTAGCATTCACTGGACGACAGTCAACCACAAACAGACAGAAACAAATAACTACTTTTAAGAGGAATAAAAGGCCAAATAAGACATCACAAACACAAAAGGGTTAATAGGGCTACCGCCTTGGAACGGTCAGTGGCACAAAAGGCCGCTGTGGTTTAAACCAGGGTCTATGGTGCACCAAACCTCACACTTACCCTACTTCATCCCTATAAAACGGAACAGTGTAAATAAACAAATCTCCGCCATGAACTATAAGACAAGTAATCAAACAATGTGACAGCGAATTCGTACAAGATACTCAGGAGCAACAAATATGCATATTATTTATGCGACTTTGCTAGGTGCGGCAAAAACGTCAAAGAAAAATAACATTAATCATGTTAAGAGTAACCATAATTGTCTGGAAGGTAAATTGAATGTCAAACAAGGCATTTTCGATTCATTCTTTGACAGACAAAATAGTTAATTTCATGCAATAACTCGTTCATTCGCCTGACTAACATCTTTTAAATATCATTTCGTTTGGTTGTGTTTGTTGTTAGATGAATGGGGAAAACGACTTTACACCACACTAATGAATCATGGAATTACTTTATTTTTCAAAGCTTATAAATTTTGTTCTAAATTTAACACTCCAAATAAATATTAAAATGCTATAGTCATAAAGTTTTAAAAACAGATATTTACATAAGAGCCTCGGGGCGGAGTCTATTGTGACCCCATGTTCATTATGGGTTAAAATCCAATTCAATTTAATTCAGCAACAATAGTGTAGATTACAGGCAAAATATCTTAACACTTAGCCCGCTAAGCACGACTACAATAGCCTTTGCATCGATAAGGGTTTACAATGTCCGGCTGCTGATCAGTCATTTTCTCCAACACATCACTTTGTTACATAAATGGAATGGTCTTAATTCAAAGAAAGAACTGTCCATTTTATATAACAATATTATATCCAGTAGAGATAAACATTATTTAAATAATGTATATGTTTTAAATTGTGCATATACACAACAATTTTTATTTTCGATTATTTTTAGTCCGTCGGTTTTTTGTTCAAGTCAAAATTGTATTTGATGTTGGTACACACGTCTCTTTAACCCAGAGGTTAACATTTGACGATAAACAGTTGCATACCATTTTCTCTACTTCTTTCAGTTAAAATACATTTAATGTTAACATCTTTAACATCTCAGTACATTTGTCTATCCTATATTTATAGCGCATGTCTCTTAGTAGGCGTGTCTGGCATGTCCACCTGCTCATGGAGAACTCGACAAATGTAACTTAGGACACCATTGCTTTATAAACACCGAGTAAATGCATGTATTTAGCTTGCGTAATACAAACATTTTTTTTTTCAAATTAAGAACATTTCCTACAATTTTTTCCTATGAATAGATTTTTTTTGTAAATATTTAGTACATAGTTGGATTACTTTTTCTTAACAATAATAGGTCGCAGAATATGTATACCATCTTCGGGATGGCTCTTATGTTCGTAATATTGACATTTTAAATATTGATTTCTGCTCATCCCGGGGCTAGAAATTGTAAACGGTAGCTAGCATTTTTTACTACCGTTCATGAACAGTCAAACTGTTACTGCAGTATTTTGTTTGGCGATTTCCAAATTTCTCCTTTCATTATATTTTATATATCACAGTAGCGTTGTCTGTGCAATGTGACGGCGGTCAAACGTCTCCCTGTGCGTGCAGTCAGAACGGTTATTCATTCCGATCTTTGGAGATCGCTGAGCCCGATATTTATATAAAAATATTGGTGGTACATTCTCAAATACTTTGTTTTTTACTTTAATTTCAAATATGTGGTTCCACTACTCCAGTCAGTAAAGGCTCTGTTTAATCACCCTTAGGATATGCTGACTGCTTTTTGTAATGAAAAGACAAAGAAACGCATAATGGGTATATCCGCTATATATTCGAATGGTACAGGGCGACATTAAGCCTGTCCTTTCGGAAAGAAGGTTTAAACAGCACCAAACACACCAATGGTTACCCTTTTCATTATCGACAGAACGCGCATTTTGACTCAAGCAGGTGAGCAAACTTAAACTTTAAACGTTGCAATCTCTTAAAATTAAACACAATACTGAAATGGCTGGACTTTTTCAAGCTTTTTCAAGCGAAACTTCAACATGTATACATTTCGTGTAACAAATTATTCTTTGATTAAAAGGTCTACTACATGACAGAGTTGTCCTTTCTGTAATTAGTTGTAGCCCCTTTTTGTACAAAACTCTTTGATATATTGAATATTACGTGGAGTTAGGTATATATAATAGTGTAGCATAGGCAATTTTTTGATTATGCGTTTCTTTTGCCTTTCAGTATAATTTCGTCTGTAGATTGTTACTTTCGATTTCGCTCATTGTTTTTTTCGTTTCGGCAAAGCATTTTGTTATAGACTGGGACCATGGAATGGTATGAAAATACCACATTGAAGGTTCCATGTCGACCGTGATAAACGTACCACCTTCGGGATGGATCACATTTTCGTACTACTGACAGTTTAAAATCATTGAGTTCTGCTCAACCCGGGTCTAGAGGGCGTGAACGGTAGCTAGCATTTTTTACCTCTATCTCAATCAAACTTCTTATCAATATACATTATATCGTGTTCGGCGATTTCCTGCTTTCTCCTTTCATAATATGTTTGATATATCGTAAGGTTATAATGACCAATTTTCCATTTTGGCAAATCTTTAATTTCAGTAAAGCATAAGTATGCAAAAAAAACAAGAAATTAAATAAAAAAAATCAATCAAATTACATCATTTGGCCAAAAACGGTATTACCGTTTTCAGCCATATGCTATCACTCATGGACCGGATCGTTTTTGATGTTACCATAGACCTATTTTACTGAACGCAGTATCTCAGTCCGACGATTTGTCAATCAATCGTCGAAGATGATCAAGACAGTACAGTAGGAAAACATCAAATAAAACCGGGAACGCGCACCTGTTTTGGATGGTTTAATTTGAGGGTCCCGGTATGATTTTTGACGTGATTTGCGGCACGATCCTAAAAAATGTAATAGAAAATAATATTGTTTTCGTTATATGATGCAATGGATAAATAAAAGGAAAATAGAACCTTATTGTTTGATTCTAATCATATGTGTATTATTAATTAATTATAAATAAAACAAGGAAAAAGGCAAACTATTCAATATCGACAAAAAATATCATCATTAAGTGGTCCCGCCTTAATCCCTTTAAGCGATGGGAAGGCTTATATAAGCAAGATTTTATAACGGATATATCGACAAATAAAACACGTTTAAAAACATTTTTTACTGACAAAATGTGACACCATGTTTAGACAAGTTGCAAGCTTTTTATGCCTTAATGAAGGTTTTATTTCATACCCCAGCCAACCCCGTTTTCGCTTCTTGGATAAGGGGTTGGGTGGGGTATGGAATTTAATACTCGGACAACGTAACGTGAACTGGCAAATATGCATTGGTAATAACAATTTCGGGGCAAGTTAAACACAATCAGGACAAGTGACTTTTCAGTCAGGGCAAGTGGACTTTTAAAATCTACTTGCGCTTGGCTATTCCCAATTTTAATTTTCTTGGAGCAATGTTGTGGCGACTACTCCTCTGAAACTACTGGACAGATTTTTCATGAAACTTCACAGGGATGTTGCTCTTGATGTCTAGTAATACATGTCAGCCGGAAATTCAAGATGGCCGCAACGGCTTAAAATAGAAGTTTACAAATATAATTTCTTGCCGGCCACTTTCCAAATATCATAAGTGTTATTGATTTGGAACCTTAAACTAAAATGGCTGGCATGCCATGTGGTTGGTTCTAACCAAAATTCATTTCGATTCGATGTCAAACATGGCAGTCAACGCCCATATTTGTTTAGGGAAAACTTGTGGCGACTACTCCTCTGAAACAACTTCATGGATTTCCATGAAACTTTACAAGAATATTGCTCTTGTTGTCTTGTTGATCCTAGCAAAAAAACAGGCCGGCCGGAAATTCAAGATGGCTGCCACCGCTACAAATAGATTTTACAAAATACAAGCTTGTGACGACAACTTCTCAAAAACCATAAGTAATATTGCTCTGTAACCTTTACTAAAATGAATGGCATGACATGTAGTTGGTTCTGCACAAAAACATTTCGATTTGATGTCAAACATGGCCACCAGCGTCCATCTTTATATAAGAAAACATTGTGCATATTACTCTGAAAAAGCTGGACACTTTACAGGAATGTTGTTCTTGATGTCTAGTTTGTCCGAAGTAAAAATCAGTTCTGCCGGAAATTCAAAATGGCCGCCACAGCTATATATACATTTTTAAAAATACAAGTTTATGGCGACTACTAAAAAAGAAGATTTTAACCAACTATCTAAAACAATAACTTGCCACTTCCTACAACCCTTAATCATGAACTTCAGCTGAGGTCTCAGCGGCCTCTTGCTCAGTGGATAAGGACGCCTCGGCTTGAGAGACCTATAACATATAACAAGAATCACTTCGCCAATAACAATCATAACAATTCATACAAACTTTAATCTTAACGATAGAAACAGTTCAAAACCATTTGATTACTAATGTTTTCGCTATTCAGTACGCAGTACTTTGATTTTTATTTAGGCCTCATCTTATCTTCTGCATATATGATGGAAAATGCATGAAATTTGCGGAAATATGGTAGAATGTTGTATAGTACTGCATTGCAGAGCCTCGGAACAAATGGCAGATTAGACATATCAAGAAAAAAAGTATTTCCTATGAATAGATTTCATTTTCAAAACTTGTATATTGTTAACAAATATTTTGTAAGTTAAGTCCAAATTCAAAATAAAGCACTTTTGTGGCTTGATGGCAACAATACATTAAAATAAAATAGCAGTCTGGACTAAATGTCGTGCTCGTGTGGGAAAAGATGTTGGTGCCTGCGTGCAATATTCAGAAATGTTGCAAACCTTTGCAGCAGTTTTACTACAAGGCCGACTATTATTTTAATATCCGTCTCATTTTTTATAACTGAAAGATTGTTAAAAGCGACGTTAAACCTCGTACTCACCGTTTTTAGGCACATAATAACAGTTCAAAATAGATATCGTACGCATTAAAGTATCGTATGCCATGCGTCTACCGATGCTTATTGACGGACACATTTCATGTTTGTTTTTTTATGACAATCTCAAAAGACAACTGGACACTTTTATTTGTTCATTAATACATTTCGTGTCAAGAATGAGACACCAAACCAAACACAAAAATAAGTCTTAAAGGGAATGTAGTGACACAGCCAAACAATCTTTATTATTCGAAAACGGTGTAAGAATGATCAAAAACGAGTAACAAACAAAGAAGATATGAAAATTTGATGGTTGTTCTAAAACAGCAATGGGAGTCGCCATTTTGAGAAATATGACGTCACAGTTCAAAATTAATATATGGCATATTGATAAATATCAATTAAAGCAAAGAAAATCACTGTAAATGAATGCAAAATCCTTTAGACCAATTGTGTTGTCATAGTTCTCAAAATGGCGGCTACCATTTTCGTTGCAAAAGAACGTTCAAATGATCATATCTTCTTTGTTTATCATCCGATTTTGATAATTCTTTCACCTTTGACCAAGTTTTTACGAACTCTCAATAATACCGATTATTTGGCTATATGACAGCATTCCATTTAATACGATTAAATGAAATAACTTGTTTTCGTCATAGAATTTGTTTAAACCTTTCATGGTGTCTCATGAAGTAAAACAAGAAAAAAAAAGTAATATAAACTGGTCACAACCGGTTTCATTAGACAGATGGGACACTTCAGCATATAACCGCATATGAAGTCAATCGTTATTTTTTTTGCACACTTTCAACTTTATAAACACTTTAAGATAGATGTTATACATATGAAGGATTTTAGAAAAAAACAAAAAACAAACATTGAAAGCACTTAGTTCCACACCACTTCGTTCAACTTCGATGACAGACAGCTAAGAGGACGGCAGAGCCCATGAAAATATATACATATAAGACAATACCTTCCATTCTATTTCAAAAACAGAAGTGAAATAAAATTGTAGAAAGTGTACATTAGCAAGACTATGTAAACATTATACAGTGATTATCTCGATCGCCCGTGTATCGGTCTATCCTCCGAGCACGTTAAAGAACCATAGGAATCTATTCGATAATAAGAGTAGGGCAAGGTTCCCGGATTCATATGTATCCTTCCCCTCTCTCTGGGACGCTTTAAATAACCTATACTGTGTTGATGAGCCGTTAAACAACACTCAATTATCTCGATCGATTTCGCCGGGCAATAAGGTAAAATTCGAAAATAAATGCTCAATGTTTCCCCTTTGATTTTATTTCAATTAATTAGTGTATGATTTAAACAGATGTTATTGCCACATAATTATAATGCAATCGGGTCGGGCATTATGGGCTACAACGGAGATCTAACAAATATAATGAATGGCTATTGCTATTAACACGTATCAATACGCTGGATTAACTACAACATTTAAGTAGTAAAACATGTTAAGATTATAAGATGATAAATATAAGCAGAAAAAATAAACATAGAAGAAAGCAAAAGTAGCAGTAGATGAGAGAAAAATACAACACACGTGACATTGCTCGGGTTGATCAGAATACATAAAATTGAATGGCAGAACTAAATAAATCGATGACTATCTCTAATAAAGTTTTGAACAGAATTAAAAATCAAAACATTTTCTTGTGTTGTAAGATCTAACCTTCTAAACAATAATGTGTTGAGCTTAACATATTTAAAGGGTGAAACGAACGTGTTGGCTGGAAGAGTTTGAGTCTTTCAACATTACATTCAAAGAAGAAATGATTTGTATCTTCATTACCAGACCGCAGTTGCATAGAGGCGATTCGGGTGGACGATTTTGAAACCTCCCTGACCTAACCATGTTTTGGCAAATATGAAATAATATTCAAATCGTGGTTAAGAAACCCTACAAATCATCAGTTGTTGAAGTAGATACATACAAAGAACTATCATCAGCAAACAAAACGAGATATTCTTAACATTAAGTAATTAGTATATAGCTCAGACATAATTGCAGATGATTGCAGTGGTTTGTTTGGTGAAACGTATGGTGGCTGGTTTCTGCCATGTCGTCTTTTCGTTATTTTGCCGCGAAAAGACGACAGAACGAAAAGATGACAGAACGAAAAGACGCCAAATGCAGCGCGAAAAGACGACAAACGAAAAGACGACAGAACGACAGAACGAAAAGGCAACATTTTATGGGCAAAAAGACGACAGAACGCCACGCGAAAAGACGAAAAGACGACACTTCAGTCGCGAAAAGACGCCATTTGACGTTATGTCGTTCTGTCATTCTGTCGTCTTTTCGTTCTGTCGTTTTGTCATTCTGTCGCCTTGTGTTTTCGCCTTCCAGTTGACATGCGCATTTAATTACACAGGGACTACACATTACACTTGTTTCCCATGCAAATGGATTCAGTGCCGAAGTGCGCATGTCAACCGGAAGGCGAAAAGACGACAGGACGACAAGACGACAGAACGAAAAGACGACAGAACTAAAAGACGCCAAATGCATCGCGACAAGACGACAAGACGACAGAACGAAAGAACGACAGAACGACAGAATAAATACATAGCGAAAAGACGACAGAAGGCCACACGAAATAACGAAAAGACGATACTATCATATGGCGTCTTTTCGGGTCAGAAGTGTCGTCTTTTCGTCTTTTCGCGTGGCGTTCTGCGTCTTTTCGCCCTTGAAATGTCGTCTTTTCGTTCTGTCGTCTTTTCGCGCTGCTTTTGGCGTCTTTTCGTCATGTCATCTTTTCATTCTCTCGTATTTTAGCGGTGAAATAACAAAAGGCGACAAAACGACAAATGACAGAAATCAGTCACCAATGAAACGACAGTCGTTATGCGGTATTTAGCTGAACTTTGCAGTGTGTAAGTGCTCTCTTGGTATATCCACTTCGAAAGTAGTCATGGCGTGAGAAACGTATGGCTTTCGCCATCAGAGAAGCTTTCAAAGAAATTCAGCACTGGATGACAGAACAAAGAAATTGTTAACAGAGATGCATTACTTGGAAATTATCTATATCTGCCATTTGATCGACTTTGAAGCATATGTTCTTAATAAAATTAATAACCGACAGAATTAATATCGAAACCCACATAACATAATTATAACAAGATAGCACACGCTTAATTCAAAGCAACCCAAAAAAAACCAGAACCTCATTCAACAGACATTGTGCCGAATATAGATGCGCTTAATCAACATTTGAATAGAACTTAACGAAAATGAAAGTATGTAGGTTACTCATTAACACATATACTGAGTAAAATAATTTAGCACATAAAATGCATGCCAGACGAGATACAAAGTCGTGTATGTTCGGGGTCAATGATAACGTGACATAGATATGACCAATACTAATGCTATAGAGTTTAATTAACATTGTTGAAGTGATACGGGAAATAATTCCTTAGTGACAAAGATTCTTGCGATATAGAAAAGAGTGCGTATTCGCACGAGTTTCTATATCGCAAGAATATTTTTCACGAGTGAATTATTTTCCGTATCACGTCAAAAATGTTAATTAAACTATATAATATATATTCTGTGATGAATTTCTTTCCAATAGACTTTTGACACAAGTATTCCTTCTTGTGTCACTCCTCTGGCGACAGTGCGGAGTAATATCATGACGTCAATTCGTGACGTAATACCGTGACGTCTATCGTTTAGTTCATAACATTTAGCTACTGTGCTATCTTGCACACTAGGCGAGATAGCACAGTAGAGGAAGAGATATGTTATAGATTTTCTCAAACTGGGAATTTTCTATAATTCATCACAGAATATACAATATACAAAGTTATTTGTCAGTAAAGTCCGCGATTAAAATCAAGCAAATATGACGGGAACATAATAATATAGGTTATTGAAAATCGTTGTGATTTCAATGAAAATGGAGGTAATTTTAAAATTTCGAAATTTGGAATGTATTTGTTTGAGAATAACAACCTTTGTGAATACATTTCATCGGTTTTTAAACAATAATGAGGTGAGTCCGTGGCCGAGTGGTTAGAGTCTCTGACTTGAAATCACTTGCCCTCACAGCTGTAGGTACGATCCCTCAGGGGCCTAGGAATCTTTATGTAAGGAAGCTTGCAGACCGTCGGTGGTTCTACCCAGGTTCCCGCCCGTGCACGAAAATTGCCCAGAGGGGCCCCTGGGGTCTTTCTCTTCCAGTGTAAGCTGGAAAGTAGCCATATGACCTTAGCTGTTGGTGCGACTATAAAATCCAATTCAATTCAATTTTAACAATTATGACAGAATCTGCAAGTCTTGGCAATGCCAAACATTAAATTTGTTCAAAGCAATACGTTTGCATAATGAAATAAGTTGTTTTTTATATTGGGAGGTAATTCTGATACTTCGTCTAGAAAATAATAAAATAACACAATTTCTTTGGAAATCACATCTTTACCTAGCATTTCCTATATCTCAAACACTTATATCAATGTTCATATATTTAATCTTATGTCCCTAAAACGGGATGTTACACTTGTTGTGTTTAGTATATATTGCTTTATAGGTCTTATCAACACACTTTCAGATATTTCTTTATAGGTTCAATTACACTAAATAAACGGAAGTTGTTGCCTGTTCTTAGCATGAATCAATGATTTGTTATTGTTGGCAATACATTTATGAAAATTGTCCCATACCTGGAGGAATATATTTTGATAAAGTTTGTAATAAACGTCAAGTTTCATCTATAAGTAATTATGACTTCTCTGCACTATATATCACCTTACCACATCACCTTATCAAAAACAAGCTTATTGCTTTTATTAAAAAAAATCGCTAGAGAAAAGACTATATTTATGGACAGTAATAATATCAAAGCGTTTTTTTACTAACGGCAGTTTAGACAATTACCCTATATGTACATGCCAAGAAGTTTGTGAAACACTCATCTTCCTATTAGATAACATTTTCGTCAGGTATGGAACTACCGTTTATAGACAAGTTGTTGGTATCCATATGGGTACGGATTGTGCACCTCGTGTCGCAGATTTGTGTTTGTATTGCTATGAACGAAATTTAGAGCATATAGTCGTGGTGAGGACGTTAAGATTCGTAATATATGTATAACTAAAAAGCTACTCCAGCAGGTCTACTGTTACCATAAAATTCGAAAAACCTTTGCAAAATCTATTATCGTAACCCTGATCTACTTTTAAAATATAAAAGTAATTTAAGAACTCTTCTGCGACGAGGACTAGTTCGTAGTTTGACTGTCAGTGAAGTGTTTTCATTTACTGGGTTAAAACGTGTCTTCTCTCAACAATGGGTATCCATGCTCTCATATACCAGGAGCAAATAAAGACTACTATTTTTCATATTTGACTTTTGTTAAACCTATTAACAGAGTTGTACAATCAATAATGCATTTTCTATAGTGACTAATAAGTCTCATTAGCATGATTAGGCTGGGTATTCATCGGTTTACCTAATATTGCCTTTATTATACTGTATTGTTTTATATATGCATATTTTGTAACGATGTTATTTGTCACTTTAATAAAACAAAAAAGATGCTTTCCTCTTTGATTGTGCGATGACCGAACAGATTGTGGACCCTTTGATGACGTCTACCTAAATTCTTATAGGACGGTAGCGTTTGATGTGTGTCTTTAATATTGTCTTGTCGTACCCTTAACGGTTTATTCTAGTGTTGCTCTGTCTTCTGCCAAGTCATTGAATAATTACTTTGTGACTTTCTAGGCTACACAATTCACAAAACACAATTCATTCATTCATTCATTCATGCATTCATTCGTTTGTTAGAGATTATTACCTGGCGGGGATATCTTTTTCTACACTATCACGTTTATTGGAATGACACTAGGGTTAGAGTAAGGTTTGGTGCACCCTACAACCTGGTTTAAACTCCCAGCGTTTTTTTTGCCACTGACCGTTCCAAGGCGGTAGCCCTATTGTCAACCCTTGTGTGTTTGTGATGTCTTATCTTGCCTTTTAGGCATTTTATATATATTTGTTCTTTGTTTCTTTGTGTGTTTGTGGTTGACTGTCGTTCTTGAATGCTACTTTTCCCGTTCAATTTTTATATCTACTTTTAATCTTGACTTGTCGTTCCCTGAATGATTTGTCTCTTGTTGCTCTGACTGCAGTCAAGCCATTGATTACTTGCATTTTGGTTTGTGTTTGTGATATCAAATGCCTTGCTTCTGTTTAACATTGTAACTGTTGTTTTCTCAATGCGTATTTTTGATTGACTGTTTTTTGTGAAAGCTGCATTTTTGTTAGACTTTCATTCCTACGTTTATAGTGCTGTAATACCACGCCGTAGATATATGACAAGATATTCCATCCAGTGACATTATACTGACGGCGGGCCGAGTAGTCTTAGAACTAATCTGTATATGCTGAACGTCAAGCAAGGAAGCTCCTTGTACCATTTGATCGGTCCTTGGTATGACCCGACCAGGGATTGAAACTCCGACAATTTCAAACACAAAACATCATCATGGAATTATAAAGTAATAACCGATAATCGTTCTTATCTTTTCAGTTTTGTAAATGTATCTAGTTATTCCATTTCATTGTCATAATTTGTAGACATAATGTATAAAATCATCAAAGTATCAAGTTTGTGAAAAACAGTTACTAAATCTGTATGGGTGATGTGAATGTCATATCAATATACATGTGCCAAAAATATCAACTACTTAAATAAATCAACTTAGAAACTATCTGCAAATTGTGTAACTGTATGCTACGAAGTAGATCGGACCACTGTACTAAAAGTTAGGATTTACACAGATAGTTGTATTACGAACGAGAGCGCTTATATCGTACGAATGTAGCCTTGTATGATAGCGATCTGATTCTTATGCATTCCCCTGTGCTGGCTGCATACAAATTTCCCACTAGTGTATATGGTAGGAGAGAAAAACAGTAGTACTCGTTTAAAAAATAATACGAAACCAACAGAGCATTTTCTTTTTAAATGAACGTTGACGTTAGGAAAGCATTGCAATTAAAAAGCATATAGTGGGTGTTGAAATACATGTCTTTTACCGTTGTTCATATATTTGCAAATTTAAATATTTGCTTTGTCCTGTACCGAAGTCCATCAATGTACAAAATGGTCAGTGTATATATTAGTTTAGTGTAGTAGTATTGTAGTGAAGTAACATATGTATATAAGTTATTGCATGTGTGTACAATATGGTTGCCTTGACATAAGGTGAATGTATTCTCAACAAACAGCAAAGTTAGAAGTAGGATAAGTATAAAACCCAAACTAATTAGTTTAACATAAAACTTACAGTATATCACATAATTGTCATAAACATCATATAAAAGTTAAAATACTAAACAAATATAATTATGAAGATGTTTTTAAACAGTGCACTATACAGAGAATCTAACTCATCAATATCAGAGTAATGTTTTACATATAACTTCCAATATATTACCTTGATATAATTGTCTAGTTAAAAAAAAAAATATGTATACACATAAGTATAAAAGTCGAACAGGAAATGCAGCTTTCACGGAAAATAGTAAACCCCAACACACATAAAAAGACGAACATGATTGACAATAATAATAAAGAATAAAGGCCAAGGAACGGTCAGTGGCCAAAAAAGGCCGCTGGGGTTTAAATCAGGTTCTATGATGTACAAAACATAACACTTACACTGCTATCAATAAAACGGGACAAATCCCCGCCATGAAATATTCTCTAACCAACAAGGCAGCATTAAAGTTGTTTTACGCAACTTTTGCTTAATCGCCTTTCTTGAAATCAAATAGTGTGAGTAGCATAATCTATATATATAATGTGTACAGGTAGTAACCAATCAAATACCATGACCAGATGTGTAAATAACATATGCATGCATTACATTTCTGCATTGATTATGCACATTGACTTTGTTTCTTTAAAAACAGCTTTGAGAGGATTATTTGAGATTGTAATTGATCGCACCAGCTAGCTAAGAATATCAATGTGGCATATTGCAACTTTTATTGTAAAATTCGATTTATACTGTTGATATCAAATTCCTGTAGGATTCACGTTGCAGTGCCCTATTAAAACCTCTTCATTTATATTATTTCAGTGTTTAAATCATTTTTATGTTTCTAAATAGGATATTGAGATGAGGTACTGCAAGTTTCATGTAAAAGTATGTAGAAGTGTCTAAGATATCCAACTTTGAATCTTTTTATTGTGCAATGGTACATGATCCTTAATTAGCCAACGCATCAGCGTTTTCAAATCCTTAATTAGCCAACGCATCAGCGTTTTCATCTCAACACGTGATATATTACGGACCATTTTTGATAACTACATGCATGCACAGAAACAACTGTCATTGGAAAACGGTCTCTCCTCATAGCGCGATATAAATAGTATGCTTATATCGACAAAGATTCCATATGTCATCAAGATGTACGTCAGCAGTGATTGGTAACTAAATCATCAACGACAGTACAATACGTGTTTGGAGAGTTTACACTTATACCAATACACAAGACAACTATTGTCTTTTTGATCGTGAAATAATTGTTACTGGCATTTAAGCTCATAATCGTAATTAAAAACACAAAACAAATGAATGCAGACTGTGCATGGTGATACATGTATATAAGGAGCTTATTTCGCTGCGTTGAAGACGTTCGAGTTTAGAGATTTTCATACATACATCAGCAAAATTTCTTAAAAGTCGGTGAACAAAACGAACTGTATTTTTTTTTATAAAAACAATTAAAAATTCAATAATTTTATGTGCTCGGAATATCAACTTTGGTAGTAATTGTGCAACTACTAAATTCGAACATAATTTGACTAGCACGACAATTGCTTTGTTTTATACCTGATTCATTCTTTGGCGAAACAAAACAAAAAAAATGAGTTGCAATTTAACAACCAATGGGACTAATATTTCTGACAACGCAAATGTATGTGTGACGAATGGAACGACGACATATGGATGGACCGCACCGGAGTTCCAAGTTACCGTCAAGACAGCCTTTCTCGTTATAATTCTAACAACGTTAGTAGGTGTAACTATTTTTGGAAACCTGTTAGTTTTGGTCTCTTTTGCAGTTGAACGCCGTCTTCTTCGACCATTTAATTTATTTATCCTTAACCTGGCGGTGACAGACTTTTTAGTTGCCATAACTGCGATGCCATTTTATACTATTGACACGTTGCTAGGCTACTGGCCCTTCGGGTACATCATGTGCGGCGTTTGGATATATTTCGACTTTGCGATGACGTTCGCGTCTGTGTTCACGCTGGTCGCCATCTCCATTGACAGGTTCTGGTGTGTCACGTGGGCTATCCACTACAAGCTGCACAACAATAGGACCCGAACCTCCCTCATTTTGGTTCTTATTTGGTAAGTGTCCTTCGTGTTGGATTTTAAAGGGGGTGCATTAGTTTTTTTTCTAGAATAATCCGAAATGTTAAAAATGTTTCACTTTATGATAAATAAGCCATATTAATCAAAATATTGTGTTATCGCCGTATTCTTCAGGTCTAAAATATGAATTAAGATTTTGAAAGAAACTGGGCGTAAACTGCTTAAACCAAATCTGGTGCGTAATCTATGTTAGCACACGTTGCCATGGTTACAGTGCAAAATGAAGTTCCATGTAAATAAAGTATAATTTTAAAGCTGAATCATTATGTTTAGGTTCTTTAGAATTTACTCTTTTTTTTTTCAATTTTATGCCGGACCCTAGACCTAAAGGAAAAGCCTGATATGCCTTTTAACAATATACAATTTGAAGTCGTTTTATGTCGTTAACATATTTAGGCAGCTAGGAAGAAGAGGCTAATGTTAGCGCAGTGGTGTTCAGCGGCCTTGAATTCACCAACCATTCTTGAGAATATTCTTAGATTTAAGCTTAAGTATGCAAATTTCAATCACAAATATTTCTATAAGTTCAGAGAATAAGCGTTCATAACAAGCTGCTATGTATACATATGATCAATCCTAATAAATAGCAACTTCTTGCGATTGTTTATCTTTGAAGGTCGTGGAGATATTTGAGAATGAATTTTCAGTACTTGAGTTCAAGTCTAAGAATAGTTTGAAGAATGGTTGGTGAATTCCAGGCCAGGTCGACATGTGATTTAGATTGTGAACGAAATCTGGCGTAAACTGCTGAAATGAAGCATGGTGTGTAACCTAGGTAAGCACATCTAACTTTGAAAATTGATTTTCCTTGTAAATAAAGGGTTATTTCAAAGCTCTAGTACATGTATTGTTACGTGTATATCCTTTAGAATAAAATGTATAATTATTTGTCCATTTATAGTCGGACCATTAACCCCAAGGAAAAGCATGATAATACCCTTTTAAAATACTTACAATTGAAGTCGTTTTATGTCATCAGCATATTTTAGCAGACGGGAGGAGGATGGAAGGAGTAAGGCGACAGATGATCAGGCCTTCGCAATGTTAAGAGAACATCATGTATTTTCCCCTCCATCTGCTGACTACGAAGTTAAATTTTACCTTAAAGCTCATTAAAGAGTACTTGAGGTATTTTTCACATGTTTTCATATTAACCGAATTTACTGTTTAGCTATTAAATACCATGTAGTGATATATTGTGTTTATGTGGGGTCTGTAGATATAAGCAGGTAATGACACAGAGTTCTTGCAAAAAAACATATTTTCAAGCATTTCAGGGTTATACATTGCTTGGTGTGTAACATTGAGTGGAGTGCGTGGTCCAGTGGTAGAGCGCCGAACTCCTGATCGAGAGGTCGTGGGTTCGATCCTCCGTCGCGACCACGCTATTTATCCTTGAGCAAGATAATTAATCCACATTGCTTAGTACTGGTTCTACCCAGGAAGCCATCGAGAGTGATTAATCTAAGTTGCAATAACTTGTTTCGCAATCGATGTAAAATAAATATGTTTCAACATACATTGCTTCTTTTTAAAAAAAGTTCCGCAACTTATTTGTTTTTATTTCATTATATTCAAGAACACAATATTTCCTGACACAAAAACAAACTATATTCATATAATTGTTTTTGTCGACATTCTCTTTTCTCAAAACATTTGTCCTTTCTTCCGAGTCTCTTTAAGGCAGCGAAACTCCCCCTTATTTTCCACATACATCCTGCTGTGTGCATAACATTATTAGTTATTAGGATTCTTGACAGGGGACATCGGCTCACATTCCCTGCCTGGAAATTATATTCACCCTAGCCGTTAATGTTCCCTGTCAAGAATCCTATTAACGAATTTGTCATACTTCAAAGTTGTTACCATTTGTTTAAAATAAAAAAACAGCCAAAAACACGCACGTTTTCATTTTTATTGCGCCAATTTCCCCGTAACGTGCCTCTAACTAGACGTTGTTTAATTTCGTGACGTCATCGCTCTAACGTCGTTATATATTGCGGATTTAATGTTTTATTATCTGTAAAATTGCAAAATAATATATACTTACGATTATTTCAGACCACTACACACAATGGAAAGCGCAGAAAAGCAATAGAAAGGAAACAATCGGCGGTTTCCAAAACGAATCGGCAACGTTATCGTCGCCATTTTGTTTTTGTGTATTGCAGGTATGGGGTATCTACGGGGAAATTGTCCTATGTTCATGGGCTCATGTCTACGGCCCATTGACCAATAAAATCCCGAGAATTTTCTTTGCAGTATGACAAATTGACTTTGAATGCATTTAATGGAATTAGAAGTTGATTTTTGTTTTTATTATATCTTTGATCTTTGCAGGAATTTGCATGGGAAAGAAATTGTATGAAAATAAGTATAAAAGTCGAACAGGAAATGCAGCTTTTACAAACACAATAAACCCCAAAACACGCAAAACGACAAACATGAATTGCAATGTAAAGGCATATGGCCGCTGGGGGTTTAAACTAGGCTCTAGGGTGCACCAAACCTCACACTTACCCTACTGTCATCCCAATAAAATGGGATAATATAATAAAGAAAATCCCCGCCATAAACTATTCTCTAACCAACATGGCAGCATTAATAGGCAATATAAGTAAAACACAAAGATGCTATTTTATATATAAATACAAAAAAAAATACCATAGAAAGCCACAAAGAAGGTACTCAGTGACTTGGCAGAAGCCAGAGCAACAAGAGAATAAACCACTGAGGGCACGACAAGACAAGACAAGTTTGCAGACAAACATCAAACGTCATCGTTCTCTTGAAATTTAAATAAACAGGAAAATGGATACTATTCCTACCTGAACATATTTCAAAAAAACATTTCCGTGACGGTCTTTTTGTACCAAATCTTGAAGAATCTTTTTATAAGACACGGTGCCCAAGTTGTCTTGTATCGCTCTACTGACTGTACACATTTGGTGGAATTAAGATTCCATGCTCTAAACAAGAGTCCCAAAAATGACTATGAATTGTTTACCTGATGATCTTCGCACAGATGAAAAAGATGTCAAACAAGCTTATAATTTCATAACAAAGTGAGATCGCACAGTCGATAGAGGAACATCACAAATGTCCGTGCCTGCCTTACAATGTTCAGGCCCAGTAAGTTTATATGTGGTTATAAGGTGGGTATATCAACTGTTATGACACATGTGCTACGTCCTCAGGGGTGGGGACGGATCTCGGGCCAATGCGAGCAGGATTGTTGAATCCGTATTTTTATGTCCAGTAAGTAAGAATGTGTTCTGGGATGGGGATCTCAATAGTTTCCAAGTTAGGACCCAGTAGCTATGTCCCCAGGGGTGGGGACGAACCTAGGGTCGATGCGGGTTGGATGGTTTTATCCGTCTGTTCATGCCCAATAAGTGAGTATATGGTTATAGGGTGGAAATCACAACGGCTTCCTAGTAAAGACCCAGCGACTATGTCCCCGTGGTGGGGAAGGACCCCGAGGTCAATGCTGATCCGTGTGTTCATGCACAGTAAGAGTATATATGGTTCTACCATGGGTATCTCAACAGTTTTCAAGTTATGACACCTGTGTTATGTCCTCAGGGGTGGGGATAGATCCCAGGGTCAATGCAGGTTGGGTGGTTGTATCCGTCTGTTCAAGCCCATTAAGTGTATATATGGTTATAGGGTGAGATATCAAAGGTTTCCATGTTATGACCAAGGGGTTATGACCACAGAGGGTGGGGACGCAACCTGGGGTCGATGCTGGTTGGATAGATGTTCTATATAAAAGTATATGTCGATATAAACAAACGCGATGGAAGACCATAAGCTAAGGGTGAATACAAAATACGCAGACTTGAAATGGAGATGATAAAGTATTGACAAGGCAAACTATAGCATTTTTCATTAAATCAAGGGCCATAACTCGTATGTGTATTTTCCAATATGGGTGGTTTTCATACTCTTTTGAGACTTCATTGCTATTAAGACTCTTGTTAAGATTGGTAAATATCAGATGTAAAATGATGTCGTTAGAGTGTTTACAAGGTAAAATATAGCATTTTTTCATTAAATCAAGGGCCGTGACTCTGTTTATTATTCGATTCTGGTTTTTTCAAACTCCTCCGAGCTTTACTCTGGCTATGTTTGGTAACGATCGGACTCAAAATGAAGGTGCTAGAGTGTTGACAATGCAAAATATTGCATTTTGCAATGAATCAAAGGCCATAACTCTGTTTTTTATTAACCGACATTGGTGGTTATTGATTTATTCCCGGCTTTTATGGATATTAAGCTTCTGGCCAAGTTTAATAAAGTTCGGATGCAAATTAAAGGTGCTAGAATCACTGAGAATGTTGACATAAAAAGGTTAACGGAAAAAGAAAGACGGACAGATGGACGACAGCTAGCAGACCATGGAATAAGCCCTACTTGTCTTTCAATATTGTTTTCTTTTCATGTTAGCTCTACTGGTCTCAATCACTACACACATATCAAAGTGTTTAACTTATTGTCATACTATCATTTAAATATCACATCTATTTCAAACGATATTGCTCTAAAGCTTATGAAAACTATTCACTTATTCATTTTGGTCAATACAAAATTCAGGAGACGATTTTAATAAAATGTGCAATAAGCGTTAGGTGTCATCTATAAGAACTTACCATTAGTCCACACTCTATAAAACCGTATCGCCCAATCTTAAAGGTGAATGACCACCCTTTTTGTAGTATTATCAATTAACAAACTCTTAAACATCATATGAACATTTCTTGATAGTCCCGGAGAGAAACATATATTTAAAACCGCTACTAAGTTGTATGTGAAAATCCGTATTATTTGCATGACGTAGATACTACTTTTACCACTGCATGACTGCATTGGGAAATAAGTAAATCTGAATTGTATAGCTGCACAAAAGTTAAAAGTTAATGTAGACAAAACCAAAGTTGTCATTTTTAGAACTAGATGTAGAAAATATAATCAAGAATTCACATACAAATGAAATAATATAGAAATCATTGTAGGAACCTCAAACGTGAAAAAGGTCACAAATGTAAAAACGGTTACAAATGTAAAAAAAAAAAAGTCACATATGTTATAACATACGACAAATGTAACACGTTTGGCATATGTAAAAAAAAAAAAAGTGACAAAAGTGAAAAAAAAGTTAACAAATGTAAAAAAAAAAAAGGAACATATTTAAAAAAAAGAACACAAATGTAAAAATACATTATTAAACGTTCATTTTTTTAGCTGTGTTGATCAAAGGTCGTGACCATGACGTGGTGCGGCGTCCGTCCGCCCGTCTTTCCGTCCGTCTGCCCGTAAATTTCGCCGTGGCGACCTCCTCAAACACCGCTTAGCTAATTTTGACCAAACGTCACATGGATGATAATTAAATGACTTGCTTTTTAGATTTGCTAACATTAGGTCTAAGATGGCCGCCATTACCATATATTGTCAAAACCTTAAACACTCATCTTCTAAAGAACCACTTGACAGATTTCAATAATATTTCTTTTAAAATGATCGCCAACGCCTAGTCTATCATATCTGTTCAAATAAAGTCCCTCGGATAAAACATGATTGTGCCCCGGGGGTCCAAAGTTTGTATATTGAGATTTTACATGTTTTTCATAGACTTATATAGGAAAAAACATTAAAAACCCTTTTTCTCTGAAACCACAAGGTACAGAGCTCTCATGTATTACATGTAGCATCAATTTATGTCTGCTACTAAGTTTGTCAAATGGTAACCCTTGGGTCCAATTTAGCCCCGCGTCAGGGGTCACGGTTTTACATGGGCTTATATAGGGAAAAAATCTTCTCTGAAACTACAAGATCCAGGTTTAATATTTTGCATTTACTATAAGCGTATTTTAAATCTGATGTTCAAGATTTGAAATTTGAGTCAGTGGACCAGAATAGAAACACACACACGAACGCGAGTACGCACGTAAGCGCGCACACACAAGGGATTATTAAAATAATTACTTTTATGAGAGGAAACATGGACAAGTGATAATCCCCTGTAAAAACATATATGCGCTATCCGATGGTTTTGTAATCCAAATGTCTCTCCTCAACTGGCTCTGTATTCTCCCGTCTGTCGAAATGTATAGTTGAGGTGGTAGCATATTGCGGGTGTGAAGGAGTATACAACAGTATACTGGTCGAAACGAATGTAATGTCGGTCTAAGACGGAGGAAACTAAGCACAAATTCGAATTCGACGGCAAATAATGCTCAAAAGAGGTCAATGACCTTGAAACTCTACTGATAGATTTTGATAGCCAGATCAGCCATGGGAACCTGTGAAGTGTTATGGAAATAGGACCACTTTCAGAGAAGTAGTCGCCCCAATTGTTCACCCTATATAATAAGATGGCCGTGCCAGTCATTTGGTTAAGGTTCCAATTCAATATCACTTACGGTTTTTGAAAGTGTAGTCGCCACAAAATCGCATTTTTACAATATAGTTTTTAGCCTTGGCAGCCATGTTGTAATTCTGGCCCATCTGAAATTTTGCTAGGATCAACTAAACATTAAGAGCAACATTCCTGTGAAGTTTCATGAAAATCTGTCAGGCAGTGTCAGAGGAATAGTCACCACAAACAAAAGTTTACGGACGGACGGAGGGAGGGACGACGGACGCCGCACCACGTCATGATCTTTGATCAACAGAGCTAACAAATGAACGTTTAAAAATGAATTTTTACATTTGCGTTCTTTTTTTTTACATATGTTACTTTTATTTTTTTAACATTTGTAAACTTTTTTTTCACTTTTGTCACAAAATATGTCACCAAACGTAACACATTTGTCGTATGTTTTTACATATGTGACTCTTTTTTTTACATTTGTAACCATTTTTAAATTTGTGACATTTTTTACGTTTGAGTTCCTACGTACTGCCTACGCATTTACTATGTCTCAAAAGAAATAATAATAATAATAATAATAATAATAATAATAATAAAGACTTTATTTAACGAGAGAACTCATCTGAAACTAGTCAATCTTCCATGAGTCCTCAACAATGTTTATTATATAACCTATAAATAGACGCGTTTTCATTGGCTTAAAAGTAATTTTTTAGAAAAAATATCTAGCGATATTGATCTGTTTTTTTGATATTGACCTGTTTTTTTGATATTGACCTGTTTTATATAATTGTTTTTTTGATATTGACCTGTTTTATATAATTGTAAATTGAGGGTTATATAATAAAACAGTTATGGACTTTTCAGCTGTTATACATGATGTTGATATGCACCAAAAAATCATTATTGACCTCGGCTATCGCCTCGGTCAATAATGATTTTTTTGGTGCATATCACATCATGTATAACAGCTGAAAAGTCCATAATTGTATAATATTATACAAGTATTTACAAAGATATGTGATAATTTAAAATGAATTGTAGTATATTCATGCATACAGTAACATAAATATGTCCAAACTGAGTTGCAAGACTTAGTCATTATTATATGGTTTGGTTAATCCACTGTAAATACAATGTTTTGAAATGATTAACAGATTGGCCATTTTTTATATGGTGAGGAAGTGAGTTCCACACTTCAGAGCAAGAATAGGCAAACGATTTTCTTAAAAAACTCACTATTCGGTCTGGGGTAATATAGTTGTAGATTTGAGGATGATCTTAAATTTCGCATATGTACATTTGAAATAAGAGTAAACGTATTTTTAAGAAATAGCAATTCTACCTTGGGGTCACTGGGGTCAAGGTCATTGTTAATAAAAATAGAAAAAACGGTTTCCGCTCAGTTACTTCAGATAGGAATGAGATATTGAAATACAACTGCTGCTACTGCACGGTCATAAAACAGGTAGCGTTCGGTTCCGATCCAAATTGTTTATTTATAGCATAGGTATTATTCATGTTAACACAATAGTTAAAAAGTTCACAAACCAAACCCAAAGCGTACGTTTTTATTAATCACTGGTTTCATATAACACCTGGGTACATCGGGCGATTTAATGCAAGTTTGACGGTAATATTATACCCTAATAATTGACACAAAGTCTTCATCGTCTTCGTTGACGTTGAAAATAAGCATACTGTGGCTTTAAATACTTTCTAGAACAGGCGACACATGCACCAAAAGGCATCCATCTAGTCTAAGTACTTGTCAGAATGATTCTGTGTTTTTCATGTTGATCAAGACTATGTAGGCGTGACATGAAATTCGATGGAATTTTATAAAAAGGATGTTTTGTAACAAATCCTTTTATATGGTAAAACTTTACTTCTGGTTTTCATTTTCCCCCCAATAAGTCAAAACTATTTCAGAACGAAACTCTGAGTTAAGAAAAATAGCTTCCCGATAGAAGTTATGATGACATATACATTCAATTGATACTTTACATATCCATTCAATTGATACTTTCTTTTGAAAAAAATATTGTCTATTTTAGAATCAATTTAACTTTTCAAGGAGGAGCCCACGCATTCACTATGTCTCAATAGAAATGGCTATTCTACCGTCTGAAAATACACTGATGGTAGTTGTCTCTCTTGCACTTTTTTTATACGCATATTATGGTATGGGTCATCTGTCTATAAACAATTACTCATTCCAGACAATAATTTTGAAACTATAACACCCAAACAGGTACATTGCGCTTGGAGAAAGCAAGAACTTCATTGTTTTTGATGTCAGATCGAAGGGAAAGGTCACTATGTCTTTATAGAAATATACACTGTGCACCATGATTTCAAAAGCACAACATCCACCATCATAAAAAATCATTTACATTTCCCTAGGTAAGAGTGGGAACACTTGTTTTGGGGTCTAGGCAGTCAAAGGTAAAGGTCATTATGACCTTGTATGGAAAACTGAATTCCAAGCGATAACTAAAACCATAACACTCCTGAAACTTCTTAAGTTCATAGCCCTTGGTGAGAAGTGGAATCCTATTGTTTTTGGGGTCAGTAGGTTGAATGTCGCTATGGCCTCATGTGGCTATATTTATTTCACGTGATAACTTTAAAAACACGACACTCATCTTAAAACGTCATAAATACATTGCCCTTGGTCAAAGGAGAAACTATGTGGATTTTTGGCTCACTAGGTCAAAGGTCAATAACCTCATAGGGGTATACATATTCCAATGATAACTCCAGGAGTATAACACCTACACTCATGAAACTTTATAGGCAAATTGCCTTTGGTATGGGAAGGAACCCTATTGCTTTTGGGGTTAGAAAGTCAAAAGGTCAAGGTCACCATGATCAAATATGCACATAAGCATTCCACATGACAACTCCAAAAGTATACCATCTGGCCTTACCCGTAGTAAACGTCATATGTTTGCATTGTCCGTAGTGAGAGGAGGAAGCCTTGGAGCTGACAATTGCCGAATCCTGTGAAACATGATCCTATCTGTAAATTGTAAGTATAAGGCCATATTGATCTTTACAGAAATAATAGCCGTGTTAAAATATTAATTTTAGGGTCAGTAGCTCAAAAAGGTTAAGGTCACACTTACCCAATCAACCCAAAAATCGTCTCTTGCGCTGTAATTTATTTACTATTATACCGTCAATCTTGAAACATACAAATACATGTATTATCCATTTTGCAACAACTACCCTATTGCGTTCATGGTAGTAGGTCAAATGTCAAGGTCACTCTGACCTGATCATGAAAACATATTTCTCGAATGACATTCTTGGAACTATTTACTTTACAATATTAATACTTTATAGTGCCCTTTTGATTATCAAACGCCAGCTTCAACTGCTTTCAAATAGTCTACGACCAGGTACGCCGCATTGGTTACAGAGGGCTCAACAACTCCTGAGTATACACTGGAATCCTGACAGTCCCTCGTTTATCAAATACTTCGAACAGAGTCCAAACACCACCCTACGGCCAGCCATTCCATTCAACAGCTTTCCATATGTTCACATAGTAACAACGCACTGCTACCAACTGAAATTTAATTATGTGCGCCTTTTTATAATTTATGCGGGGCGTCCGTGGCAGAGTGGTTGGTTAGAGTCTCTGACTTGAAATCACTTGCTGTAGGTTCGATCCCTCCGGGGCCTAGGAATCTCTGTGTGAGGAAGCTATACAGCTGGCTTGCGGAACGTTGGTGGTTCTACCCACGTGCCCGCCCGTTCATGAATAATTGCGGTGGTGGTAAAGATGGGGTGGGGGATTGGGGTGGGCTGGGGCGCAACATAGCTATAGTTGTATAATTGATAAACAAAAATAACACATAAATATGTATAAAAAATCGGGTTTGGGGAGGGGTGGGGTGTGGGGTAAAGTGGAAAAAAAGGCGGAGGTTGTGGGGGGAGGGGGGGGGGGAGGGGCACATGAGAAAGCTATATTTGTAAGAATTGACTAAAACAACACATAAATATGTCCTAAATAATTAATTATGTCCATTGAATATAAAACTGAATCACATGGTTTTAGTCGTATGTGTATTTTTGCCTATGCTTTTTCCAGATGGCCTGCAGTCACTTTAATATATTAAAATAGCATGTATATAGGTAGAGTCTCATTTATTAATTTAATCCAAATTGAATAGGCACTGTCCCCTGTCATTGTGATAGTAAGGATCAGTTACCATTCATGGAAACATTTGCAGTGTCCAGCAACAGATGTGCATTAGCACTTGACCAATATCATATTCGTGCTTTAAAGTTAGTTTGCTAATAACGTAATCTTCCATTATTGTGTCGTGTTCATTATCAGCTGATAATCTAATATTTTGTAAAACATGTGACCTCGTGGGGTGGTGGGGCGGGTCGGGGGAGGCGTGGCCAAATGTGACCGCAGGATCACCATTTGAACTGGATTTGTTAGAGGACCATACGTTTATAGTAAATGCAAACTATTAAATCTCTAGCTTTTATAGTTTCAGAGAAGAAGATTTTTTTCCTATATAAGCCTATGTAAAACTGTGACCCCTGGGGCGGGGCCAAATTTGACCCCAGCGTTACCATTTGACAAACATAGAAGAAGACACATGTAATACATGAGAGCTCTGTACATTGTGGTTTCAGAGAAGAAGGGTTTTTAATGTTTTTTCCTATATAAGTCTGAGAAAAACATGTAAAATCTCAATATACAAACTTTGGACCCCCGGGGCACGATCATGTTTTATCCGAGGGACTTTATTTAAACAAGGCTAGGCGTTGGCGATTTTTTTTTTGTCGAAATCTGTCCAGTGATTTTTTAGAAGAAGATTGTTTAAGGTTTTGACAATATATGGTAATGGCGGCCATCTTGGATGTCGCGCTGACCTAATGCTAAAAAGCAATTCATTTAATTATCATCCATGTGATTATGGTCTAAATTGGCCAAGCGGTGTCTGAGGAGAAGTCGCCACGAACAAAAGTTTACGGGCGGACCGACGGACGGACGGACGGACGGACGCCGCACCACGTCATGGTCATGACCGTTGATCAACAGAGCTAAAAAAAGAAACGTTTAAAAATGTATTTTTACATTTGTGTTCTTTTTTTTTTTACATAAATTACGTAACTTTTTTTTCTTCACTTTTGTCACCTTTTTTTTTTTACATATGTCACCAAACGTGTTACATTTGTCGTATGTTAACACATATGTGACTTTTTCTTTTACATTTGTAACCGTTTTTACATTTGTGACATGTTTCACGTTTGAGGTTCCTACAAATCATGAATGAATATAAATATCTTGGCATTTTTCTATCTAGAACAGGAAGTTATATATAAAAGCCAAAAAACATATTGCAGAACAGGCAAATAAGGCTATGTTCTCTTTACTAAAGAAAATTAGGGCATTCAACTTAACATTAGACCTACAAATAGACTTATTTAACAAAACTATAAAACCTATACTCTTATATGGATGTGAACTATGGGGAATAGGAAATGTTGACATAATTGAAAGAGTCCAGTTAAAATTAAATTATTTTAAATTTGAAAAAAATCAACACCATCTCATATGATATATGGAGAACTTGGTATAATGCCACTGGAAGTGGATATAAAAAACAGATTATTTTTTTTGGAGCAAACTTTCAGACACAAGTACTAATAAACTGTCAAAACAACTTATATTTAATCATACAAGGAATGCATGAGCAAGGAAAACTAAAGTCAAAGTGGCTTTTACATATAAAACATGTAATTTATTCAAACGGTTTTGGTAACATATGGGAAAATCAACAAAATATTAACAGCAAATGGTTTCCAGAAGCATTTAAGCAAAAATCCTTTGATCAATACTTACAAACATGGAACAGCATTACCTATCCAGCCTCTGGTAGTACCAACTACAGACTTTTTAAAAATAAATTTGAAATGAATAATTATTTCTACATTTCTACTATTTACCAAATTATTTCTGTAAAATATTTACTGCTTTAGAACTAGAAACCATAGACTTCCAATTGAGGTAGGTAGGTGGACAAGTACACTCCAAAATGAAAGAAAAGGTATCATGTGTAATAATGATGAGATAGGAGATGAATTCCACTAAGTATTCAAATGCAGCCATTTCCAGGAACTAAGACAAACATTTGTTAAAAAATATTATTAACAGCATCCAAATGTAATTAAATTTGGGGAACTGTTTAACAGTGTCAATAAAATGGAAGTATTAAAATTGTGCAAATTTCTAGATTATATTATAAAAAAATGTTAAACCAATCTTATAACAAGAGCAATAATTTCTTTGAAAAGGGAAAAAGAAATAATAAAAAAATAAAAAAAATGCAAACATGTTAATTTAAAAGTAAACTAAGTTAAGAGTAATAGTTGATTGGGCATACTTTTTGATATGTTATTCTCTGATTACCTGTGCTTGTGTAAAATGCTTAGACAAAAATATATTTTGATTTTTAACTTCATTTAAATAGTGATGTATGCTCATAGACAAGTATTTTGAATTCATTTACAAACTGCATTTTTTTGTTTTTGTTTTTATATTTATACAGTGTATAAATCAATAAAAATGTGCCTGACTAAGAAAACCTATATGTCCGAATGATACCTTGCGTTTCGTTTTCGGTAAGGCATCTCTAATACGGGCAGGACGCGAACTATTATATTTCGGATCCTGACATTCAATTGAGCTTAAGTGTTACTAGTGATAAGCTCAAAGGTATATTGTCCGAAATTATATATATATATATTACATATGGCACTGATATTTTAAACATGCATTGTTACAGTAGAATGCGAACGAAAATATGTTCAATTATTATTTAACTATTCCATTGTATAATGATGTTTGTTTATGTTTTCGTTTATATTGAATGTGTTTTATTGTTTATTTTGCAAATGTCATTTTCTTTTGTCACATGTTGTATGAGGAAACGAAAGAAATGAAAGTGAATATGAAATAAAGTGCTTATGAGAAAGAGTGTATATGACGACATGTTAAAGTACATGAGTACATGTGAATGTTAAATAGAGTGGCTGAAAAATCTCATGTTTACTAGTATTAATGACAATCACCGATCTAACCTTAAATATACATAAATATATGGTAACCCCACCCAATCCCACCACAAATCCGCTCCTGCAACACAGCATTAATGCAACATACCCGTTTAACACGGATGTTTCATTACATGCTTTTTATAGTCTAAAACACCATCTCTGTCTGAACATTAAAGCTGTAAATTCCCTATTTTAACAGATAATAACTTATAAATATGAATGAGTCACGTGTGAAGTAGTTTCAAATCGACGAACACCCCAAAAGTCGGAATATATAACGAGAAAGTTCACATTTTTATTTAGCCTCCGTACAGGTAACATCGATATATATACGGCTCCAGAATATATGTGATAAAAAAAACAGTAGCCCGGAACGGGATTTGAACCACAGCCTTGCACTTGTTAGATTTGAAAGATGTACGCTGAACTTCTAGACCACTGCTATTTACTGGTATTTTGTAGCATTTTTAACACTAAATAGGCATTACGTAATAACAAGAGCGCGCACACAAACTCATCAAGCGCTAAATAACAAGTCGATATATGGTTGATTTGAGACGAAGTATTAGTTTCATATTGATAAGATACAGTATTACACCAGGCAATGTTAATACACATGTGCGACAATATGGACTGCATATTAATTGATCCATCTTTAGTTGCGTTCAAATATGTTAAGTTATTTTGCCTCATAATATATGGTAGTTAGTATACTATTTTCTCAAGTAGCGTTGTAATTCAGATAGAGCACAGGACTTGAAATCAGAAGGTCGTGTGTTCGAGCCGCGAAAGAAGCTAACCTTTTTTTTCTGTAAAAAATACTGTTACCTGTGTATAGGTACGATGTGTACTGGTCGATGTATATACAGTAAATGATTTCATGCGTGTGTGTGTGTGTGTGTAGTTCTGAGGTTTAACGTCCCTCCACCAACAAACACGACAAGGTAGCCCTGCCGCGATGGGCACAATAGAGTCTGGACGGTTGTATAGTTGATGTGTGTTGGTTGATCTGGTGCTGCTGTGTTGCTGTGTCGTCGTTTCTCTTGTAGATGTGTAGTGCTGTGTCGCTGCTGCTCTGTGTAGTTGTCGCTGTGGCGGTGAAGTGGTGGTCTGGTGGTCGAGGTGGCCTGCATCCGCTACGGTGGTGAAGCTACATCCGCTAGTGTATTGCCCTACAGTCGCTAGTGGTCGGGGGTCCTTGTATTTGGGGCCACACCCGTCACATATGGCCCCTGCGCTGCTGACATCATCTGGATAGCTGTGTATATCTTGCTCCCTCTTCCGCTGGTTGACTACGGTCGAATGTAGGCCTCGGCGTCGATCCCTAATTATTACTACCGACTTCTACTTCTACTGCTAGCTATGGGTCTGTGTTGATCTCAGCTCCGGCCCGCGGACTTCTGTCTTCCAGCTTCCAAGTTTGCTCACTTCTATCTGATCAGATGATGGCTGCCTTGACGGGGGCGCAGGGGACTTCTTCACTATCAGTCAAGTGACACTCAGGCTCCTGAACCGAGACAAACCAGTTCAGAAGTGCCAGTGTGTTAGTCACTATACGCGAATATAGTGATTTACCACACCAGCAATGTTGTACAGGGCTGGCAATGCGTACCCCCATACAAACACCATGAGTGTCACCAGTGCCCTCTCCGCGACGTGCACGCTGTGAAGAGCAGGAGAAGAAATGATTTCATGCGCTATATTTGCTCGCTTAAATACCCGATTTCGACATGAGCTTGTGAACATGAAGTTACAAATAAAGACACGCCTACAAAGAAGAAATCGATTGATATAGGGACTCTGTAGCTTTAAATATTACAAACGGTACTATTAATACACTAGAGGTATAATACAAAAAGACGTACATATATCCTATAGAAAATACATCCAACACAAACATCCAAAATGAATGACTGCCCACACAACTCAATTTACGTGCTATTAAATCACGTGCATTTCCATTCAGTGGCCAAGCTACGAAATCCGGTCTCGAAATCCACGCGTCACCTGCACGTTTTGAGGTAAATAAAGGAGCTCTGCGACTAATTCGAACGATTGTTTTAAAAAATTGCTTGTATAGAGGATCTTAAACGAGTTCCCATTTCATATAAGATTTATGAAACGAGTTATGAATTATTTTTATTTTAACGAGCCTTTTGGCGAGTTAAAATTAAAAATAATTCTAAACGAGTTTCATTAATCTTATATGGAATGGGAACGGGTTTAAGATCCTTTTTATCACATAAAATCGCAATCAAATTAGTAAAAAATAATTCAGATGGACATAGAACCGCCACGACGTCAGACACACTTTAGCGCCAATACGTCATAAAATATGTGACGTCGTAACGTCGCGTTTCAGACACGACGTTGCGTATAAAAGAGTTTGTGTTTTACCTCTTTACAAAATAGCAGTTTACGCCAACTTTTTAACAAACCAACAACAATGTTTTGTATAACGTGCATTATTTTTATAAGCCGTCACAAATAGTCAGTTTATGACTCAGATCTGGGTGAACTTGTAATAAATAAAATAGTTTCAGTTAATAAACTTGCGTAGTGTTACAGGTTTAAGTCAACCAATCAAAAGCGTTCCAGGTTGTATAACACGTGTGTAATACAACATAATACTAAATGGGTGTTCGACACTGCTAACAAGGGACGTTATGGGATAAATTATCGATACGTTATAAGATTATTCAATTTAATTTAAGATTTTTCAATATTTAATTTTCATATTATTGTTTATTTACTTACAATACTACTATAGTGAGAGTATGTTGTCCTCTATGTTTTATAATATGAAAATGTGCTTGGAAAAAATGGGAAGATTTTTTATTATTACAGGCGCCATGTATGTATGTGATTTCTAAATATAATTTTGTACATCTATTTTGATCTCATGCTTTTGTTTGTATACAAACTGAGAATTTGCAAATAAAACTAAAAAACAACAAAAAACTATTGCCAGATAATTGATAAATACATTTACCTGTTCAAAGTTTTCTACGTTATCAAATAAAATTGATTTCTCGCTTTTCACATATATTGCAATGTGTGAATTGTAAATATGTATTGTTGTGTATTGATTTCTATTTAAACATAAAAATGTTCGTGAAACAAAACATGGCCGGAGAACCTTAATGGTTTATTCTCGTGTTGAACTGGCCTCTACCAAGTCATTGAGTACTTGCTCTGTGGCTATTAATGCTGCGTATTTTGTTAGCGAATATAGCCTGGTGAGATTTTTGATTTATTACTATGTCCAATTGAATTTGTATGACAATAGATGCACCATAAAACCTGAATTGATTCCCAGCGATGTTTCGCAACTGATCGTTTAAAGGCCGTATACTTATTGTAAACCCCTTTATACTTGTGGTCGAATACATTGTGTCTATTATTACTTGGCTTTATTGTTTGCTTTGAATGCATGTTTGTGGTTGACTGAGTACTGTGAATGCAAAATCTCCTACCTTTTTGTGCAAAAGCTTATGACAACTCTGTCATTAACTTTTTGAGGGGCAATACATTTTGGAGACTTTCTTGATACAATTTGTAATACGCGTCAAGTTCATCTATTTTCCACGCTATATACAATCTTACCAAATAACCTATTGCTCTCATTCAAATTATTCGAACGAATGTTTTAGGGACAAAACTATATATTTTGCCCGTTACAATATTAAATCTTATTTACTAAGCCTATTAAACAATTAAACTATGTGGCCAAGAAGTTTGTGAAGGACTATTACTCCTATTAGATAACTTTTTTGTAAGGTATCGAGTTATAGAAAACAGTGTTGGTCTCCCAGTGGGTATGAGCAGTTAGCCTCTTGTCGCAGATGTGTTCACCACATTCTCAAGCAAACTCTTGTCGCAGATGTGTTCACCACATTCTCAAGCAAACTCTTGTCGCAGATGAGTTCACCACATTCTCAAGCAAACGTCATTGGAGCCTCTCGCAATACCTCGTGATACGTATCTGGACAATATAGTGAACATTGACAACGTATCTATTACGCCTAATGCTATTTCAGCTCAGCTTAGCAAAGATAGTATTTCCGATATGGTGGCTTCTTTTCTCGATTTGGATTTGCATCTCTCGTTCGGTAATGGATAACACATGTATGCAACATGTATGACAAGTGTATAATGGCTGATTTCTGCCATTTGTCGTCTTTTCTTTATATCGACAGAACGAAAAGACGACAGGACGAAAAAACGACAAATGCAGCGCGAAAAAACGGCAGAACGAAAAGACGACAGAACGACAGATCGAAAAGACGCCATTTTAAGAGCGACAGAACGAAAATACGACAGAAAGACGCCATTTCAAGGACGAAAATACGACAGAACGCCACGCGAAAAGACGAAAAGACGATACTTTAGCCGCAAAAAGACGACAGAAGGCCACACAAAATAACGAAAAGACGACATATCAAAAGTAGACGACATATCAAATGCCGTGTTTTCGCGTGGCGTTCTGTCGTCTTTCCGTCCTTGAAATAGCGTCTTCTTATTCTATCGTTATGTCGTATTTTCGTTCTGTCATCTTTTCGCGCTGCATTTGTCGTCTTTTTATCCTGTCGTCTTTTCGTTCTGTCATCTTTTCGGGAACGATATAACGAAAAGACGACAAATGGCAGAAATCAGCCACCATACCAATGAGATGATTTCAATTATGACAACGTTAATTATCCACACTTTTAGTTCGCCACCCAGGGGAGAAATACAAGTGCTTATTTTTTGAGTTATGTGGAATTGTTTCAATGATCCAATGATAACAACTGGAGTATCCCAAATATCGCATGATGCGATTGCCAGGAATATCATCTCAGGTCATCATGTAGGTCAAATGTCAACCAAGTGCCGAAACGGGAAATTTAGTTTTCGCCCAATAACTTGAGTAATTCTAATCTAAAGCTAACCAAATTTGGATTCAATACCTATGGGCAAAATGTCTCGATCAAGTGCGATAATCACCCAGATTGCACCAGTACACACGGAATTATTGCTCCGGAATTGGTGAAACATTTTAAAATTGACGATTCCGCACAATGGCTTCTGTTCTTTTTATTGAAATTTTATCTAACTTTAAAACGATGATTATGGACATCATATATGCCAGATCAAACCAGCAACCATGTGGTTACCACTCCCCACCACCCTCCCCACCACCATTTATTTTTAAATATCTTTGAAAGTGAAGATTTTTAATTGAAATTTTACCAAACTTCGACATAATAATTATGGTCAAAATATCTCGGTCAAATGTGATATCCAACCAGATCGAACCAGTAACCGAAGTTATCGCCTCTTTATTGGTGAAAATTGTTGAAATTGACAATGAGTGCTCAATTAATTGTGTAATTCTAATTGACATTTACCTAAACATTGATATAATGCTTCTGGTAAAAAAAGCTACGTCAAGTTCAGTCTCCAGCAAGATCACTTAGGTAACATTGGAGATATTGCCCCTTAATTGGTTACACTTTTTGAAATAGACAATGTTTGATTCACTTGTTTTTTTCTAACCGATGCTCATGACCAAACAAATATCGATTATTTTTGATAACCAGCCAGATCACACCCACTATGTGATTATGAACAATATCAATAAAACAGAAAATAGTAGGAACAATTAGGGAATGGAATGGTTGGGTGGTTGGAGAGGTTGTTGGGTGTGTGGAGACGGTGATGATTGCTATTAGCAGTGGAAAACTTTATGTACTCAGAAAAATAGAAAAATAGATACTCCAGTATTGCATGGCCAGATACCGGTCAGATGTTTGACAGTAAATGTTTTTTGTTGGACCAGACCAAACAAAATGCTATGATTTAGACAAATAACAAAGGCATGCTACATTTCGCAACCTTAACAAAACAAGTTTGAGTACATATTCTTCCTTACACATTAGTAAAAGATATACCCCACTTTTTTATCCAGTAAGTTTACAAACATATTACAAATATAATACAACAGATAATAAAAATACATACGCCAAGAAATTAACATCAGTTTCAAGTCATGTATTAATATATAACTCTATTTGAAGGGAAGTAACTATCGAATATGTATTGAGTATAAAGATGACGCTTTAAGCTCCCTTATTCAGCTGTATAATTAACGACTAAATTCTGTTACCACCATAACAACCAAAATTTTGGCCAAATCACCAAAATAAAAGTCTGTTTAAAATCTCCATATGATCCTCTACCTATGAACCAAGTGTTATGACAATATCTTTTATGGTTTTCAAGTTATAGCATGATCGTATTTCGTGTGCACTTGTTTTGTTATTTTGTTGCTATAGCAACCACAATTTTGGCCATATCAATACACTTAAATAACGTGCTTAGTCTCCTAAAGCCCCTCTACCATATGTAAAACGTTTTATAAAAATATATTTTATACTTTTATCGCAGGATCCAGTTTTCTGGACGGACTGATGATGTCTTTTTACTATTGTGTTGCCATAGCAGCCATATCAACCACAGTTCTGACCATATCAACACAATTAAATAACGCGCATACACTTCTTATGCCCCTCTACCATATGTAGTTTCATGAAATTATCTTTTACATGTTTTAAGTTATCGCAGGATACATTTTTCCGAACACACGGGAGATACACATAATTATAATCCCCTCCGGTGACACACCTGTAGGGGACTAAAAATATGTGGCACATATTGTCAAACAGAAATTGTGATGTTTTAACCCCTGCATAAACATTTAAAAATAAAATAATTAAAGCCCCCACTCCCTACACACAAACAAGCAGTTGGTGGAACAGTGACAAGCAATGTGCCATCAATTATACTTTTAGGGGATTGGACGGGAATTGAGAATTGATGTACATACATGTATCATTTTGAAGTAAAAAGATAGTTTTAATAATTGAGATGAAAATAAACAAAACTAACTACACATAAATATGTGAGCAGTACGTTTCTTTCTCGAACCCTGGTTTTCGTCCACGTTTGTTTGTCGAACCCTGGTTTTCGTCCACGTTTGTTTATCGAACCCTGGTTTAAATATTTTTGAAATTAACAGAAGAGAGATAGAATCATACAGGAACTGGGAAAGCCACAAAGGTGCAACACATTACGAGATTGCGCGAACAATATTATGATGATGTCTCAATGTTGAAAAAGATGGTATCGTTTAATGTTTGTCTTAAATATTGTCTTGTCATGTCATTAACAGTTTAGCACCTTGTTTCTCTGCGTCTGTCAGTTCATCGAGTGCGTTAAATCGATATGTAAAACGTGATTTTGTCTCAGTTTTGAATACATTTTAAAACAAACAATATAGATGTACACGTTCGGCTTGTCTAAAACACCATATCTCACAGATGTTTGACACTATTTGTAAACTGTCAAATAAATCTACCATGAAAACTGATATCTTTTAATTAAGTTTTATTGAGTATTTTGTCGAAAGGCAATATAACATGCAACACCTCTCGAGCCCGCTAGCACCAGCTAAAGCGGCATTCTATTTTAAAGTCGCACATATTGGTATCGATGACTCAAAGTGTTACGGGTAAAATGTAACAAGAAGGGACGCGCAAAATAGCAACAACAATTTTTAAATGTAATCAACAAATTTATTCAAACATTACAATGAACAATATCCACTTGTAGAATATACGTAAATTAAATCCAGTATTTATATAAAATCAGATTTAAAAATAAAGTTCAAATAATTTTGGCAAGTGTCCCTTTATATAAATCGTCAAGTGTCCCTTTAATCAAATTTTATTTTTAAGTCTTTCTTGGTTTAATTATTCACAATAGTCCAAATAAACCATGTAACGTTTGGAATAGATGAGCACAACATTTGTTAATAGAAATCTCCTCACAATATATATTTAATTTAATAGCATCCGATACATTCACAATGTTTCTTTTAACTTTATACTGAAATAAAGTAAATTCTGAGTCATATAATGAACTGAACTATCAACCGCAAAGGGTCGTATTTATACTGTCATAGAACGTCATAGAAATGTATAGAAGTTTTCAATAATATAAACATGTTATGTAAATAACCGTGAATGACAATAAACATCAAGTGATGTAAACATCGTGTTTACCCATCAAGAAACTTCTACATTTACTTATTTTAAATTTATGGCCTTGAATGACATGTCATCAACATCATCATATAAACACTCATAGATAACAAAAGGACCAATAAACAATAAAAGTACTGATACTTGGCACCCTGATACTTTTTTCGCGACGACAAAGAACTAATTTAAAACAAGCTCTCTTATAAAAGTCCATATATAAATTTTGAAATAAATCTTTTGGAAGCAACGAAAACAAACAAACGAAGAAAGTAGCTTACTCGGTTTGGTTAGTAATCTGATCTTGAGACATAATGATATATACACCATCTGTCACATCTGTCACATCTACTATGATTTAGATGATCTCAAGTAATAACGTATCCGATTCTCTGCAAATGGAGTCATGTTATTATAAGGCGGTAGCCCGATTTTCAACTTGTTTTATTTGTGATGTCATATATTGCCTTTTATTTATCTTTATAGTTGTTGTTTGTTTCCGTGTGTGTTTGTGGTTGACTGTCGTCCTTGAATCCGCTTTTCCTGTTCGAGTTTAATATCTACTTTTACGGGCACCGTACAACACTTAACGAATGCTTGTGTCTGTGTCGATACATACTGAAATGGAATATTTTGGAAGAAATTAACACGAAATGAAAAAAGTAGCAGACTGGGATTTTGTAGCGAATGTAAACCTGAGTTTCAATTTGAAAAAATCGTATCGATTAAAAATCCAAAAAAGTGACTTTTGCAGAGTTAAGTTTGGGCGAATGAAAGGCAACCGTAAATTAAAACAAATATAAAACAGTTGGCTTTTTAAACTTGATCCCAAAGCAAAATATCATAGGGTTTCAAGGGACACATTGGATCAAATTAACCCTTAACCCGCTAAGCACGACTATAATAGCCTTTGCGTCAATTACATACCCAGATCAGCCTACGAGTTACTCAGGGTTTACAATGTCCTGGTGCTGATAAGTCATTTTTCCCCCAAACCATCCTTTTGTCACATAAATGGAATGGTCTTAATTCAAGCAAAGAACAGTCCGTTATATATATGTAGCGGATTAAGAGTTAAGACGATCGATGTTCATGGGAAAGGCCTATTTTAAATACTCGTTTGGCTTATATACGATTACATGAGACGGTAAGATATTATCGGAACAGGAAACTATAAAGAGATATATTCTACAATAAATCCCACATAAAGTGAAGTGGTATTAAAAAGCCAATCTTGTCTTGTCGTGCCCTTAACAGTAATGTGAGGCTTTGGATTCTGCCATGCCACCGTGCACGTAAAATATATTAACGTAAAAAGTAATTCTGTTTTCCTCAAGAAAACAACTGAAAACACCACATTTTTATCATACCATGACATCTAGGAGTGTAATTAAGCCATGACTTATTTATCTATACACTAGCAGTAGGAACGCCAGCCCTATGGCGTATGAATATTTATCAAACAAGGTCACGTGATAAAATCGATAACAAAATGACATTATTGGGAAAATTTTCACTGGTCAGATTTATACACCTCTTATCTATAAACTGTGATTATGACAAAACACAATCACAGATCGTTGTTAAAGTAATAATATTCACAAACTACATTGGTCGAACATAATTGGTGTACACTTCGTGTAATTCCCATTAATAGTTAAAGGTATTTTTCAAAGGGATGAATTTAGGTTGTTTTTAGGTTTAAATTGCCAACAATGCGCTTTTAAATCAAAATCGATTTATTTCGTCATTTTAGAAGCGAGAATAAAAACAAATGCATGTACGCGTAGATAAATCTTTCCTCTGTCCATATGCAAAATTTTAATGAAATCGGAGACAAGTACTTTTTTTTCCCAAAATTAACTAACATGACCCACAGACTCAAAGACGGCATAACGCATATACATTTACAGACGCGACCGGGTACACAAGAAATGAAATAATGGAATTATTTCAATACATATATTTCAAATGTATGTATCCATGCATTCCAGATTAAATTTCTGATCTATACATGCTTTTGGTTTATGCCGGAGTGCTCCGAATAGGTTTTAACAAACCAAATTGCAACGGTACGTCGGGAAAGGAAATGAGGATGGTGAAAATATATGTTGCAGTGTTAATTTTCTGAATCCGAAAAAAATGCAAAAAAATGAAGTTTTAACAGCGAGAACGATTTTTTTTTTCATGAAAGTGTTCATTGACATGTCGACTATTAAAAACCAAAATTTAAAGTCAATCAGAAAAAAGTACTTTTTTTTCCCCAAAATTAACAAAGTACACCGTGTTCGCTAAAATATGAACAATCGCCTTTCGAAGTTAATTTACACGCGGGATATAAAACCATGAAATTGTGAAATCCTTTTTAAGAGATATATTGATTTCAACATTGTTCTGTATTTAATAAATTATTAGAGTAGAATGTTCACAGTTTTTATCAAGGACATCATTACGGTAGTATCCCTGCAACCCCGCCCCTCATCCCACCCCCACCACCCTCTATACCGTATTGATTAAGTTGTATATAGCTGCGAATGCGCAGTTGTAATCAAATTCGATTTATTTCATCATTTTAGAAGCGAGAATAAAAACGAAATCATATAGATACATCTCTCCTCTGTAAATATGTAGAATTTCAATAAACGGAGACAAGTACTAATTAAGTAACAGGACCGTTCGACCCAAAGACGGCAACATTCATATCCATTAAGGAAAGACGACCGGCTACAAAAACAATTAAATAATTTCGTTATGTAAACACATATATTTAAAATGTATGAGGGGGCGACTCGAGTTTTAAAGAAAGCAAGATTGGCATGTGTCCCTTTAACCAAGTAAATAAATAACTGACGAGTAACAGACATGCTACTGTCAGTAACAAACATGATTATGTGAAGACTCGAAGATTTCATAACATAAACATGTGGACATGACATTGTGTCAATGGAGCAATTGCCAGATGTGTGGTGTTGTGAAACACTGTACGCGTGAAACCAAAAAGTGCGGGTCGTTTATATTTATAGGGCATATATAGTTATATATATATATTTATATATATTATTCTTTTATATTTATATGGTCCCAGAACGCAGTCATACTCACTACTATATTGAAAGTAAATACTGAATAATTATACATGTGCGGTGCGTTAGTAACTTACGATCTGTAGTATTTGAAAACAGACATATTAAACATTTCCCTGAACATATATAATCATGATAAATACTATATTCATGGAATTATTTTTTCCTGAAAAAAAAATACATGTTTGTTTTCAGCAATTGAAATCTACTATATTCTGCGAATATTGCTACTTTGAAAATTTGAATACGTCTGTTTTAATCAAATAGCATGTTTTGTTTGTTTTAATATATATATTTTTTAATTTATGATTTAAAAAAAAAATGGATGATCGGAATATGTCTTAAACACTGTTGAATCCTGTAAATTAAAAAGAAGTGGTTTGGTTCAGAGGCGACAATATCGGTGAACAAAACCACTTGTTTTACCGGATTCAACATTGTGCAAGAAAATATTCATATATTATAACATTAATATTATAACATGTGTGTTGTAACAAATGCTTATCCTTGGATAGTGGACTTGACCTTTTACCTAAAAATCAAACGATCATCCTCTTTCCACTGTCCACCAATGAAGTTTCATGAAATTTGCTTTAGGTAAGAGGAAAAACTGTGTGGGCAATACTTTTCTTTTTCCGTTCATGGTAACGGACCTTTCAAGTACTGACTTCAAAATAAACAGGGATTATCATTTCACCAAAGGCAGTGGAAGTATGAAGTTTTATGAAATTAGCTTCAGAAAGTAATAAAGAGTTTGATTGCGGACACGATTTTTCATGATCAAGTCACTGTGGCGTTGACCTCAGATTTATTGACCTCAATATTAATAGGGATCATACTCTTACCAAAGGCAGTCAAACCATGACGTTTGAATATATCAGGGTGATATTGACCTTTGACCTATTAACCTCAAAATCATTCATGAGATTTGCTTTAGGGAAAGTGGACTTAAGTTTACAATATTTTACATTATCATGTCACGGTGACAATGACCTTTGACCTAATGACCTCAAAATCAAAAGGCATCATTCTCTCACCAAATGCACTCAAACCATGAATTTTGCTTCTGGGGAAGTGGACAGTGCAGACAAGGTTTTTCATAATCATTATTGGGTCACGGAGCCCTTGACCTTCAATATTTGATATGCACATACTGATGCTTCGTACAAAGTTTCGTCAAAATCCAACAAGTAGCGCAGACAAGACTTGTGACGGACGAACGGAAAGGCCAAATATAATCTGTCTCACCTACCACTTTGTGGTGGAAGACATACTTATAAAGACAATATGTTAGTTCATATGTATACTTTATTAAGCAAATAATTGAGCGAACATAAACTTCAGCATTGACTCTGGACAGTGGTGTACATGGAGTCTTCTTCCACATGACGTGCAGACTGAAAGAAAAGAAAGACATAGAATAAAAAGTTAATATAAGTCGAGCAGAGTATTCAATTTCAATCAGGGGGGGGGGGGGGGGGGGGGGGGGGGGGGGGGGGGGGGGGGGGGGGGGGGGGGGGGGGGGGGGGGGGCTAAGGGCATGTTTAGGGGAATGGGACAGTTTACAATTTAATTACTGTTTAACGCCTCATCAACACGTTGTTTAGGTTATTTCGAGCCGCCCCAAAGAGAGGAGGAAATATACATAGGCATCCAGGAACCCTGCCCTACGCTTGTTACCGATTAGATACCTATGGTTCTTTAACGTGCTTGTAGGACAGACTCCGATAAAAGGACCACCCGGTTTACGTTCCCATCAGACGAACGGGGCTAGCAGGACACATCGAAGTAACCCAGTGGCGCCAGTAAGAATTGAATCCGTGTTCACTGGATTCAAAGCCGATATGCTATAAACGTCCCTTGACCAAAACTGAGTAAATGGCACATCAACATGGGGAGAAAACAATAATATACAACTATTTATTTTCTCTCTCAAAACCTGGTGATGCCCCTAGTTTTAGAAATAAAACATGATAAAATAGGGCAGTTGAGAAGACACTTTTGTAGATGTGTGGTCTGTTCTGATGTGAAAATGTGTAAAACAGACACAAGATTAGAAATTTGCTCTGTGTCCCTTTAATAAATTGGGGACCCATCACATAGACCATAATCATATTGTAATTAGTTGATGTCAAAGGGACACACGGCAATCTTGGAGTATTTATCAAGCTTTAACATTAGCATCTCCATTTGTTAACCTTGTAACATTTTAAATTTAAACCTGCTTGCATTAAAAGTTATTTTTGTCTTCGTTATTCTATCAAATATATTATAGGTGCACTATTATCAACAGTAAGTAATGTGTAAAACAATTTCTTCTGAACTATTCTAATAAATAATATTTATGATGCACAAATGCAAACTATGCAGAAAAATTAACCGAACTCCAGAGGTTTTAAACAAATAAAAACTGCTTAGTGTACCTTTAACACAACTTGTTTTCACATGTATCCAGTACATGTAGTTTACACGAGCTCATATGACAATCACGCTGCATTATCACTGAAAACATTTTTTACTCTAACTTTGAACAGCACCGTGCAAGCATAACACAAGCTCCATTTAAAGAACTACACAAGTGCAAACAATTTTTTAAAAGGCTCTCACCTCCATATGATCCAATGGCATTTAATACGGCTTGATATTCTGAAGTCGTCAGTATCAATTCACTTAGAGCTGCTCAAGGTCACGATTCACATTTGAGGCCTTTCTGAAAACAACATCAATCCAATGTCAATGATCAAACAGACATAGTTTATCCTTTGTTATACATAATGTAACATATTTAAAAAAGTAAAGATAAAAGAAGAACTAAATTAAATAAAGCATGGATACTACTTGTGCTCAATAAAACGGTTAATGTAATAAAAACATCTCTCATCATTCATTATACATGTAAAATATAATGTAGCCTAACTGGAGATCCATTAAAATCATTGTTCCACTTTCACAGCATATTTCCAGCCCATGGAATAGTCATTTCTTTTGAGACACATTGGAGGCAAGCGTAGTAGCTCCACCTCCTTAAAGGCTTTAAGTGAAGTGTACTTTCTCGAAACTGCGTTGTTTATTTCGCAACAGAAAGTATGTAATAAATGTAAATAAATGTCAATTCAAAATCACTTCCTTGCCTCAAAACTTTACTGTACATAAATATGAATCTGACCGATTTCAGTCAAATGTCTATGGCAGTTTACATTGTTTCAATGGTAGTTGTATCGGGTTATGTATTCACGAATGTGCCAGAAAATGGGAATAACATAACGATATAGAGATAACGCTAACAATTTACATTCATGCATCCGAGGGGTGGGGGGGGGGGTTCTAGTTTCCTTTCCCCTCCTTGTTTTCGGTATGCAAGTTCCATCTACCCCCACACCCCAATCTACCGTACTTGGGTGGGAGCGGGGTGCTGGGGACATTGATAGCATTTCTACTAGTAAATGTTTTATTCCACGAAACGTTCTACAGTTTACTGTACATCCAGTTACTGGAAAGATCGGAGTACACGAAAAATATGAACTTTCTATTAAACAGTATACGCCACTTTTTTAGGCACTATATTTGGCTAATGTCTAAATATGTACGATCTAAAATTGGTGTGTACTGTTTATTAACAAACACATTTTAATGACAAAACAAATACCTTGATCATGGACCTCTAGCAGCAGACAGTAATCCCAAATCCAATTTGACCAACATGTCAATTTCACGTGTCAAGTTATGTCACGGTGACCTGTCAGTCACCAACACTGCATCGTGTTGACACATAATGGGACGTTATTTCGTCCGGTAAGGTATTAGTTTTTACATTATCTACGGTATGAAACACTGTACGCGTGTTGTTAAGACTCCATAGGTTCCCGTAGTGCTCGCCGACGCAGCGCGACCAATTTCGGGTGTAAAAAAATGGCGTCTGTTTTAATTGAAAATTCGTAAAATAGTCCGTAAAATACAAAGAAATAGTCCATGTTCGCGGAGTTAAAATGCGAACAGAACTGATATGTTATAGGTCCGTGGCGTTCCTACTGTAGTGTATTACAGGTGCAAATGCGACCGAATGACTGTGTTTGTGTACAGTAACGCATTTAATCCTAATTGTTTGCATGGTATATCATACAATACGATCAAACACCTTAAATAGTTATCCTTATTTGAAATCATATTTTATAAAATGCATGTTAGTAACGTTAAATTTAGAGTTAAAGGTGTGGCATTAATGTAGGGCGAACGCGTCACAGCCGCTTAACGAAGTTGAGGTCATGAAAACAACAAAACGACTTCATGATTTCACTTACAAATTGCCGCCATATACAAAGGTAAATTAAGAACATTAAAGTGAAACTATCACGTCGTAGGTGTGTCATGTGATAAAAAGAATCTTTTATTCGTAACTGTGTATTATTGACTTTAATAAACTCGTTGGATAAAAATTCAGGATACTCGGCAGAGCCTCATATCCTACAATTTACCCAACTCCTTTGCCAAAATCCATAATACACAGTCGCGAATGTAAGGTCCTCTATATAATGGTACACTTTCGATACGTCCGCTTGTCTAAAGCATCACCTCCCACAGATGTATGAAAATAGTGGTAAACTCGAAGACAATACAAATAAAGAGTAACAATTTGAGATTATAAAGCGATTAACAAACTCTAGGACTATACGAACATTTTTAAATCAAAATCCTGAGATTATTTAATTGCAGAATTTGATGCGCACGATTACAATTTTAAACGGAAAATCCAGTCCATGTCTTAACTCGTATACGCATTTGTAGCATGGTCGGAGACATTTCCTTTAACTATAACCGTGACAAATCCTTTAATTAGGGTAACTCAATGGGCGTGGCTATACCGTAGTACAACAACCAGATAGAGGAATTTAGAGTACTAAGTACACCATGCTACAAAAAAGATAGAATCTGTCTCAGCTAGTTGGTCATTTCAACACCCCGATGGGCTGCATTTTCCGTTTAAAATTGGAATCGTGCGCTTCAAGTTCTGCAAGTATAGTGCCATCCCAATAAAACAAAACGGTCTAAATAAAGACATCCCTGTCATGCTATACAGACTCAGGCACATTAGATAGCACTTATAAGCAAAATAAGTCACTCAGGCACATTAGATAGCATTTATAAGCAAAATAAGTATATTTCTTTGAATGGCGTTTTACGTCATTTTAGTACATCATGTTAGAGAATGTATGATGCTCCAAGTTTGCCTGGGTAGAACTAGTACACCCCACGTCATCCGTCAGAGTCGACACTGTCTCACTTGACAAGTCGAGCTCCCAATAATAATAATATTACTAAATGCTTTATTTAATGCTGGTAACTCAATCAATTTACAACAATTGTTCTCCTTGAGGCCATCAAATGAAGAAACATGTAACACACACACATGGTTATATACATACAATATTATACAATTCGGAAGAGTTTCTTGTTATAAAATCAAAAGTCCCTATATATAAATATTTTAAAGTTATTTTAAAGTACTTAACCAAATGCAAGCAACAAATCCAATGGGATTCGAACCAAAAATAAATATAATTCAAACATGATCATGTATGTATGAATAACAAGGAGCATCGAAAGCCACAAAGCAAGTGCTCAATGATGTAGAAGAAGTCATAGAAATACAAGTATAAAACTTTATGGACAAGACAAAACAAGATTGAAGACAAAGAAAACGTCACCGTCCTTTCAAGATTGAGGTACGCGTCATCCTGTTTAGTTAGTGCACAAGCAAAGAAGTAAGCATAGTGTTGAACTGTAAATGGGTCTACCACTAAACTGCTAAACATGCAGTGCATTGAAAAATAAAAAAAAATAATGTAAAGTTTTAACAATTTTAAAGATGAATGGCCACCCTTTTTGTAGGATTATCAATTAAAAAAATTAACACTTAGACACCATATGAACATTTCTTGAAAGTCCCGGAGAGAAACATACATGTATACGTTAAACCGCTACTAAGTAGTATGTAAAAAACAGTATTATTTGCATGACGTAGATACTACTTTTACCACTGCGTGTCTGAACGGGGAAATGAGGTAAATCTGAATTGTATAGCTGAACAACTATTGCCAGATAATTGATAAATACATTTACTGTGGATTAATTTACCTGTTCAAAGTTTTCTACGTCATCAAATAAACTCTTATTCTCGCTTTTCACAGATATTGCAATGTGGGAAATGTTAATGTCTATAGTTGTGTATTGATTTCAATTTAAATAAACATAAACATGTTCATAAAACTAAACATGGCCGGAGAACTGTAATAGAGATCGTATGAAAGTGATTATGACGATTATTTTGGTAAATTACGTTCAGGATTACGATAATAACATTTTGCAAGATTATTTCAATGCAGCATTTGAAACGCGCAATTAAAAATTGTAAATGGATACTTCACTTAATATATTGTGATTGTTTGGTATTCATACAAAACAATAATTAAAACTAGATCGAATTCGACGGCGCGCCATCGCAAATACCCACGTTTTCTTCACACAGGTCAATTCCCTTTAACCCTGTATCCATTCTACATGTCATTGTTTTGATAGTTCTTTGATACTCAGATCAGAAATAGTACTATTTATGTTTTTTTGTAAACATGTACGACACTGTAAATTAATAAATTATGTTTAGGGTATTTGTGTATTTGAACTTTTAGCGCTTATTAGCGGAGGAAATAACAAAATATAGTTCAAAATAGTACTATTTATCCTTTTCTCTATGCATGTATGACACTGTAAATGAATAAAGAATGTTTAGGAACTTTTGGCTCTTATTTGTAATGGTAATTGGACATCTGATCATGAGACATAATGATATACATACACCATCTGTCAAATCCACTGTGATCTAGATGATCTCAAGTAATAACATATCTGATTCTCTACAAATGGAGTCTCGTTAATTAGCGGAGGAAATAACAAAAATATAGTTCAGATCTGATACAAGTATAATATGTCGGTCGCAAAGTGCTCACAAATATTATATTCAGATGAAACATAACCTGAGCTAATACAATTTCGACCATTTTCAAGATGGCCGCTAAAGATCCAAGATGGCAGACAAAATATGTAAATATAAGACACAGATGTATTTTAAGCTAATATTTAATCTCATTAACCATGTTTTGGCGTCGACTGTAAAACAACAATCAGATCACAAATATGTTGGCATAATTATGCATTTATTCAAAATAATGATATGATTATACTCCGACCACAACAAATTATATGTTTAATCTATGCATTCTATTTTGTAGTGGTGATCAGATAAGTAGTATAAGCACACGAACATTTATATAAAACAAAGTTGTTAACTGTCAACAGCCATTGATGGTCCAGCGTAAGAATTACGCGTCAGTAAAACACACTTCACTTCTCTGAATAAATTATCGAGCGTCGGTTGTTTTTTCTTTTACTATACAGTTTCAACATATTCAGTTATACCTTTATTAAGTGCCAGATACATAACTTAATATAATATACATTTTCGCATCAAACACTCTTTCTCACTTACTTCAAACATTCACGCAATTATCGGCGGCGATATTTTCGCACCTCCATTGATCAAACAATTACCGCGGCGTTTGTCGTCAGGCAAACAATGACCGGATTATTGTCTTGATTAAGGTAGAAAATTGACTGGTTGACGAAACTTGGAAAAAAGGTCGGACACAAATAGTTCGGGTTAGAGGGAGATCCGGATTAGCGAGAGTTCGGATAAGCGAGAGTATACTGTAACGTCAAATGTTGTGTTTTTTCTCCTCTGAGCTTAACTTAGATTGACTGACCGAAATTACTTTTCCTTTGAAAAACATCAGCTCGTTTCTAAGGGAAACAATTCCCGATTTGTTTTCTTTTCGCTCAATACACAACTTGATTGGGGTCAGATTATGTTGAACAGTTTGTTTAAAGTTACTCATGTCACGCTTAAGTCTCATCACAGTGTCTTTCAAAACTTTGATTTGAGCCGTGCGCAACACTTCATTTGCGCAATATGTTTGCTTAAAATTCGGCAAGTCAGCTTTATGTTCAGTCACGGTCTAGTGTAGACATTGGACATGTGGTGATGGCTTGGGATTGACTTGCACCTGCGTCTTTATCGTCTTTGCTTGCGGCTACTACTGATAAGGTCCTTTATTTCATGGGAATTGAAATCTGCACCTTCAATAACTGATTACAGTGTATATATGTCATCACAGATTTTTTCGGAGATCGTTCACCTGAGCGCGTCTGAATCCGTTAGTTGATTTGGTAGTTAGTTAATGGCAACCCGTCAATCAGTTTGGATTTTGTAAAAAGGATTCATTATGACGCTTTCGAGCGTAGTTTCACATGACGAGTATAGTTTTAATATACGTGGTTTGAACATACGACGTGGGAAGCCGCTGTGAAATATCAGTAGAGCTGAGAGACATGGTACAAGTCGGAAACATTTGCATCAAATATAGTCGAATCTTGATTATCCTGTCTATGGGAAGCCATAACCGTCAACATGTGGATATTTACCAGCCATTCAATGACAGGCCGCTAAAATCAACATGAAGTCAATTGATGACGTACATATTGATTCGATGCGACGTGTAAACTCTGTTCATTCCTTACAAAGTGAATTAATACGGTTCGAAGTGAAATGATACGGTGTAAAATGTCAAACCATACGACGCAAATAGAAATCATTCAGTGCAATGACAAACCATTTGACAAAAACACTAATGCAATACAATAAAATACAAGTCGGTACGATGAAAACTTAAACGATTCATCGAAAAATGTGAAGTGATACAGAACAAAGTAAATCAGCATGGTGCAATATGAATCAGTTTAACGCAAACACATTTAGTCTGGTGGTAAGTAAAATAATTGGACGAAAACAAAGTTGGTGCAATGCAAACACAATCCTTTCAATGCAAACACAATCCTTTCAATGCAAACACAATCCTTTCGACAGAAACGGGTTCATTACGTGCAAAGTGAAACGGTACGATGGCGGCAGCACTGACCAGCTTTTATTATAATTAGTCTACAACCGGCGTTGGTAAAGCTCTGAAGGCAATGTACTGGTAACCATGTTCAAATAGTTAGCAACTAAATATCTGAAAGGTGTGAACTGACATTGTCATATGGTAGATTCTATTGTCTTTATATTTTTCTCAATAACTTTATGTATTTCGGTAGGTAAGGAATAAATCGACTATGTCTCCTGCTATCTACAGGAATCGGCCTCTTTCGTGTTCTGTAACAATTACTAGATAAATTAGGGGAGACATTGCATTGTTATCATTGTGATTAATTAATATCTGACTAACATCTTAAAAATTGTAGTTTTCAAAATTATTGCATTTCGAAGCAAGAAGTTTTTTTATCTTATTTGTAATACCACGAAAATATAATTTCCAAAGATGCTTTAGCTTTCAATAATTAAAGTTGATTAGAAAAGTACAGAACTCCACAGCTGATGCTTGAATAGAATTTTATTTTATTACTTAGTTCAAACAGAATACATTTCAACTTTTGTTTTATTATTGATATCCAGATGCTTTCTGTTTAGTTGAATTATTCTGTTTAATTCTTAGTTTCTTCTGAGGAACATGCTTGTTTATTACACACCACGTTAACACAGTTAATAAACATCAAAAGAAACACTGACAGTTTCAAAGTTATTAATAAGCGCTTACTCCTTTGATCAAATAATTACCTCTCATGAACAGACTCAATAAAACCGAGTGCTACTTTTCTCTCTTGCTTGTGTTTGTTGCTTCCAAGGGATCACATTTTCAGTATTTATTGAAATGCGAAATGTCATCGTGAGATGTTATGTCTCTGTAATCCAGCTCACGTTGTATCTTTTAAAATCCGAAAACGTGAACAAATAGTTAAACTTTCTAAGTTTTAGGAAACGAATAAATAGTTTAAGAAATGGAAATATTTACTAGTTGTTTAATATTGAAAGGGCATACACTAATGTTTTTAGGAGTGTTCATATTCGCAATAAGCTATGTTTAATTCACTATAATATACGTTATGTGCTTTTCATCTCTCTTTGCTGGAGTAATATTCTGAGAACGAATATTGGTAATTAGCACAATTTCTTAAAAATCCTCCGCTTTTGATTGGTTAAGAGCTAAAGCTTAAGGTATCAGACCACATTACCCGCCGGCGTTCGGTAATACAAAAGCCCACTGAAAAATGAAATAAAAATGTCCGACAGCTGAAGAAACTCCAGATTCAACATGATTTTTCTACGAATTATACTGTGTGCTGTCTTATCAGGGTGTGCAATCTGGTTTTATTTATTTATTTCCAATAGTCCAGCCGCGAAAACAGACGAGTCATTTACAAATGCGTACTTTCAACAATTTTTGTTTTAAATTCAAATTAAATATGCAATATGTATCAGTCATTCCGTTTAAGGAGCAGAATTCGATATAAGCTAATGTCTCGTCAATATTTCCTCGAACAGAAGAACGTCTGGTCCCGAGTAAATTCTGTTTTACAATCTAAGGGAAATAACTTTTGTTTACTATAATTGCAATTATATCTACCAATATCGCTCGAAAATGGGGATAAATTTGGTATGGAAAAGTATTCCACTCGAAATTAAAACCTCTACATCATTAAATATATGTTCTAACAAATGCTTGAAATTGATAAAATGTGAACATCGACTCTAAATGCAGAATTGTGTTTGCTTTTATGTATTGTTAATTACATGTGTAAACAAGAGGCCCAAGAGGGCCTTTGGCGCTCTACTGGCTAAAGTTTATGTATACTGGGCCATAACTCTGTCAAAATCATACAACCGGAACATGGCGATAATATTACGAAAATAGGCTTGGTACTGATTATCCCTGCCGAGTTTCGTTGAAACCAGGCAAGAGGTTCAGAAGAACTAATATGTACAAAGTTAGTGAATTAAAACCTTTAAGGGGCCATAACACTGCCAACATTCATTCAAATGGAGCACGGCAATGACATGCGCAACCAGGCTTGATACTAATCATCCCTGCCAAGATTCGCTGAAATACGGCCAGGGGATCAGGAGAATTAACACCGGCCTAAACGGTATTATACTAAGCCACCTTCCAAAAGCTAGAAAAAACACACTATATAAATGTAGTGCTGTATTAAATATGACTTGTGTACACTCTTGCTCTGAACAAAAGTCAATCCCTGTTTCTAGAGCGTATTATAATTGCAGAAAGCATACGTATTTATATAGTTTAGCAATGCAGCATTGTGTGAAATAAATGCCGGTCACAGTGTAGTTGCTTGTTTTAAGCGCGTGTTGTTCAAATAGTTTATACCATTACTCGGGTATCGATGCTTTGATTTTCAGTTACAACCATTTATTTACATATGAGTTTGAACAATTTGAAGCAAAACTCTCCCATCAATGGATACAAAAGAGAATACATAGAAACCTATATCTCGGAAACGAATCCATGCAGTCAATATGTGGTATATTCTAGATAGAGAATAAATGCCAGATACATAATGCTGACAGCTCTATTTTGATAGTTCTGTAGCAGATGGTAACCGTTACTAATTAGAAATTGACATTTTTTTTTGTAATATACCAACCTAATATAGAACTTTTAGAAGTCTTCGAGCTAATTTAGATGAGAAAATGAGTTTTTATAAAACGCTTTTTTTTCCAACGTGTCTGTGGAAATATTTTTATATTGAAATCTGAATACAATTGAGATATATGAGAAATTTTTCTACTTTGTAAATGACATATATCATTCAGGAACCGCTTTTAATGAATTACTGCCATGTTCCAAAATTACAAACCGTAAATTGAATTTCCTTCATATATTTAGATATTAGACTAAAGTGTCTGAAATTGCTATTTTATATATTAGGAGGAAATTTTATTTTCTATTTTTAAGATTATTTTGAGGAGGCCGTGTGGAGGAAGGTGAGTTTCTGTATTGCTCTACTGGCTACTTGGAAATACTACTACTGCTGCTGTTAATACTACTACTGCTACTACTGCTTCTAACACATTTGACAGTTTTTCAATTTACAATGTCGGACTTGAATAGTAAGAACAACATTATACATACATGTATATACAAATAATGCTATACATACATGTATACAAATAATGATATACATACATGTATACAAATAATGCTATACATACATGTATATACAAATAATGCTATACATACATGTATATACAAATAATGCTATACATACATGTATATACAAATAATGTTATACACACATGTATATACAAATAATGCTATACATACATGTATATACAAATAATGCTATACATACATGTATATACAAATAATGCTATACATACATATATATACAAATAATGCTATACATACATGTATATACAAATAATGCTATACATACATGTATATACAAATAATGCTATACATACATGTATATACAAATAATGCTATACATACGTGTATATACAAATAATGCTATACATACATGTATATACAAATAATGCTATACATACGTGTATATACAAATAATGCTATACATACATGTATATACAAATAATGCTATACATACATGTATATACAAATAATGCAAGCAATAAATATAGTGAAGTATTATTTGAGTTCAGATAATGTTATCAAAGTGTCTTACTTAACATGGCTACAGTTCGAAAAGAAAAACATAACTTAAATAAGGAAGATTAATGAAATTAAATATTCAAAGGTAGAATAATTGTGTTTCCAATAATGACGTAAGCTAACTGTCAGTATTTTATGCTGTTGGTTCAAGCACTTAATAATAATATTAATAATAAAAGCTTTATTTAAAGAAGGTTACACATTAGAGTTATATAACATACATCATATACATCTTATTTTCAATGTGGCCTTCTGCAAAATATCATACACGCACGCACGCACGCACGCACGCACACACACACACAATATGCATATATACATCGACAAACACTCCATTAGTTAATTTTCTAGAAACAATATTAAAGATCATGAAATAATACAGTATAATACTTGTAGATGCTGTTTTTGCTATAAACGGGGATGGGAGCGGGAGCTTGGCGAGAGGGTATAGTAAAACGATTTATTCGACATGTATAAATATAAGCGTTCTTTCTTGAGATTGTAAAGAAATATGTATGTATAACAAACTGAAAAAAGGAAGATACAGCAGGTAGACACATCTCTGTAATCATCGTTTGTATCTCGAAGAAAAGTTTGAAAAAATACTATCTGTTATACCTGTATATCCAATCGTAATAGCATAGATTGACTTTACTCTAAATTACACTTATTTAATTTATAGTCGAAGAAATTTTTAACTACCCCAGCAATCTGCTATACTTAGATCTTCATCCACAGACCTATGGAAAAACAGATTGCAAACGTCTTTTCTGCCATCAATTAATAAGCCGGGATAGCACGTGACACGTTAATTTTTCCTTCTAACTTCGTTTTCAAAAGTTCATCAGTTTTGATGAGAATACATTCAAAAGATTCATAATGAATATAAAACTGGAATTCTACTAATTTATTTTTATTTTCAAAATAAGAAATTGTACAAAAAGCGTTGTAAACCACATTGGAAATGTCAGCGGCAAAAAAAAAGCGGAGAAATGGTAGGGGTTAAACCAGGTTCTAGAGTGCAATCATCAAACCTAAAACCTGTAAGTGAGGAAGTGTCGATTCTTACGGATGGTAGGGGGTGTACAGTATTGGTTCTACCCAGGAAAAATGGGTGGTCTGCCTCCACCACAAAAAATATCGACCGTCATATATAACCTTACGTGTGTTGACGTAAAACACCATACAAAAACAAAACAAAACAAAACCTGAAAACAAAATGCACCGATTTCACTTGTACATCAAATACATTTATAAATAGAATTAATAGAAATATTAGATACTCATCAACCTGTGATGTTAATCTTGTTTCATGATATCGTGTCGACAAATCGGATTAATTTAAGATTTTCCTGGATCATTTAGTACTATTTCATGATTACATTGAATCGATAACAGACCTATCGCTATAACCATATCAGGCCCGCTAATACGTTAAGAATAAGTTCGGTTTCATATTCGATTTCGATTTTATTGTTCGGAGATTAAAAAAGGTTAGCAAGTATATGTGGTATTTTCGGTTTTTGTTCTGCAGGTAAAGTACCGTCGTTAGATAACTGTCTGAAAGTACCATGGTTGGGTAATTACAGGTACAAAAGCAGGGTAAGGGTGTCACACAAAATAGAAAACATTTGAATTTCACGAGTTTCAAGTATATAGCCTCCAGGACAATGCAAATCTGTTTCTTTCGCAAACACTGTAAAAGGCTTGTGTTTGTAGCCTTTAGAAAATTACTAACGTTTCGCCTCTCACCGCTGCGGATTCGATATATATCGTAGTATCCATACTAAAGAATGACTAACGATATCAATAATATCGCAGTATAAATAATAAAGAATGACTAACGATATCAATAATATCGCAGTATCAATAATAAAGAATGACTAACGATACCAATAATATCGCAGTATCCATAATAAAGAATGACTAACGATATCAGCAATATCGTAGTATACACACTAAATAATGACTAACGATATCAGCAATATTGTAGTATCCTTACTAAAGAATGACTAACGATATCAATAATATCGCAGTATCCATAATAAAGAATGACTAACGATATCAATAATATCGTAGTATCCATACTAAAGAATGACTTACGATATCAATAATATCGTAGTATCAATAATAAAGAATGACTAACGATATCAATAATATCGCAGTATCAATAATAAAGTATGACTAACGATACCAATAATATCGCAGTATCCATAATAAAGAATGACTAACGATATCAATAATTAAGTAGAATCCATACTAAAGAATTACTAACGATATCAATAATATCTTAGTATCCATACTAAAGAATGCTAACGATATCAACACTAACGCAGTACCCATAATAAACAAGAGCACCGGCAAGGGTGCAGACGCTCGACTTTGGTGAAATTACAATTGATAAACAAGGTACCATCAATTGCAAACAAGCTTTAATCAAGGATTCTAAGTACAAAAGCAGCCATAAGTTTCTTAAAATAAAAATATGGGCTATAAAAGATGCCAAATACATGTGTGAAGTTTCAATCCGATATGTAAAGTATTTTAAATTTGTAGATGTAAGCTTACATACAAACTTTAACCAATTTTTCAAAGAATAAAAGAGGCCAGAATTTTGTTAAAATAAAAGCAAGAGTTATATCGCCAAACTCTGTGGTGTCATCTAATGATGCTGAGTATATGTCTGAAGTTTTAATCCATTGTGTACAGTGGTTTGGGAGATACAAGCTTAAATACAAACTTTAACCAAGCTTGCATGCAAACTAATTCTGTCATAATAAAAGCAGGAGTTACATCACCTAACTCTGTGGTGTCATCTAATGATGCTGAATACATGTGTGAAGTTTCAATCTATTGTGTAAAGTGGTTTGGAAGATAAAAACTTACATACTAACTTTAACCAAGCATACATACACACTTTAACAAAGTTTTCTAATTATAAAAGTGGCCATATTATGTCCAAATAAAAGCAAGAGTTATATCGCCTAACTATGTCGTGTCATCTAATGGTGCTGAGTACATGTGTGAAGTTTTAATCCATTGTGTAAAGTGGTTTGGGAGATACAAGCTCACATACAAACTTTAACAAAATTTTCTAAGTACAAAAGGGGCCATAATCTTGTTAAAATAAAATCAAGAGTAATAGAACATGGCTTTGTGGTGTTGTATAATGATGACGAATGCATGTTTAAAGTTTCAATCAATTACTTAAAGTCGTTTGAGAGATACAAGCTTACATACAAACTTTAACCCGGACGCAGACGCAGATAACGACGACGACGACAATGACAACGACGACGACGACGATCAAGTGATGACAATAGCTCTTTCTTTTCTTCGAAAAAGTCGAGCTAAAAATGACAAACGATATCAAAAATGTCGCAGTATCCATAATACAGTACACATATCGCTGTAACAAAGCAGGGATATCGATATCAACACTAACGCAGTTCCCATAATAAAGAATGACAGAATATTTAACAGTATAAATATCGCAGTAACAAAGCACGAATATCGATGTCGACACTAACGCAATACCCATAATAGAGAATGACAGAATATTTAACACTGTAAATATCGTAGTAACAAAGCACGGATATCGATATCAACACTAACGCAGTGCCCATAATAAAGAATGACTAACAATATCAACAATATCGCAGTATGAATAATACAGTACACATATCGCAGTAACAAAAGCATGAATATGGATATCAACACTAACACTGTACACATAATAAAGAATGACTAACAATATCAACAATATCGCAGTATCAATAATACAATACACATATCGCAGTAACAAAAGCACAAATATCGATTTTTAGGCGTTAAGGCATACACTAGTAAACATAAAATGAATAGTTAACAACACATGTATAAACGCCCATATATATAAATATCAAAAAAGCATTGATTAAATATTTTTATGGAAGAAATTAAAACATAAAAAACACAAACATCTACATAAGTGCGATAGAGACTTTCCGAGAACATAAACAAACGGGGGTGGTTTTATTTATACTGTCCCGCTTTATTGGGATGACAGTAGGGCAAGAGTGAGGTTTGGTGCAACCTAGAACCTGGTTTAAACCCCCAGCCGCCCCTTTTGCCACAGGCCGTGTCAAGGTGGTAGCCCTCTTTGCAACCCTTTTATGTTTGTGATGTCGTGTCTTGCCTTTTATTCTTCTTTAAAAGTGTTGTTTGTTTCTTTGCGTGCTTTTGTTTGACTCTGGTCCTTGAATGTCACATTTCCCGTTCGACTTTTATATCTACATTTTCGTTTGTGATATTCAATTAAATCTAATAGGGCTCGATCTGAGATATATGTAGTATGTTCTAAAAATAAACTGAAACGGTCAATGATTTCGGACAAACAGTTTATTACGTACACGGTGTACATGGTGTATATACAAAAGTATAGGTTTATTATGTCGGACATCGTATTGAGAGGTTTACACAGTATGTGAAGTCATCGAGCTATCCATATTTCAGTTTTGTTTCGAAATGATTTGTTGTTCGGTCAAGGAGGCAAACTGTCCGTCTAACGTGTGTAAGAAGACATTTTGGTAGATATTCTCGTACTGTGTAAATGCGCAAAAACGGACATAGTATAAATACACGAACAAGGACATATTTACTCAGTAAATAAACTCCAGAACCTGGTTTAGCCTACCCCCCTCCTCCGCTATTTTGCCGCTGACTGTTCCAGAATATGCTTATTTAAACGCAAAATGAAACAGTTGACGAAGTGCTCTGAACCGTTACAACTTAGATAATTACATAATCAAATCAATGGAATAGAATTAAACTTTACACACCATATACATATCAGACTGAGTGTACTCATTACGCTTATCTGCAGCTCTGACGCCAAGCATACAACAGGTAGCGTGCACATCCAAATATTGTATTCATAACATAGGTATTGTTTATGTAAACCAAGGATTTGTCCATAAATCCGTGTGTAAACACAAGAGTTAACAAGAGTTACAACGAGTTAAATTGTTAGCATACCTTTTTAACGAAGTATAATTTTTAATCAACTGTTTCTATTGACTGCTGGGTACATCGGGTGATTTAATGCAGATGTGACGGTAATGTTATACATTAATACTTGACACAACGTCTATATTATCTGCGTTAATGTTAATAATATAGTCTGACTTTAAACGCCCTTCCTTATTTTTGATAATTTTGAGCAGCTTTTGAGTATCCACAATTATCAAAGTACGTCCCTTTGAAGTCTTGATATCATACATAACGGATTATTACTTGACACAGTTGCTCATTAAGGAATAGGGAAATAACAGAGCAAGGAAGCTTCGTAATTTCAGTAGGTTTTCATCAAATATGTATATTCATTACAGCAATGTGTATAGATTATAGTTCATTTGTTATAAGTTTAACGAAATAAGTTGAAGGGAGCGATAAAATGATAATAAATGAACTATAAACGATTTACCGTTCAACCCGCCCATTTTCTGGCGGTTTGCTTTTATCTGCACGTGAGCCGTAGTTGAACTCGTCCACTGTCTAGTACCAACCGTATTAATTGACAGCTGTCATAGCTGATTTCCTCTGATTACCACGATTTAACCTCTGATTACCACGATTTCACCTCTGATTACCACGATTTCAGGTACAGGCACATGTATTAACGATTGAGTATAGGAAAACGTCACCGACCGAGAAGATGAAATGTCAACTGACGATGCAGGCTAATCAAATAAAATTCCACATGTTTATACCTAACTTGTTAGTGGTGATTTTTGGCTCTACTGGCCAAAGCTTAGTAGGCCAGTAGGGCTTATGCCATGTTATTTTGTCAGTCGTCCTTCCGTCGTCCGTTAACTTTTTGATGACAACTCTCTAGCACCTTCATTTTGCTTTTACGAAACTTTACGAGATTATTAATATCAATGAAAGTTCAGACGCGTTTGATCGGAGCAGTAACACCGGAGTTATTGCCCTTGAATTAACGAAAATTGCTATATACATGTATTGTCTTTTCAACACTCTACCTTTCTCATTCGATCTTTACCAAACTTTACCAGATTACTGAAAGCTCGGATAAGTTTAAAAACAAACTGCCCCAGATTAATAATATCAATTACAGCTCGGATGAGTTCGAAAACTAGCCAGATCGGACCAGCGACACCTGAGTTATTGCCCTTGAATTAACGAAAATTGTTATATGTGTCTTGTCAATACTCTAGCGTCTCACTTTTGCATTCTACCTTTACCAAAATTTGCCAGATTGTTGATACTGATGACAGCTCGGTCAAATTCTAAAAACAGCCAGATTGAACCAGTAACACTAACGTTATGGCCCTTGAATTATTGAAAAATGTGATAAACACTCTAGCACCTTCATTTTTCATCCGATCTTTACCAAACTTTACCAGATTGTTATGATAAGGCCGGATTGAATCCAAGATTGGGGCATCTACACAATCATTTGAAAGAAGAAACAAATTGAACGGAGCGAGGATAGTTTTCACATATTTAATACAATTTTCTATGTTTGGACATAGACTGAATCTGAATTGCAGGAGATATTTTTTCTGAAAATTGGAGGGTAGTTTTGGTAAGTTTTGATTGCATAGGGAATGGTGCATAGGCGGCCATATGTTTTTTGATATCTTGCACTTATTCAAAGCATGTACAAGGACTATGTTTTATAAACAAATATGGATTCAAAAGACTTTTTTAAGGCATTTAATGGGTTTTTAAGGCATTTAATGCGTTTAGTACATTCTAATTGGTGGATTGGATATGTTATGATATATTGTATTTCTTCAATACAAGGTGTGTAAAAAGATTATGCAGGAATGGTAGGATATTTTCTGAAATTTGGAGGGTATGTTTTAGAAGTAAAGAGTTTTATTCACATAATTTTATAAGGTCAAACTGTGGAATTGGCGGACATTTGTTTTATGAACTCTTGCATTTTATCAACACGATGACTTGACAAACATTGTTTCTCATTGAACGTGAACCGTGTTTCTAGTAGGGGATGCAAGTATAACTGTGCAGTAAATAACTCACTAAAAATATGAAATTGACAAACTAGAATTAGAGATATCATCAACCCTACACAACAACAAAAATGGAACAACACTATTTTAGAAAAACAAACACTTTTAGCGGCTATTATAGAAAAAGAAATGGTATAATTATTAGAGCGAAAGCAGAATGGGTCGAAGTGAACACTTATATAGGTAAGTCAATACGGAAATACCAAATACGGATTTCTGCCATCGAAAAAGAAACTTCCTTAAATTAAGAACATTCCAAATTGTGTGAATAACATTTAAGGCTACTAGAATTTTATGATGCACTAAAGGAAATGAAAATGAGCAAAACTCCAGGATCCGATGGAATAACAACTGAGTTTTATACACTATTTTGGAATGATATTAAAAATAAATTAATTAATGCATATGCAAATGGAAATTTAACAGTTTTACGAAAGCAAGGCGTAATCACGATATTGCCTTAAAAACAAAAAGCATCTAAATGCATTGACAAACTTGAAACATATAGGTTAATTAAATGTGTACAATGCAATAGCTTCTATTTAAAAATGCATTGCAAACCGCATGAAAACGGTTATATACACTCGTAGACAATAGTCAAACATCTTTTTAAAAAAGGTATATATATTGGGGGAAATAAAAGAACAATATTTGATGTTATAGATTACACGAATGATGTTGAAAGACAATATTTTTTGCGGACTTTAAGAAGGCATTTTTTTAGCTTCGATCACACATTTACATGTTTAAACAATTTTAACTTTGAACCTTCTTTTGAACATTCAATTGGAAACTCTGTTCTATAATGACGTCCAATGTTGTGGTGTAAATACTGGTTTAAAGACATGTATTAATGATTTGTTGTAAATAATGGTTTAAAGACTTATGTACAAAAATTGAACAGACACTACTCGTGTCATCTTATCCAACCTGTCTGCCTTCCCCACTCTCTCTCTCTCTCTCTCTCTCTCTCTCTCTCTCTCTCTCTCTCTCTCTCTCTATCTCTCTCTCTCTCTCTCTCTCTCATGTAAATTATTTATTGGAGTTAATTCATGTGAAACCTTGGTATAACTGTTATATGATTTTAGTGAACACATTCATATAGATGTTACTAGTGAACTGTCATTTATAAACCATATGTTGATTTGCATATAATTATACTGAAGAAAAAAAAATAGCACGACTTTTTAGGGACGTAGATTAAAGATATGAACATTGCTATCATTGTTTGAAGCTATTGGTAATGCTAGGTAAGGATGAGATTTTCCAAAAATTGTGTTATTTTAGTAGAATTACCTCCCATATATTAAAAACAATTTATTTCGTTTTACAAACGTATTGCTTTGAACAAATGTATTATTTAGCATTAACAAGAATTGTCCATTCTATTATCGTTAACAAATCGACAAAATGTGTTTAAAAAAGATTATTATTCTCAAATAAAATAATTTTTCAAATTTCCTCCCTTTTCTTTGAAATAAGAACGATTTTCGATAACCTATAAACGTATGTTCCCATCATATTTGCTTTATTTTTATCACCGACTTTGTTTACAGATAACTTTGTAGCATTATAATTGGTCATATACTGCATATATAACTTTATCAATGGTCCCGAACATAAATAGCTTTGCATTTCGTCTATGGAATTGCCATGCATTTGATGTGCTCAATTTATTTTGGTCAGTATATGTCAAGCCCAGTAATCGACGTCATCAGCAGGTGCACGAGATGATCACCCGTAACGAAGATTGTTCTCGACTCGGTAAGTAAACTCACGCATTTCAGCTCTAATTCTCAGTCCATAAAGATATAATTATGCCTAAAGTATCACAATCAATGGTAAAAAGACTCGGTTAATATTCACTTCTGCTAATACATAGCGAATTGAGAGCAGACTCAAAGAAAGTTATTTAGCGAGATGATTCTCAGTGGAGTTTTTTTCATTTTTAACTTTCTTTGATTCTGCTCTCAATTCGCTAAGTATTAGCAGAAGTGAATATTAACCGAGTCTTTTTAGCATTGATTGCGATACTTTAGGCTCAATTATATATTTTAAGCATCTTTTTAGCATTGATTGAGATACTTTAGGCACAATTATATCTTTATGGACTGAGAATTAGAGGTTAAATGCGTGTGCTTACTTACCGAGTCGCGACAAATCTTCGTTACGGATGATCATCTCGTGCACCTGCTGATGACGTCGATTGCTGTAGTCCTTGGGCCAGAATGATGTCCGGTACCATTTTAGTGGGCAAATTCTTACTATTGTCAATTTGTGGGCAATTTTATCGAGTTACATGATTTTTAATGCGTTTTCAAACATAACCCCATTGAAAAAAATGAAAATCACAGAATGTCATAAAATGTGACTCAAAAAGTTATATTTAATAATTTATGTATTTTCACTATTAATAACACTGGGCTAGTATGTACTGAAATAAACATATCGAAATATACAAACAAAAATTATCCCCTCGATCTTATATAACCATATATATAGTATTATATAGTTAGTACATGTAGTATGTGGTAGCATTATTTTTGGAACAGTTTAATTAAACCTTGTAAATGAATAATTTCAACGCAAATAAAATTAAATGCGTTTTTCCTTACGTTCCGTTTACACACCATGTTAGGTAAAACAGTGATAGCGACCTCGGGGGGAGATGAGATAATGAAGAGAAACGTAAGAATTACGTTTAACATTGGAATATAATACAAACTTACTATCTTTTTCCAGGTTGTGTGTGATTGCTATTTGGACACCACCTTTCATCCATGATCGTATGGAACACAACGAGGCCCATTCGTGCATCTGGGAACCGTCGGATAACACCGAGTTCGTCATCTTCGTGGCAGTCATCGGACACTACACTCCTTGCACCATCATGGTATTCTGCTACTTCAAAGTGTTCTGGGTGATGAGACGTCGGACTGCACTAGTGGGCGTCAATGAGCCACATGCGAGAAGCTCCCAAGTGTCCACTATAGCCATTCAGGTCCAGCAGGCCGGTACGTCTAATGGTCGCAACACGAGCTCCCGTCGGAATGAAAGCAGCCAACATGAGGACGACAATCATCTAAAAGTCAACTCATTACAGCTACACCCGGATTCAAACCTTCGAAGTATTTCTACGCCCTCACGAACTAATAATGAGTTAACAACGAGGTCCAAACACAATCGTTACGCAAGTCGCTCTAACTCAACCCGTGACAGGAGGGCATTTATAACATTGTCTTATGTTCTGTGTTCGTATTTGATTTGCTGGTTCCCGTTTTATATTGTATTTGACACGTACGCGTGGAAACCAGAGGCTTTACCTCCTGACCTTTACACGGTATTTTTCTGGTTTACCTACGTCAACTCATCCATAAATCCGTTCATTTATGCTTACACAAGTAAAGAATTTCGTTTGGCATTCGTTAAGGTCTTGACGAGTTTCTATTGCTGCTAATCCCTACATGTATTGTATGATCTTGGCAATCTCTACCCAGAGTACACTCGTTCCTCATTTGACTCTGTCAACGTCAAAGGAAGTAGGGCGAACGGTTAATTCACGTGATTATTCAAAAACGTTATGACGATGCTTATAATAAATCCTTTTGCGTGATCTATAGACCTTTATCATATAATTGCAATTTTTATTTTTATGAGTTTTTTTTTTTTAGCAATTTTCTGCTATCGAGCCTCGGTTTGAAATGTTTACATATGCGTTTCGATTTTGGAGACCTAAGTACTTATTATTTTTGTAGTAAAATAGTCCCGAGTAAAACTAAATTGTGTTCATGCATTATTTCAAATCTTGCAACATCTAATTTGCAGTAGTTATTGTAAGGTACGATAACTCTGCGCGGAGATTGTGATCTGGGATAGGTTTTCTGCGGGAATATTTAGAACATGTCTTGGATAATAAGAATATGACGCGGACAAATAAAACAAGCAATCATTTCATACAATGTATGACAAGAAAAGTCCAACATACTTTTTGGGGGACACGTTTCAGCCTTAGCAAATACTTTGCAACAATTACATATCCCTAAAACTGACATTTTGAGTGGTAAATAACATATACATGTACTGCATAGTTTTGAAAATTTGTTAAGAAATAGATAAAATACGTTTTTATAGTGTTTGTTCTATGTAAACACCGGCATGGGAAGTAGAAAAATAGAAATCAAATAACTTCAGTTAGCCTTAGTTTTTTTTTAATAAAATCGTTCAGGTGTCTTTATTTAATTTTTCAAACACAGTTCTCTCAGTTTTGAATACAAATAGTAAATAATGTATATTCTAAATTTTAATGTAGTTGAATTTTGCATTGATTTCGTCCTATCAAAAACATCTTGTGCATGCGTATCTTTTATATCTAAACCGATTTCAAAATGTCAGGCATTTTTATTTATCACTGAGAATGTATTTTTACTTGTGTAAACGTATTGAAGTACTTATCAAATTGTGTCTAAAAAGTCTTAAAAAATAAATAAAAAATACTTTGTCAGAAACAAGTGCTCAAACAGTAATCCCAGGCCTATTGATTTGAATATAGGTTTGACATCCTAGACTGTTTCACGTTTCTTGATTTCTCCCAGTTTGTTTATTTCGCCCATTGTTTTCTCGTTTAGGGCAAAGCATTTTGCTAGAAAGTGGGACTATACGCCGCTGGCTGTTGAATGGTATGAAAATACCTCATTGAAGGTTCCATGTTCACCGTCATATTCATACCATCATCGGACTGGCTCAAACATTCGTACTGTTAACATTTTGAATAAGTTCTGCTCATCCGGGGCTAGAAAGCATGAACGGTAGCAAGTATTTTTCTTTAATGTTCATGAACAGTCTCAATCGACTATTTCCAAATTTCTTATTTCATACGCTTTTTAAATTTAAAAGAAAATAGAACGCAGGCAGTTTTAAAAGGCTTTAAAGGGGATCCCTTTTCAGTATTTATTAATGCATTGTTTCATCACATTGATGGCAAATAAGAGAATACAGCTCCAAACAAATCAAATGAAAATATCTAACAGCCAGCAAACAGCGCCAACAGGAATTTACCTTTAACTGACTGAAACAAGCATTAAATGGAATAACACGTGTGTGAACAACTCAAACTTGCGAAACTATTATATAAATATTGCATCCAAGTGAAGGTGACAGTGAATATTGTCAATTATTTTTCCGAAGGTTGACAATATCCACTGTCACCCTCACTGGGATGCAATATTTATTTTATTATACCGAAAAAAAAAATAGTTTTGATTAAAATTTAAATATATAAGGCGGAAAAAATCAAACAATGTTTTTTTTGTGTTTTTTTAATTTGTATTTTTTATACCAGTTTGAATCTAAAGTAACAAAATATTTATTGTCGTTTGGTAAACCAAGCGTCTTACAACTGACATAACTTCAACTGTATTTTAATAAGCGTCCACCGATTTCCAATTGCGCGAAGCGTGTCGTAATTGGAAAAACCCAAAACCTACTTGTATACTTCCCGTGACGCCACAATCATGTGATAACTGTTTTATTACCTGATTAATGTTACTGTACGAAACGGTGAAAATGAAAATTTGTTTTATAATGGGAACCTATGGTGAAAAAAGCAACATGACGTCACGCAAACGAAATTCCAGCACGTGAGGGAAACAGTCGAAACTAAAGCCCGGTAACAGTTCGTTTTCACCAGGAACAGTCTTTTCCTTAGTGAATTAGCAAGAAATGACGCTATAGCATTTATATAGGAGATCAGGTAATAATAAAAATTGTTTACCGGTGAACAGAAAAAATTGCTTCACGCTAAGGGTATGGGCGATTTATACAGGAGAGTAAACGTGAGGTATAATAATGCATATTGTTTTACGGTGACATCGTGACCCAATGGAAAGCACAGTGTACTGAAACCGGAGGACCAGTTTCAAACCTAACCGGGATGGCGGGAGGTGTACAGTACTGGTTCTACCCAGGAAAAGTGGGTGGTTTGCCTCCACCACAAAAAATCGACCGTCATATATAACCTAACATGTGTTGAAAATGATGTAAAACACCATACAAACACACATAATCAAACCTAACCACCGCCACTGAGTTTTGCCGGTGTGTTCATTTGCTTGACACTTTTTTTTTATTAGCCTCGTCCGTCGGATGGGGACGTAAACCGGGCGGTCCCGAGAATCGGAGGCTAATATTCAAACACGCGAACGAACGATAGGGATCTATTATGAAGTAAAAGTAGGGCAGGTTTCTTAAATATCATTTCCCCTCTCTATGAAATTGATCGAAATTCAAATAACATATATTGTGTTGCTAAGCCGTTAAACAACATGCAGTTAAGGTTTTCTTTAAATTAAACTAAACTATAGCGAAGTGTTTTATTTCCGGAAATAAGTTCGACAATCGCGTTCGACCAGAATATAGGTGAATTCTTCATTTTCTGTCATACATCTTTAAATACATCTTTAAAATCACACAAAAACCAGCCAGCGGGTGCAAAAGGAAAACACACACCAACAAACAACGACAGGACATAATGTTATTGAGGTCTTAGATAAGTATTGCTTCAAATAAGTATGTGTTGATGTTTGTGTATCCGTTATCTTGAACATGTTTAGACGATTTTCGATTAAGAAGACCTGTTGTTTTGTTGTTGATTTTTTTTTTAAAAAAGGCTAGATGACAGAGATTTGAACCTATGCCTTTTTTAAGAAGGTATGAACAATTTTTATATTGAATTTCCTATCATATTGTCATAAAAATGAGAAAAATGGTAAGTAACTTAACCCTTAACCCGCTACATATACACAATGGACAGTCCTTTCTTTGAATTAAGACCATTCTATGTATGCGACAAAGGGGTGTTTTGGGGGAAATGACTGATCAGCAGCCGGACATGGTAAACCCTGATCAACCTTACTCGCAGGCTGATCTCGGTTTACAATGGCCGCAAATGCTATTATAGTCGTGCTTAGCGGGTGAGGGGTTAATCCAAGCGACATTTTAATCCCGTTATAAGGCAATAAACGAACGCTGGTGTGCAAATTGGATCTCTCAAAAGCAACGAACGCAAATAGAAGAGAAAAGTAGCGGACTCGTAGCGGACTCGGTTTTATGATAGCTGACTCAGTTTTATGAGTCCATAGTCCGAGGACAATATATAAAATTTTGTTGTGGAAAAAAAAAAGTTCAACATTACAACCTATGTAACATGTTGAATACTAGAGACCCAAATGAACCCGACTCGGTTCAGGTCCTATTATCTATTTATATAGCAGTTTAAGAGAGTAAAGGGTTTGTCATTTCTATGACTTGTGTACTGTTTCTAGTAGCTTGGATTTTGTATTTATATTAAGGCTCTTTTCTAAAATCTTTGTTATATTCCTGAATATTGTCTTATTTGTTATATTGTGAATCTATTAATTTTTGGTAATATATTCTATGTTTAATGATTTACTGAACTTATATTTGGCGTAAATATTGGTAAAATATACTGTAGATAAACAATTGTTAAAGACACTAACTGGCCAAAAATTACACTACAAAACCGTTTTACCAAACTATATCCAGCTGGGTATTCATGTCATATAATAATGTAAATGTGCCCATTAAACGTATAGGTTTATTTAGAGGTCCTGTAATTAAAATACCCGTGATTGAATACATGAATTATGAGTTTATAACTCTTAAGTCGAGGCTCCAGTTTTGAGTTTTGGCCTGGCTGTTTAAAGCTGTTTATATAGCGTTTATAGAGTTCGGATTGTTGATGGCGGGATTGTGACTTTAGATGCGAGCATGTTTTGTCTGTTTCATCTTATACACAAGTACATGTGATAAAAATAGAACAAACGTCTGCATCACAAAAACAATATTCTTTGCATAATATATTTATATTCTGCATATTAAAATGAAAATGATCCAGTGCAAGCTTGCTAAAACACACAGCCATCTTGTTTTATTTGTACCAAAGCTTATTATGAAAGCTAGTATCCTTTCATGCTTTGAAGTGTATAACCAATTTAATATAGGAGATAACTCTAATCTAAATCTAAATTATTTAATTTTTCACATTTTATTTTTATTTTGAAGACATACTATACCCATCTATAAATACACTTTAGTAGACGTTTAATTTGTTTTGATGCATCTAATATACTCAGTACATTTAAAAGCGCAACATTTTTGATTTTCGATTAACTTTAGTCCGTTTTTTATGTTGTTCAAATCAAGATTTGTCGTCTGCGTTTCATTTGTTGCTTCCATCCAGTTTTCGTGCCAAATTATTGGCTATATAACCATCATGCCGTGAACATTACGCGAGATATGAACACATCAGAATGGACTAGATATATTAATAACATGAATTTGTTATTCCTGGAAAACAGCATAGTAATAAGTTAGATGAAGTTGACAGTACAACAAAGTCATTGCTGCAGTATATGATAAATAGAATAAACAATTTTTATTTTCATAAAGCTCACGGGCTGATATGATGTCTCAGTTCTGATATAGGGTGTGATATGAAAATAGCCATTATTTTATTATTCTCTATGTATTTAACATAGCCTCTTTGTACACAAGCCTCTTTGTCCGAGAGGTTGACATATTGCAATGCCCGTAACACACGTCATGCCTGTATTTAACATTTCATTTGAATTACCACCTTTTAAAGCTTATTGAATGTATTTATTGTTGATTTCCTTCTGTTTAAATGTTTCGCCTGACTATGTAAATAACCCGGCGTCCGTAAATAACCGTCCTAAAGAGAGCACATGTGCTGATCTAAGAAGGTCGAATACGCGAATGATTTTAATAATATCATCAACGTTACCTTTGTTTATATAATCCGTAGCATACTAGTTAATCCGATGATTTAATCCACTATTGTGTATTTATCGTAATATCACTGTTTTAAAATGCCAATTCCTGACCGCGCAAATCAATATAGAGTCCGCCATGACGGTTGTCTCGTTTTGAAATACAGACATGACGTCACACGGCTGTGACATATAAATAGCTTGACGCGGTCATTTCAAAAACAGACGACGTCTCATATTTTTACCGAACAGTTGAACATTTCGGATCAACTAACAGAATTTATAAAGAATAGTTATCAGGTAAATCCCAATGTATAAACAATGGATTTACCGTTATAATAAACCAGAATAACTTAGAAATTATAGTCCTTTAAATTACATTTCCCTTTTAGGTTACCCGATCTAGTCTTACCGGATTTCAAGCTTAATCCGATCTGGTCAATGACCCGATTGGGTCATTTTTTAATAAACTTACAAATAGATAATTTTCCGGATTGGCATTTTAAATAAGTGACCACTGACTAGATCTAGATACAGTTAATCACCTAGATCTATATATTTCTTTTTCATATAAACATGATAAATTAAACAACACAAGTCTGTTTTTATATTTATTTATTTACACATGAAGTATCCATTTGACATTTCACAGTAATACAGGAGTAATTGGTTATTATTTGTCCATTTCCTGACAAATCCAATTAAAGTTTATCGGCCTGACAAAAGTAAACACTGAATGAACCCAGAAAACAGATACATGTAACTTGTCTCTGATAGGACACAGCGCCGGCGTTACAATATGCCGATCAAAAGCTGCATACGATTTTCTCTACTTATTTCAGTTAAAACACATTTTGCACGAGGACTTCACTCTAAAATTCAAATATACTGAGTGTTACGTTTTCAAATGTAGTACACGAGATTTCCCTTTAATGTATCTAAAGAAAATGTCTGAATTGCTTTATACATGATAGGCCGAAGTAAAATAACTGGATGATTCCTGTTGCATGCTTTTAAGAACATGATATTTGTTAGAAAGGGAAAATGTTTTTGAATAATAAACAATTGTATTGTATATGTTTGTGTCTTATTTACATCACCATATGCTGTATATTACCCTATGGGTGATACACATAATCTACATCATGCATCTAGATTTTTATTTTTTATTTTATTATCTCAGATGACAAACATTATTTTAAAGTCGCATAGTTATATTATTCCGGTATACGCGATATAGACTATACATAATGCCACGGATAAAGATATTACTGCTATGCGAAGCCAATGTGTAAAGGTTCAAAACATTGTAAACTGATCACATTCCTGTTAGTTGATTTAATACCATATTTACCTAATTACGAATTAGAGAATTGTAATTGATGAATTGATGGCAGCAATTCTAGTACTATGTTTCTTTTTTCGCATATTACAACTGTAATGGTGTCACACAGAAAGCACTGTCACACGCATAGAAGTGTAATTGAATTGAATGTTGTTTAACGGCTCAGCAACACACTATAGGTTATTTAGAGCCGCCCCAGAGAGAGGAGAAGGATACATAGGAATCCGGGAACCTGCCCTACTCTTATTATCGAATAGATTCCTATGGTTCTTTAACGTGCTCGGAGGATAGACTGATACACGGGACCGTCCGGTTTACGTCCCCATCCGACGGACTGGGCTGAGGGAAAGTGTCTTGGCCAAGAACACACCGACGGAACTCAGAGGCACCACGGAGGATTGAACCCGGGGCCTCCGGTTGCAAATCGCTACCTCCGCTACCGACTGCGTCACGCCAGCCCTCAGAAGTATAAACGCAGATATAAAAGTCAGTACAGAAAATGTAGTTTTCAAGGACCACAATCAACTGAACACATGCATAGAAACAAACAATTATTACAAAGAAGGATAAAAGGAAAGACATGACAATCACACAAACATAAAAGGGTTGACAATAGGGCTACTGCCTTGGAACGTTCAGCGACAAAAAAGGCCACTGAGGTTTAAACCAGGTTCTAGCGTGCACCAAACTCCATTATTACCCTGTTGTAATCCTAATAAAATGAGACAGTGTAAACAAAGATATCCCCGCCAGGTTATATTATATAACAAACAATCTATTGGGAGACAGATTCATTAAAACTTCTGAATCACGTCTGAATCCCGTTTGTAATTGTATAATAGAGATGTAAGTCGTGTGTATTGTATGATGTAAACGTATTATTAGTGAATAAAATATATTTAAATGAAATGTATTATGATGTTATTAATTAAGTGGTTTCATATTGGCCCAGTTATTGGTCCTCGGACTGTCATATTGGCCCAAGAAGGCCGCGGGCCAATATGACAGTCCGAGGACCAATAACTCGGACAATATGAAAACACTTAATTAATGACAATTTATTAATATACAGCCACTACAGTATAATTTGTTTTTAATCAAATTATTTTGACATACTTTGCGTTTATTTATAGTAGCGTTAATTACATTTATATATAAAATACTGAGCGCGATTGACATTACTTATCGTGAATGACGTCACTTAAATCTCGTATTGGCGAGTTTCTTCATATTGGCCTTGTTTTTTCATATTGGCAGACTTCCGGTTCATATTGGCCGAGTTTGCGTCGTATTGTGTGTAGAGTTTCTAGTAAAACAAGGCTAATATAGTTAAGTTGATTACTAATATGATGTTATTAATTAAGTGTTTTCATAATGGCCAAGTTATTGGTCGAAGGACCAATAACTGGGCCAATATGAAAACACTTAATTAATGACATTTTTATTAATTAACTACAGGTAATGAAAAACAAGAGATATATTGTCATATAACATGTTATAAAAAGTATCGGATTCAAATAAATCTTCCACTGTTACCGCTTGATTTCGCATTTCGCGTGAGAAATCACACACGAACGTGATAATAGCTATATTTCGGCGAAGTCGATGTAACCGAATTTACAAATAATCAAACCTTAATTATTTTGATTGTCTACATAACATAGGCGAACACAGCTGCGACGTTGTTGTTTTATCTTCAAAATGGCGTCCTTAAAGAAAACAAAGCCTTGGTCATATTGGCCGTGTTGGCTTATCCAATCAGATGGCTTGAATTTCATATTGGCCGAGTTTTCTCATATTGGCCGAGTTTCTCTCCATATCGGCCTTGTTTTTAACATATGATGCGTGCAGTTTCCTGCAAACCACGGCAGATATTAAGTAGTTAATTAATAATTATTGATACAGACTTGTACAGTAAATGTACTTGAATGACCACTAGGATATTAATCTTGCCATTAAAAATCGATGTAAAAGAGTATGAGAGTGGGCCTTTGGAAACGGCCGAACACGACACATACGGAATATTGCAGTCTCGGTTTGATTGAGACTGTTCATGAGCGGTAGTGAAATATGCTAGCTACCGCTCATGCCCCTTAGCCGGGTTGAGCAGAACTCAATATTCATCAACTCAATAGTACAGCATTTTAACCATCCCGAAGATGGCATGCATATGGCGGTGCACATAGCGACCAGTAAGATTCATGAGTCTACGAGCGTAATACAATCACGCAGACGTCGTTTTCGGATAAGTGTGAAACATATATAGTATGTTATGACAAAATAAACACTTATATTGTCAGTAAAATCACGTTGAGGTTCAAAATTTAGATCTAAAATGTTGCGTTTGTAGACTTTTGTCTATAGGTAATGCACGTTTTAAATGAGTACCGAACTCACTTTACACCCTTTTCTTCCTTTATAATTATAGCATTGATTTCCTTATGTTTTTTCGTATGGTACATAAACTCTGTTTCTTAAATATTTCAAAATTAGAGCGATATTGGTTAAATTAATGACATTCAACCGTTTCTTGGCAACCCTCCGTCGTACTTCTTTTAAAATGACGAAATTTAGAGTTTAAAAAAGCTTACTTTACGCCATGTGTATGACTGGTGGAGCTGTAGCGTAATGATAAGATCACCAAGACTACACATCGTAGTGTTAAAGGTGAATGGCCACCCTGTTATCAATTAACATATCTACGTCATCAAATAACGTCTTATTCTCGCTTTTCACAGATTTTGCAATGTGCGAATTGTAAATATGTATTGTTTTGTATTGATTTCGATTTAAATAAACATAAACATGTTCATGAAACAAAACATGGCCGGAGAACTTTTGAACTTTTACTGGACATCAACCCCGATATTTGTGACTTTAAAGTAGACCACCATTTACTACGGGGTGTGAGAGGTGTTGGACAATATATTACCTCTCATGAACAGACTCAATAAAACCGAGTCCGCTACTTTTCTCTCTTGTTTGCGTTTGTTGCTTCCAAGGGATCCTTTTTTAGCATATATTAATGATTCAGGGATACTGACATCGACTCCAGTCTGGACCGAATTTGGTAAACGTATAGAGTACTTTAAAATGCAATAGTTTATGTCCACTCCTTGCTGGATTTAGTACGTCAAACGGCACCCTATAGCATACGGAGATCACACATTTCAAATAAATTCTGTAGAGTTTAACTTTGATGTTTCGCTATTGCATCGTGTTAAAATCGGCGATTTAATGTTTTCCTAGGATGATCCGTTTGCGACCCTTTCAAATAGCAAGTAATTGTAGTTTTACAAACTTGATTTTCCATATCACCTAGTAGTTGCATGTCAAATATTACTGCTATTGATGTATCAGTTTTGGTTTAAGCAATGAAAATGACGCCTGTACTTAGATATCTCCGCTCCATTGTTGATGTCGGAGTATAATGACAATAGGTTTTATTATAATTCAGTGGCACGTGTAATTTAAGTCGGACGTGTCGTATTGGTTTAATTGTGTAAATTGATAAGTGCTTGACACCTGGCGGCATGTTAATGATCCTATACAAAATTATGTGACCCCAATGTAGATTCATTTTTTAAACCATGTACCTCAGTTTTAATTTTCATGTCAATGTGACGCTTCAGAAAACAAAAACCCGGCTATTATGTTTTATTTGTTTGTTACATATGTAGAAAGCATAGCGGATACACACTTGATTGTCAAGATATTATGCATAATGTATAAATGTCAGAAGAAACTTGTCATTACTCTCAGATCACGTTACATCGCACAACATGAGACGTAGGTATGAAATAGAGTATGATAATGGACCTTTGGAAACGGCCGAAATCGACACATACGAAATATTGCAGTCTCGGTTTGATTGAGACTGTTATGAGAAAGTCGAACAATAGCTTTAGCATTCATGGAACATTTTCAACCAAAAAAAAACAACAACAAAAAACAAAAAAACACGCACATACAAGACAAACAACCATTACGCTACAAGGTACACATATAAGAATATTATGCGACAACACACATATAATACGGTTACCAATAGGGGTACTAGTGGTACCGCCTTGGAACGGTCTTAGGTAAAACAAGCCGCTGGGGTTTAAAACAGGTTTTTAGGGTGCACCAAATCTCACTCTTACCATAATGTCATCTCAATTGGGACAATTGAAATAAAGAAATCCCTGGCCATGGTAAATATCATATATAATAAAGTCCTGAATTCGACTACAAGCTCTAGAAAAATGAATAAGTTGAAAACATAAACCTCACAAGATATTGCTCGGGGAACATGCGCATGTACGTGGGGATCATTACCAATGCCAACATTGAAATCATCTCGCTTGTCATAGATTTTATTTATAACAATAAGAAATCTAATGCATATGATAAAATAATATGACAAGACAAATTTTCACCTCCTGCTAGTATAACGCATTAAGCTGAATTGCTTACGTGTCAATAAAATAAACGATTTTAAAGGGACACAAGTTAATCTTAACGCCTGTTTTACACAATGTAATAAATTAAACGTCTACAAACCAAATGTCTACGAACACAAACTCTTCTAGAGGTCATCCTAATCCCCGTACTCAATAATCTGATTGATATTTTCAAATATGTATTTTCCTAGAACTAACGGCGGCATGTCCGTACACAGGAAAAATATCTATGCATGAAATGCATATGTTTTACAAATGTGATACATATGTACTCCACATATGTATTTCATATGGAAATAACACATATGTAATACATATGAACACTTTTTTTATTAAACAATATTAAAATTTAAATAGGTTGTTTCTACAATATTCTGCAATTTTATTTTATAAATTCTTTATGTATTTTATGCATCAGAGTTTCATATGAAATACATGTATACATTTCATATGTTGCACATATGTATTATGTGCATATTTGGCACACATGTAAACAACATGATTTATAAATGAAAGAAACATGCAACTAATAGGAAGGTAACACATATGTGGCACATGTCACAACATTTTTCCTGTGTATATATAGTTTTCAGAAATGATTATTTAAAATGCATACTAATGTTAATTCCTACAGTAAACCCACCAAACCATTACCATTTTAAGTGGAATCTCTATACATAGTGTATAAAATAATAAATAAATATAAAACATAATATAAATATGTACACCTTGCATAAACATAATAAATTATATTTAAATTGAAGTTAGTTCCCCTTTACAGAAAGTTGTTATTTCGAATGAAAAGAAATGTTAACATTATGGATTTACCTTTATCCAGCTGGCTTCCGGAACGTCAGTGGTTCTACCCAGGTTCTCGCCCGTGCACGAAAACTACCCTGAGGGCACCTGGGGTAATCCCTTATGTTGGTGTCCGTTGGCATTAATCTCCTTCTCTGCCCTTTGATTTGGTTTCAGCATTGTGTTGCATTTCCCGGACAATATTTTCAGTTTTAAGCATAACATATTTTGTCAACGGTTGATAATGTATCGATATTTTCGATTTTACGTAAAGTATGTACATTCCCAACATTCAACCAAGGCAACTACCTCGGTGTGCCGCAGTGTAGCTACGGGCCTGTATACTAATACATACTAATACATACTGAACAGGGATCTCTTGGCAGCAGCAATCAAAAGCAAAATGGAAAAGTAGCTCGGCTTTATCGGATCTGTTCATGAGAGATAATATAACGTGCAACACAGTCCACGCCCCGTAGTACCGGCTTAAGTGGTATTCTATATATTTTGGGCCTAAGGCCCAGTTAATAATAACACCACTTATCTGTAGTCAGGCGACTTTAACAGCTGCCACACAGCACAACATAAACGCTAGTGTGATTGTCAAGAAATACTGAAAAGTATATCATTTGAAGGCAATAAACACAATCAAGAGAGAAAGTAGCAGACTCGCTTTTATTGTTTTATGGCAACCCGTACAACACACGTGGCAAACAAAAGAGTTTGGGGGACATAAATTATGTAATACTTACTGAAAATGGGTCCCTTGGGAGCACCGAACACAAACACGGGGGAAAAGTTTGAAGACTCGGTTCTATGGTCGAGATGGCTAAATTGTTCGTATTATTGACTTTTTTTTTTAATTCTGAGTTCTGCTCAAACCGTGGCGTCGGTAAAATGTCTCCCCGTGCTTGCAATCAGAACTGTTAATCATTCCGATCTTTGTAGATCGCTGAGCCCGATATTTATATACATATATCTATGGTACATTCTGAATTACTTTTGTTGTCTTACTTTAATATCGAATAGGTGGTTCCACTACTCAAGCCTTTTAAAGGTGTTGAGTATTATGAGGGCGTGAACGGTAGCAGGCATTTCTCACTATCATTCATGAACAGTCTAAATCAAACCGAGACTTCAATATATTTTGTATTTATCGTGTTCGGCGATTTCCAAATTTCTCCTCTCATACGCTTTTCATTTGGACTGTTCATGAGAGGTAAGATAAAGGCAGGTATTGATAACAATAATTATTCGTAGTCGGGGTGAATTTGTACAGCCGCCATCTAGCACTAAACGACTGTGAATGTGAATTTGTACACCCGCCATCCAACACTAAAGGACTGTGAATTTGTACAGCCGACTTCCAGCACTAAACGACTGTGAATGTGAATTTGTAGAGTCGCCATCCAGCACTAAACGGCTGTGAATGTGAATTTATACAGCCGTCATCCAGCACTAAACGACTGAATGCGAATTTGTACAACCGCCACCCAACACTAAACGACTGTACATGCGAATTTGTACAGCCGTCATCCAGCACTAAACGACCGTGCATGTGCATTTGTACAACCGCCTACCAACACTAAACGACCGTACATGTGAATTTGTACCACCGCCACCCAACACTAAACGACCGTGCATTTGAATTTGTACAGCCGTCATCCAGCACTAAACGACAGTGCATGTGCATTTGTACAACCGCCACCCAACACTAAACGACCGTGCATGTGAATTTGTACAGCCGTCATCCAGCACTAAACGACAGTGCATGTGCATTTGTACAACCGCCACCCAACACTAAACGACAGTGCATGTGCATTTGTACAGCCGCAATCCAGCACTCAACGACCGTGAATGTGAATTTCAATACATATCGAAGAGAGGATCCCTCGGAAGCAATGAACACAATCAAGAGAGAAGATAACAGAATCGATTGTATTGAGTTTGTTAATGAGAGGTAAAATATGATGCAGCACCTTTCAGAGTAGAGTAAGAATATGATATTAAATAATTTATATTCCACCGAAAAGTAAACAGTCCATAATTGGTATTTCAAGTCCCTCTCAGACATTGACAGTAATGAAAGTTATTGAAATAACTTTACTGAAAATGGAAACTGACACTTTTACGCTGAAAAGGATAGGGCATGACACAGTAAATCCCAATAAAGGATATTTGTTGTTTTGGAGCGAATAACAGATTTTATTTCAACGAGAAGTGTCAAGACTTTATATTTTCACGAATGCAAAGCATGAGTGAAAATGAATATTCAAGTTTGATTACTTCGAGATGAAAAAAACACAACTGTTATTCACGACAAAGCAACACATTTTTATTTTTATTTTATGATTTTACAAACATTTTTTTTAGGGAAATTACGTTAGAATAACAAGGGAGGCAATTTACACATTTTGACCTACTACACAAAATAGTCCAAAGATATTTTATTTATACCAAAATCGAACATGTTTTTGTAGTATATTTATAATGGCAGTCATTTCCTTTTAACTTTTAAAATCATTTCAATCATTGTTTGAATAGAATGTACAATTCGCAGTGTTTTTCCCTTGACATGTTTACATTTGCGTAGGAATATCTTGTGAATCGTTTTACCGTGCATTTGTGTTGGTTTGTACATTTAAAAGTAGTCCCTCCCTGCAGTGAAAAAATAAAACTCGATATTTCACACGTATGAAATACCGCTTTTATTTCTACTATTTCACTGCTAAGCATAAAATAAATGAAATTACGTATGAGCCTCGGTAATCAAGGATCAATTAAACATCTCATTTTTTTCAACAACAACAACAAAACGAGAAATATGCACGTAGTCAGAAGTATCGTATAAGAACAGAACGAGGATTAGTTATAGCGATTTATTTAGATTTAAGGCCATTAGATACCATTACGATAGTGATGATTATGTTGACTATTTGGAAACGGGTTACACCACTAATACGGATGAACGTATTCATAAGAACGTTTTTATTAAGTCGACTTTGAAACATAATTCACCGCAAATCGCATTCCCCTCATCTCCCGCAATAATGCTTTTTTAAAACGTATGATGATTAAGTTAAAATCATCATTACATGTAAACATTTTTATAACTTCCAGACATGGACATTATATTAATATCCGGCTTAGAACCAGTCATCATGTCTGACAGCAGGTTATTGTTGTTATTAATGGCATCTTGTTCCTGCGTATTGGTAATAGACACAGCACACATAGATGTTTATGTTCGATACTTTTTAATAACAGCATGTACTCATTCATTTAAATGTCAATACTCTACTTCTTGCAATCATGTATTAAGCTAGGCAGACATTATATCCTCATATAAGTGTTATCGAAGTGAACTAAACAAAACAGTTTACTCTCTGTCACAGTGGAGAGATATACTTCATTCTGAAATTCAAATGCCGTTAATGTTGTTGACGTAACTGAGATACTCAGCGTAGCACTGAATATTAGCTGATATTTTCCTAGTGTGAAGTCCTCGTAGGGTCTTTTGAGATTTGGGGAACATGGCCAATTAGTTTTAGGAATGTTGGCAATTACATTTATGGATCCGTAAATAAAATTCCTAATTGCTTTAAGAACACAAATAAAACTATATGTTGGACGGGCATCCGACATTAAGTTGAATATCACCATTTTCTCATTTAAGTGTATATCTAACAGAGATTTACAGGTATCTATACAAACGTTCTCTCCCTCACTGAAATACATTATGCTGAAAATAGGTATGTGATGCCACACGACACGTTTGAAGTATTACTCGAGCATTGACATCCATACCTCAGTGTATTAGACCATCACATCAAGGTAATAACATCTTTCCTTCTTAAAGCGACCCTAGATTTAAATATATTTACTTAAAAATTAACACAAAATAAAAAAATGCATTTTTAATGGCGTTAAGTATATTTTATGCGATATAATCAGTAATTAGTAAGTAGTACGTCAAACTGGTTTGAGTAGAACTTTTCAAATAAGTATGAACAATGATTTATCAATAGCCCAGAAAATAGAAAGAAGAAATTGAAAATGAAAGTATTATTTAGTGTTTGATAATATATGATAGTTTGTATATACAATATATTTTTTTTTAATTTCGATCACCAAAGTGGTGGTCCGTTTATTCTCCCCGTCATAGGTGCACGAGGGTCGGGGAGGACCATCCCTCTGTGCACCTTACAATATATAATGCATACAATTATATACAATATAACAGTAAAAAAAAATCATATATAATGTGTAGAAAAGTTATTAATTGGGGATTTTTTTCTTTTTTATCTATTCTTGAGGTCATGAGTGGGTGATCTTTAATTACAAAAACATTGTGATTGTTAAATATCAATTGATAGTTGTATACCATATCTTAAATATAATTAACTTTCATTGTTAGTTCTATTTAGTTTAAAGACAATGTGTTCTTTTTTATCTTTTGTAAGGGGAGATAACTTGTAAGACATTGTCTTGTTCATAATAGAACTATTACCATCTTTTGTCTGTAATTAGTATTTGTTCCATCGGATTTAGAATGAGGGTAGAGTGGCAGTCTGAGCAAGCTTCATAAAATAAAATTTGCAGGGCGAATGCCAGTTAAATATTAAAATACTCAGCTTATCTGTAGTTCTTGCCTTACAAAATTATCTCCCATTCATGACCTAGTAATAAATACAAAGTTTTTACAAATGTATTGAATAATATATGACTATGTTTATGTATGGTTTAAAGCATATTGGCATGAGATATGTACATATTTTACTTGTATTACAATTGTATGCTAAACTTTACATCATGATGTAGATTACCAAGGGGTAATAACAAGCATCGACTTATCAAATAAAGCGATCGAAGAATGACTAGTTTTAAAACTGCAAATGATTGTCATACCTCTTGTTACATAAACGTGTTCCATAAGTTATGAAAAAATTTAGAAAAAGGTTTTTGGCAGAAAAAGATTACATGTTTCATACTCGAAAGAAGACACATATCTATAAAGTTGAGTAACTTGACATTTGGACAAATAAAATAGAATACGGAAGGGTAAACAGTAGATGTATATACAATATTAATGCAGGGTATGATAATAATTTATACCATTTGACCATATCTGATAGTGAAATATGCAGTGCATTATACACATTTATAGCACTGGATCATCTGCAAGGTATTATACACATTTAAAGCATTGGAACCTTATCTTATAATGAAATATGCAGGGCATTATACTAATTTATAGCCTTGGACCATATCTTATAACGACATATGCAGGCTATTATACTAATTTATAGGATCGGACCATACCTGATAATGTAATATGCAGGGCATTATACACATTTAAAACATTGGACCATATCTTATAATGAAATATGCAGGGCATTATACTAATTTATAGCACTGGACCATATCTTATAACGACATATGCAGGCTATTATACTAATTTATAGGATCGGACCATACCTGATAATGTAATATGCAGGGCATTATACACATTTAAAGCATTGGACCATATCTTATATTGAAATATGCAGGGCATTATACTAATTTATAGCATTGGACCATATCTTATAACGACATATGCAGGCTATTATACTAATTTATAGGATCGGACTATGCCTGATAATGTTATAAGCAGGGCATTGTACTAATTCATAGCACTGGACCATATCTTATAATAATATGCCATACGCCAGGTATTATAGCGAGCTCAGCTCTAGGTCACATACCACTATTGTTTTGGGGCTGCTGATTGGCTGAAAAAAGTATAGAGTGTATTAGGGTATATTTTTTTTCGAAAGAGCTCTTTTCTGATTGGGTAGAATTGCCTTAATCATAACTGGTGTACATAAAATGTCAAAATAATATGTGTAGGTGATAAAAAAACAACAACTGTATTTGTTCTTGCATCGGGGCTATTTTATTGAGAAAATTGCAGGTATAGTAAATTGTCAGAAATTCACATTTATTTGCTGCGAGCCCGACGGTCTGCACCTTCATCAAACCGAAAGTAGGTAAAAGCATTACAAACCCCCCCAATTATTTTCACTTTTTTAAGTGTGTCTAGGATAGTTATTGAAAATAAAGTAGCCTAAAAGGTTCCCTTGGGTATGTAAAATGTGTTTTAGGGCCAAATGGCTATAATGTAACCCTATTTAAAATGCAATAGTGGTGTATGACCTCTACGGTAACGCGAGTAGCAAATACTAAGGGGAAAAAAACGTGGTAAAAAAGTCAAAACACTTTTATCTCCCTTGTTAAGGGGAGGTCATGGCTATACTCGTTCCAAACGCAGTTAACTCCCATCTCTGTTTGGTATCCGGCCCACCTCTATTCGCGTTGGATCTAGTCCATCCAGTTGGCCGGTCACCCAGACTTCATTTGTATATGTGACGTCATTCGGTGAACAACCGTCTGGCAATTTATAAATTACCAGCTGAGAGTCAACGTTTACCTAATCTTTAAAAGCTACTGCAGTATCGATAATCTAAAATACAACGTTTAAATGAAGACGCATCGCACTTTAGTGATATAGATAGATACGCATAAGTCGGTGGGTGGGGAAATTTTAACCACTGCAGTGCAGTCTGCTGTTGCCAAGTTTCCAATTAATGTGCGCATTTTTATTCAGAACTCAGATGTTGAACGTTGTTTAAAGATTCAATTATTTTTATTAATTTCTGAAAAATGGTTTGGCGTAGGAACAGGGGTGGTGTGGGGGCCCAATAATCTGAGTGGAGGGAGGGGTGGGTGGGGAGAGGGGGGGAGAGGGAGTGATCAGAATATGTTAAAAGAGGCCTAGGCGGCCGAGTATGTTTTGGCTCTCACTCCACTCCCTGCCCCCACCCTCACCCTCCCAAAAAAAAAAACAACAACAACTGTCCTGAAATTTAAGAGTCTAGTGGCAAAAAATACATTTTAATTAAGAAATAATCTGATCTGTATCTGATGAATACGTAGTAGTTCCCAATACTGGTATTTCACAATGGGGAAATAAAATATAATAAATACGTACCTGTGTTTTATCTTCTTCTTCGGCCGATAATGTGCAGGGTTCCTCTGGAACATACTCGCACCGTATCGGTGAATAAAATACAGTTAGGAGTTCGGATAGTTGCGTAGTAATTAAATCACGAGTGCGTTAGCACGAGTGATTTAATTACTCACATCGGAACGATTTTATTCGATTCTTACACAACTACAACCCCATTGTTTACGCTATTATGGGCGTACTATATATTATCTCGGATGTCAAGGTAGTTAGGCTGCTATGTTTACAGGCTGTTCCATTGGGCGCCCCATTATGCACGGTTCAATATGCTTAAATACAATAGTATCACGTGACAAACAATTAAGTCATTGCTTACGTCATATAGCGTGAGCGTGCGCTGTATGACGTCAAACGTTCTCAGCTTGTTCAAGAAGCTTATTGATGTTATATGTACTGATGCATATTAGCAGATGGGTTTATATCGGGTGTGTGAACGATTTTGGAGCATGGCAAGTTTGTTGTTATTAACATTTCATTAAAATTACTGTTGAGTTTGTCTTCGTGACGTATACATGTATTTACCAAGTGATGTCATGTAACGTGGCGCTTCCAACAGATGAAATATACGAGGGGAATTAATGTAACAGCTGTATTTTATCATAGAATAACATACAGTGGTCTCTCTTCTTTGTGTATATGAAAGACTGCGCAGGTCGTGTTAGAATTAATGTTAAAATAGAAATAAACATGATAATCCAGCCAGGAGACAAATCAGAAAATACACTTGTACTCTGGTGAAAATGAGCAGATACACAAATATCATAAATATACACAACTAAACGCATATCAACTGGAATTATTTTTATTGTTTAAAATAAAGATAATTATGCCATAAGAAACAAGACAGGAAAGAATACATACTTTAACAGAAATGTACTAAGTTCAAGGCCTGAAACTCAATATTAAAATGCACATGTTATACTTCATATTGACTAACCGATTATTACAGATGATTGATCGGTTACGTCAATGGTAATCAAGTTTAAACCGATTGCCCATCACTAGAAACTGGCAGATGAATGATATAATATGGATCTTGATACCTCGTTTTTGCAGCTTATTAGCACAATTTTGAAAAAAATATACGCGTCTAATTTCGAATACTTTTTCAGTTTATGGAGCTAATTGCTCAATCTGGTGTGCCAAAATAGAAAATGGCTATTCTGTGGTCTAAACTGAATACACTGATGATATTTTATCTTTCTTGCACTATTTATGATTTTATCATTACCAACCTCCCAAGGCACATTATTATTGACACTATAACAACAGGTAAATAATGTGTATTTAAGTATTGATTCACTAATTTTCGGTATTCCCGGGGTTTAACGACGGTAATGGTTGGCATAAACGCAAAGTGAATGGAATATTTACCATGAAACTATTTATGGTAAAGTTGTCATTCACTACCACCGGTCAAACCCCAATATTTACATTTGTATTGCATTGACCTTAAATGAAACACGTTTATGTGCTGCATTTAAATTCCCAGTGAAATAACACTTTTACGTTTTAGGCAGAGCTAAAGCAAACAAGGTATAGTTTATTCGTTTGATTAACTTGAGAACTGTCGATAATCCCAGCCTTCTCTGACCCTAAAAGGCTTTTTTTAAAAAAACAAATTGCGGCTTTGTAGGTACGCAGCCAGATGAAATATCAAAAATCGTTAAAAGGGCTGGTGAGGTCAGAGAAGGCTCGGATTAAACTGTCGTAAGTTGCTATAAAAAAGCGTGCAAGGTTGGCAACGTCACTGTTACCAAGTACATAAAACGATTAATTTTAATATTTCTATATTTTACGGGTTATGAAAAACATAAGCTAGTTTAAATTAGCGAGAAGTGTCTCGGACTTCACACACTTTAAAGTCGCCTAATGTTTTGCATAGCCTGTCGAAAGATCTAAATATTGAATTAAATTCTTAAAATATCAATTCTTCAATGGAGTAATCTAGTTTTTCATTTGCCTGACTCCAGTACATGCTTTTTAACATCCCTCTGCCAGGAAATATTTTCCTTTTTAGTCCAGTGGCTTAGCAAAATGTTTGTGCACTTTTGGAAACAAGCATGAAATTTTGCACACATATACATATGACCATTACAGACTTTTTCTGCTGTAGAACCAGGTGGCGCCACCTAGCGCCACCTGGCGGCAGAGATGGCAGTTTTTTGCTTATATATTTACATAAATGACCATAACTTTTGATCTAGGTAACATTTTTACATTCTGTTTGCAGCATATATGTCTTGTTACATAATAGCATAAAATGGAAACACTTCTGCAGCGCCCCCTGGTGTCATGTGGCACCACATAGCGCCACCTGGCGGCAGAGGTGGGATATTTTGCTTATATATTTACATAAATGACCATAACTTTTGATATAGGTAACATTTTTACATTCTGTTTGCAGCATATATGTCTTGTTACATCATAGCATAACATAGAAACACTTGTGCAGGGTCACATGGTATCTAAGTGGTGCAGAAGTGGCAGAAGTGCTTAATAATAAAGTTCGATCTACCGTAGTTGGAATATGTGTATTCAGTTTTCAGACGATAATATATGTGCATTTGTGCAAACAACTATGTTATTTGTTGCATGTGCTCACTGCTACTAATTATATATTATTCTAGTAGAAGCATTAATGGCAGGTATCACCATCTAGTGGCATAGTTGACTCATCTTACATATATGCAAGTGAGTTACCTCCAATACATAGTCATGCTTAATTGTCTTGATATATATAAATTTCACTGTTTCAGTCACAAGCGACAATTTAAGTCCCCTATATTGGGATCAAGTGTTCTTAATAATGCCACTAATTGTCTATGGAGAATGCAAATGTTAATTAGAACACGACATGGTAATGTCATCTTATAACGAAAATATCCACAACATTGCCTCCAAAGCATACCAGATGTGTTTGCCTTGGTATGTCAATTGCTTTTTGTTCGGTCACAAGCAATCATTTATCTCCCTTAATTATGTCAATTGTCTATGCATAATCCATGCACATGCATGAACACAGCGTAGTACATGACAACTTAGCACGAACAAATCCACAACGGCCTGTGGTGCACACTTTCTTGCAGCCACATTTGATGAGCTCGCGACATCCCTTTGATGCTTCTGGTAGCGGGGTCCAATATGGCTCCCATCCATCGTTTGATTTCGTCCAACCCCACGCTGCCGGATCTGGTAGTTTCATTTGTGATCTGATCGATTGCCCCCACACATGGCCACCTTGATAAGTAGCTCTTTTGGCATGCTCAGTGAGAGCTGCTTTCGTTGGAGGTAGACTGTCGTACTTGAATCTGCCTTTTCTTGTGAAGAGATCTTTCCTAACTTCATTGACGTCTTTGAGTTGGCTGGTTCGGTCGTAGACAAGAATGACAAATCTCTCTATCAGAGAAGTAGCTTCTGTACTAATGACATCAGTGCCGCTGCACAAGTCTACAAATGCTTCTGTTATCTCTGGGTACACACGCCAAACGGCCCACATGGTTTTCTTTCCTTTCCCAGCGAATGCGGACACCGTATCACATCCCGTGAATGCGTGAAACATCGGCAACGATGCAGCTTTCGGTGAGCCTAGTGCACACGCAATTTCATGGGCTGGTAGATAACAAAATCCCTTGCCTGTGCCAAAGGCCACCCATAACTCTTCGACACCAATTCGCTCTACATATGCAATCGCTAGAACGAGGATGTCAGTGTCTACGGTCCTGATAAGGCACTTTTTACTGCCTTTGTTTGCAGCATCACTGGCATGAAGAATGACTCTCGTGTCCGCCTCCTCATGATTGCATGGACTAATGTAGGCACAGTCTGCATTTGGTTGTGAGCAGAGTACGTCTACTCCATCAGTGGCATACACCTCGTGTTCTGTTTGTTGTCTGTTTATAACAGCGTGTGTCAAAAAGTCAAACAGCTCTACTTTGTTTTCTGCCACACAGAGAAACTTCATCCAGTTCGTCGGAATTTTAGATGTTCCCAAAACTCTCCGTCTGATCCCTGTTCCTCTCTTCTTCCTTGTTGATTCCTTCAGACTGTCCGGTATGTATGCATCCCAAACCACATCCACGCGTTGTGCATTCTGTAACTGTCTGTCAATGTATGGCAAAAATATGGCAGAGGCATATTCGTTGAAGGTTGCCGCTGTTCTTGGAGCAAGTAAATGCACTACTGCGGCACCATCCAAGATTATACAGTCCACTGTAGGTCCATCAGTCTTAGGAGTAATCAGGCTTTGCAGGCATGGAATCAAATCTGACTTGTTGCTTGCACGCAGCTTCCCATGATCTGAGAGACTTGGTGCGTAGGGATGATTCTCATACATGAAGAAGTCGTCTTGGTTAACTGCTCGTGTTTGGCAGGATACATACAGCTGCGACATAAGTTCGCGATCAACTTCTAGGTCAGCTACTTGCAGCTTTGAACGAGATGGATTTTTTTTCTGTGGTCTGCTGAAGAGTGGCAATTGCTGTTTCGCTATGGGGTCTGAGATGGGTTTTTCTGCCTTCACTAGCCTCTGCTCTACATAGGCATCGTACGCTTTCACGCCTATTTGTTCTATGTTCCTGACCGTCTTAACTACGGACTCACTGACTATGTCCTTTGTATCCAGGACTAGAAGATCAGCACTCTCTTCAAGAAAGGGATTCCCCATGTCTTCAATAGTTGACACTAGAGACATTACCTGCTTGGCAAATGCAGTTTGTACTGCTGGAGTCTGCTCATGGTGACCGGTGTCATCATCTTGAGCAGTGAACGCGGTCTCAAATTCAATTGTTATCCTTGCTAGCTCAGGTCCTGCATCCATCCAACGTCTGAACGCACTCGGATTTTCTGTGAGGCCTACTGCACCCCCAGATCCCTTCACCATCGCATTGTTCTGCTCATGACCTTGATCAATTGCCATTCCAGATGATACACGAGCAGTTTTGTGAATCACAAAGTTACCATTCTGGAATTCAGTGTGTAAGTCTGGATGAACCTGTGAAAGCGTGTTCAAGTCTCGAATGTGAACAGGTAACCATCGGGCATAGTTGGTTTGATCCAGTGCAAAGAACCACGGAGTCAGCTTGTTCAGGGTCTCTACGTAGAGGCAAAAATTGCCATCGCGTATAGCTCTAACGAACAGCAATACCATGAGTTGCAGTTTCAGAGTTAGCCACCAATATTGAAAGTGAGGGCATGCCACAACCCGTTGCTCCTCCCAGTCGCCAATTTCAACTTTTGGATCTTCTTCAGGAAGTGAATCGATGTACGCCTGGTACGCCTTGTGCTTGAGGATGGCAAGGCTAGCAGCTGTGACTTGATGGGCATGTCTCGTCTTTGTGACATGAGCTACTTTAATAAATGAGTCTGCAGTGCCGGGCGTTGTTACATCTGCTTGAACTAGGGCTGATGTCCAACCGCTGTCTTGCAGCCAAGTACCAAGTGCTCGAAATGCAGCCATTTCAATATGTAGCCCACCAAACATAATGAGATATTTGTCTTCACCGTGTGTAACTGGCCAGGACATCTGAATCTGCTTTGCCAAGGAATACAGGGGTTGGTCTACAGCCATGACTGCGATCTGACCCGGATTGACATAATGTGTTGCATTTCTGATCACATCCATCCCATACTTGACCATGGCAACTGTGTGCGCACTCCCATAAAAGAGTGGCAACAAGGAACCCAAGGTGACTGGATGTGGTTCTTGGGACTGTCGGGAAGCATGATACGCAGCCCATGACACATATTCACCTTTTTCAAGTTTGGTCTTGTCTACTAGACGTCTCACTTGGACAAGCCATTCTTGTTCTTCAAGCATTGCCTCTTGAACGGAAGTTTCAGCTGGCGTAACAGGACCAACAATTGCTACTGGAATACACATTGTTTTTGTGCGTAGTATTGCTGGTGGGACATCTGCATAGGCGTCTGGGAGTGGCACAACCTTTCGCTTGTCATCGTGTGGTGATGCAGGATGGAGCAAGGTTATACCTCTGTCAGTTCCAGGTACAGCCTCTGTCGGAAACTGGAATAGTGATATGCTTGTTCCGTGGAAGGAATCGTGTGCGGTAGCTGATGTTGGGTTGTGATCGCAGTTATCAAGGGCACCTACTGTGAACAGTCCTAGCTTCATATTGACAGGACAAACGACGCCTTCTGCTTCAAACCTATCACATGTTCCATTTGCCAGATCAGTGATAACCTGCAAAACACGGTCATAGCACACGCTCATGCCAAGCTGAAACATCATGTCAACCAGTCTCTTCTTGCGTGTTGCAGCGTGTAGTTTTAGGCCAATATATAGAGGCAGCGGTGTTTCACGATCCGCTTTATGTCTGACCTGTCCAGAGGTAGATGCATGCCTGGAATGTTTTACAGCATTGAAAAGGAACATCTGTGATATGGTTAGGGCTGCTTGTAGGTCTGAGCCTTCCTTTGCGGACTGATCCTTTATGCTCGGTCCCTGAAGAACCATGTCAACTAATGCCTTCAAAGACTTGGGTATGACATGTTCTTGACACTGTGGTGGAAATGACCCATTGAATAAGGACACATTGTCGAACATGTCTAATCGCACTATTTCAGCCGCCTTTGCAATATGGATTGCATCCAGATCATAGTCTCTATGGCGATTCGCTTCCTGTACAAGATTTGCTACATCAGAGTTAAACATGAAAATCACACCTTGACCCTGACTACATTTACTCGTATGTGCTGAGAGATCTGGTATTTGTGACAAGATTTTGTCCTTCAATCGTGTTGCATGCACACTGTCCTTAACACCCAGTTCCCCCATTCTGTTATTGTACAACTGGACCAGGTTAGCTAACCTGAACGAAGGTCGCTCTTCATCACACCTAGCCTCGTCAATGTATGCAAGCAGTTCAGCAAACACAATGCCATGAATGTTACCATCGGAGTTACTCTCATGTGATTGTTCCAAAAACTGTGCATGTTGTTTGTACAGAGACGTCAAACAGTTTGCATGGTATTCTGCTTCAGTAGCTACCATGTCGCCACCAGCTAATTTGGTTAACAATGTAGAGTCGCAAAGATCAGTCGCACATTTTCGCACTTTTCTGTCCAAATCAAAGGTTAAGGCCACACGCTTGTATCTATCTGAAGACGAAATACTCTTGTCACAGAAAAAGCATAATTTGTCTGAAAAAACGCTGAAACTTGCAGATGGATTGCTTGCTGATCTAGTGATTTTAACATCACTTAGTCCGGAATCATTTCCTGACGTACTGCTCTTCACCTTGCGCTTCAATACCCGCTGTAACTTAGTCCTGTTGTACTGAACCCTGCAGGATTTATGCCAAGAAGCTTCGTGCCGTTTTAATGTCTCAACATCCATATTCACCAGGTCTATGGTAATTGGTAAGACCTCAGCATTGCGAAACTCCTTCAAACAGTCCACCAATGTTGTGTAACCTTTTCCAGAATCACTTGCTTTGGATTTTGCTGGACATTCCAAATGTTCCGAAGTATTTGATTGGCAAAATATGCATAGATGCCATTTAATAGTCACGTTTGTATCGTCTCTGCTGTCCACCTCAGCCATGGCTAATGAAAGTACTACACGTGTTCCCGCTAAATTGTCCAATATAGCCGTGATAGATTTCTTCACTGGCCCATCTCTATCCAACGCCTTGTGTTCATGCGAACTTCATAGTAGACACAAACCTGCAACATCAATTATAAGATAAATTAGAACTCAATTAGGAAGTGGCACAGATAGTCCAGTGGCTTAGGTCCCAAAATCACAATGTTTGTGCATTTATGTTAGTGTATAAGCGAAAAATCCCACCTCTGCCACCAGGTGGCGCTATGTGGTGCCACATGACACCAGGGGGCGCTGCAGAAGTGTTTCCATTTTATGCTATTATGTAACAAGACATATATACTGCAAACAGAATGTAAAAATGTTACCTAGATCAAAAGTTATGGTCACTTATGTAAATATATAAGCAAAAAACTCCCACCTCTGCCGCCAGGTGGCGCTAGGTGGCGCCACCTGGCACCAGGTGGTGCTGTCGAAGTGGTTCTACAGCAGAAAAAGTCTGTAATGGTCATATGTATATGTGTGCAAAATTTCATGCTTGTTTCCAAAAGTGCACAAACATTGTGATTTCGGGAGGTAAGCCACTGGACTATTTGCAGTGTTAAACAGTAGCTTCTTGAACATATATTTTTTAATGGCGTATCAACACATTATCTAAGGTTATTTAGAGCCGCCCCAGACAGAGGAGAAGGTTATATAGGAATCATATAACCTTCAATACACGGGACTGCCCACTTTATGTCCGGCGCATCCTTGGCCGGGATAGTAAAGAGGCTGTGTTTAAAACGTGCTCGTCTCTCACAGCTACAGCTACAGGTTTGTATCCCACTGTAAGCTTGACTTGTCAAGTGAGAAAGTGTCAATAATCATGGACGGCTGGAGGTATTCAGAACTGGTTCAACCCAAGAATAAAAAATGGATCTGATTCTACCACAAAAAAACATGTGCTAAATATGACGTAAATGTAACACAACATTCAAACAGTTTATGTCCACATCAAAAAGACAAAGCTAAGAAATTAAACGCGTTCCCATTGGCACATTGTAACACTCAGTGGAGTAAGATCTCTAGAGTCAAAGTATACCATGCTGTGTCACAACCGTTGCAGAAATTAAGACGTTTTAGAAAAATGCTATCAATAGCGTTTGCTGAATCAGTTATAAAACTGCGTTTTGAAAATATGTGTCTTTTTTGTTGTTGTTTTTAATATTTTATATTTGTCAGTGCCATTTCTGCCTTAATTAAGCTGCACCCTTAGATGTCCTGAATGTCCAAGAAAAGAATATAGTATGCGTCAGTCTTCCATTGTTTGTGGTTGTTTATGACTGAGTTCTGCTTTAATAGTAGAACTCAGCATTAATAACCTGCAACGGATGGCTTGAACTTGCAACTGAACTAAAAAGGACTGGATGTACATGTACCATTAATGAGGCACAGTTATATGTGGTTGATGGATACAAAAGTGGGAATAAGTGATATACCAAACAATCAATTGTGGCCAATGATCAGTTACATAGTAACTCATATTAAGTTATGACATTCCACAAGAGATCATTGCAAAAAATAGTATTCTTATAATCGCTGAAAACAAAAACAAAACATACAAGCTACTTAGTCAAGAATCAGTCGGATTACCATCATCTCAAAATAGCACAAAATAAACTCCTTTATTATATACAAGCAAAGTTATTTTTTTTCGCGTACAATGCAGAGACGGGGAAGCGAACCCGAGCTGCATTCGTCTCGTGACATTGGTGAGAAGTGAGTGAGTTCAAGTACGTTACCCAGACATGATTTGATATTTTGTAGCGCATCCGTGGTTGAGAGTGTAAAGACGCTGCATTGGAAACCATCTCATCGCTGCGGGTTCGAATTCCACTGGGAGCTCGACTATTCTTATGGACAACGGGAAGTATACAGTATGTGTCTTACATCTTCCAACCAGGAATAAGTCAGTGGTCTGCTTTCGTCACTGAAAAATGTTGACCGTTATACATAGCTTAAAATGTGCTGGAAAATGACGTTACACGCCAAACAAACAAGAATGATTTAAGTTTTATTTCAATTGCCCTTAGGAAAAATGTTCTTGTCCGGTCCATGTGGTAAGTAGCACACACATATATGGGTCCTTTATTCAAGGTCATGCAGTTTTCATGTCCAGTCATACTCCTAAACCCCTTCTTCTTTCGAGTAAAGACCTATGAACTTCATAGATCATAAGTAGCTCTTAAAATAGTGAGACGCAACCTAATTTGCCTATGTGTTTTCAATAGATCGTGTGTTGTACGTTAACGTAATGTTTTTCCTTTTACTAGGTCAGTGTGAATACATACTGATATACTTTTGGTGTTCATTCCAATGAGATGAAACTGTTACCGTATCATTAATATATTGGGCGTGAACATCACTTAAGTTCAAGGTCAAGCATCTTGCGCAAGACATTTTGCCTTGGCTTTGTCCGTCCGATGAGGATGGTAAATAAAAGGTCCAAACTACCAAAGGCTATCATGTTAAATAATTATTACAATCTTTCTGACAGTAAGAGTAGGGCAGAGTTTCATGATTCATTTTTATTCTTCACCTCTCACTGAGGTGGCTCTAATAACCATAATGTGCTGATGATTGCTTTCATTTGCATTCCAGTGTTTTTTTTAATGAGTTGAGCTCGCTATGAGGCAACGCCTTATTCATATTATAATTTATAGCATTGGACCTTATCTGATAATGTAATATGCAGGGTATTATACTAATTTATAGCATTGGACCTTATCTGATAATGTTATATGCAGGGTATTATACTAATTTATAGCATTGGACCTTATCTGATAATGTAATATCATGCTGAAGATAGTTATGACAATGGCAGAGTGGGTAAAGAAGAGCTATATAAGCATATGACAAACATTTGCAGATATCTGATAATATGCTATCATCATGATCATGTTGTAAAACATAACATGATATACGTACTTTAGTCCCGCGAAATGTGGTCCGTCTGCTTTCGGGTTACAACATTTGACATGTTATCATACATACAATGCAATATATCTGCCTGAAACCTAAATATCAAAATGGAAGTTATTTCATTTTGTTCTCGAAAATATATGTATATAATGCTGTTAGACGGAGGACACACGCTATGTAATAAGCACATACAAGGTTTCCATTTAGAAACAACACTGATATTGCATTGATCTTATAAAAGGCTTTTGCTATTAGAGGAATACGTATTGGAGAATGGAGAGCCTTAACGTAATGATCTATACCATTAGAATAGAGAGAATGCATGGTAAAACATTATTGAAACTATATCCCATACCATTTGATATCGTTTTCAGAACATTAGATGATTACAGCTTGCTTGAAAACTATGTTTTCGATGGTCAATGCCAAAGCAAAGCATGTTTGAAAACGAATATATTGAAGCGTTCAATCAGTCCTTGGTGGATATAAAATATCGTTAAAATGTATGCCAAATGGTATCCGAAATGTCTTATTTATTGATAACCGGCATGTAACACGTGGCGAGCTTAAATGAGAGAAGAGATGGATTTTTTATTTTTTAAACATCCATTATATTTTGTACGTTCTTTTGTCCTATATAATAACGTCGCACAAAAACAAAGTTATGTTCTCAAAAATCTCAATAATGCCATTTACGTGACTTACAAATCAAATCAGTTACTTGTTCTTTACACGATCCAACCATGAATTGTTACATGTTTTACCTTATTGATCAATATATACTCACTTTGGGCATCAGAATCACTGAGAAGTGCAATATTATCACGAGAAATTATGGAATGTGCCTCTATCCTTTTAATGTCTCCTTACTGAAATGATGTCTCACGTTGCCTTATGGAACATACTTATATTAAACTATTTTCTCTCACCGCTTTGCCAGTTGAAATGGGATATTACTGGACAGTTTTACGATGGATGCATTCACAAATATATATTCTATATGTTTGATAATAAATGCAGAGTGATAATAATATTGAATTGAATTGAATTGGGATTTTAAGACGCACCAACACATGAAAGGTTATTTGGCGCCTAACAGGAATGAACATGCCAGGCTCATCCTCCACGTACATCGAGATAAAATATGGAGAAGGGGCCTAGAACCTTCTCACCCTGAACTGCAGAGTTGCTGCAAATTCTATTGTAGACACTCCATTTACGCTGGAGCCACGTTATAGTTTTTTTGCCACTGCTCTAGTGATATGAGTGAGATGGCACCTGAAACAATTCCGGGTGCATGATAAAGACCTTTAATGAGCATGAGCAAAAAATGATAAAATGAACATGAAATATTTTTTTTGAGGGGGGGGGGGGGGTGGGGATGGTTCTACCCCTCTGCCTTCCCCTCCAACGGGATCTGCAGTGGTCCTATGTTTTGCCCCGTAACTAAACGGGGCTCCCGGAACCACACGGGGAAATACTTTGTGTCATCTCCCTGACTCTACAAGCAGCTCTATATACGTAAAGGCTTAGTTTAATAAACACGGGTATCAAATTGGTGGTGCTGCTATTCTCCCTGTTAATAAAAACAAAAGATAACAATGCAGGGCGGATACAGACTTTGAGCTTAGGAGGGAGGCAGGGGAATTTTTAGATTTTAGCTGTTGAATGATAGGAAGGGGGAAGCATATGACAACCAGAAATAAAAAATAACCTCATATATTTGAGAGTGGGGATCGCCGCGTGGGCCTCCACCTGAATATGTCTCTGCAATGTGGTCAGCTAAATGAATATCCGCTTTTCATTACATGTTATCCTTTAAAATCCATTATGTCCACTTCCTCAAGTGTTGTGTGCAATAAATATAAGCCCCATAAGATTGTTTTATCGTATTAATTGGGAAAACAAATTTAAAATGTAAATTTAAATTGTGGATTATACAGTAATGTTTGTGTATATACTTTTGTACAGTTCGTTTAGAATGTATTGCTACACGGAGCACTGTGTTGATATGGAAAGTATTACAGTGTGTTAGGGTAATGTTTTTATTTTAAGTCGGCAGGACACACACTACACCATAACATAAGCACTCAGGGGCTTTTGAACCGACTATTTACATAATGAATAGAGCCAACAATAGTAGTAAAATAGCTATACGATCAAAAAGTATTAAAATGGCATTAGTCGTACACAAGCAAAAGCACATTGACAGTCTCATAAAACATGGATGCATTTTAAGCATATTCAAAGCGCATATAAACATAAACTATACAGACCTAAGAGTGATGAGCAATCTGAAAGTAATCTAATATTAACTCATAAATTATGAAAAAAACTTAATTAAGATTCTTACAGCCAGTGTCAATCCTGCAGAGGGCAGCCTTGTCAAATCGTGCACATGCCAAATGCTGAAATTTGTAAAGAGTTAGTTAAGACGATTTGTTTTTATTATTATTTTACAATACAGAGCCAAAGCTTTTAAGTTAAAAAGGTGCTAAAGCTCTTATCACCTAATATCATATATGAAGAGAATTGACTAACTATGACTGCATGCATAAACAACTAGGGTCATACTCAGTGTGATTGGTGATTGAGTAAAGGGCTATCAAAGTTGACGATGCATAGTAGTAGTAAGCACTAATAAAGGTAACATAGACAATACAGAAACATAAAGCAGTTTAAACAAAGCAGACAAACACAAAACCATTAAGCAAAACTAGCACAGTAATAATAGCAAAAATACTTGCAACGCAGACAATACTTGATAATATAAGCAATAGACTAGAACTGCAAGCAAGTCTGACAAACATTAATAATAATAAGAAACACTAGAAAAGCATGCAATACATGAAATATAGATATAACAATCGAACAGGAGAAGTAGCATTCAAGGACGACAGTCAACCACAAACACACACAAAAACAAAGAACAACTATATATAAAAATGAATAAAGACAAAAAGACATCAGGGTTGACAATAGGGCTACCGCCTTGGAACGGTCTGTGGCAAAATACAGTGGGGTTTAAATCAGGTTTTAGGGTGAACCAAACCTCACATTTACCCTACTGTCATCCCGTTAAAACGGGACAGTGTAAATAAAGAAATCCCCCCCCCATGAACTATTCTCTAACCAACAAAGCAGCATTAATAGGCAATATAAGCATGATAAGTAAAAGACAAAGATGCTCGAGTATATATAAATACAAAAAAAACAATAGCCTAGAAAGCCACAAAGAAGGTACTCGATGACTTGTCAGAAGCAGAGCCACAAGAGAACAAACCATTGAGGGCACGACAAGACAAGATTGCAGACAGACATCAGACGTCACCTTTTGGGCTTTAGGTAGACAAGTTAACACATTGAAAGCATAATTTGTATACATGCAGGATACAACGTAAACAAACAGTTACAATGCAAGTGCTAATGCTGGGGTAGTGGTTGCTGTCACAGAGTTGTGGACAAAGAATCAAGAGTCACGTGAGTTATAATTTACAAACGTTACATTTACAGTGATTACCGTCCCAATGTGAAAGATGCTTTTACAACTGGTTAAGTTCCTCAAGAAAGGAATTCCAAACACTGGGGCAGTATACCGTGAGGAATGTCTTACCATAACTTGATATGCAAACCTGTGGAATGTGAAGAATATGTATCTATCTAAAGTTATATGTTGAGTATTCTTTAACTACTAAGTCCGAGAGAACTGGTGGTGCTAGATTGTTTATAATTTTGAAAGTTAGTGTGAACTATGATAGTTCTGTTTTGATAGCAAAGGTAATTCAATATTTAATCCACCGTATTGAAAATTTGCAAAGAATCATAAATGGAGGCGGCCATCTTGGAACGATGACGTGAATATATTGACAATATGTCTTTTAAAGAGCAAACAAAATCACCGCAAATGAAAAATAAGCATACAATTTATACATTATACATCTGTATATTTATTTTTAATCAATTTGCAGTGATTGTCTTTGCTTTAAAATGTATTTTGTCAATATGCCATATATGCCATATATGGTCAAAAGGCGCGATGACGTCATCGTTCCAAGATGGCCGCCTCCATTTACGTTTTTTGCAAATTTTCAATAGGTCATATCTCCTTTATGTTTGATGGCATTTTGATAATTCTTTCAGCTTTTTTACGTTTTTCAGAACCCTTTTAAATAAATTGTGTTTAAAAATAGTGCACCAATCCCTTTAATGTCTCACATTCTCTACATCTGCAAATACGTTCTACCTCCATCAAATAATTGTCATCCCAGTTAAACGTGACAGTGTAAGTAAATAACTTCCCAGCAGACTGCATCCTCTAACATCTAGGCAACATTCGTGATATTTGTTTGTCAAGTTGCGTTAGATTTAAAGTAATTCTGAATCCTAAATTAGATGGATTTCGTATTTATCGTTTGTAGAAAAAACAGACCAGAATACACTAGTGTTATATTTCGTTTATTTTTAATGTCTCCCGTTCTGAACCTCTTCATTAAAATATTCAATACTTTACGGTGGATCATACTCTGTCACAGTCAATCCTGTCTTAGGGATTGTCTAGTAATCATTATGTTTGTTTCAGTTTTAAAAAAAGAAAATACAATACCATTTAAAAAGTCATGCCTTTCATTTATAACTGGTCGTTACAGTGATCAAGAAAACATCTTTTATTTCGTTAATGGTTATACATCATGCCTTCATCATGGCGTTTAATCAAATATATGAAATTATTGTATACTTTCATATTGTCCCGTTTAGTTTGCAATGAGTTAAGTGTGCAATATTCTACGATATTGCACACATTGATATTGCACGGGAACTTTTGCTCGTGCTTGCTAAGAGCCGCGAAATAGAAATAAGGAACTACTTTCTAATAAAAATAACGGGATAATTCCTATAGTGTCAACAAAAAATACGTGTTTTTTTTTCAACCTTTTATGGCAAAAATTGATAAAATAATTGAAATGGTCACTCACCCACTGTTTTTAACATTATCGAATGGTAAACAAACTCGCTTGATGTTTTTAATGACGTCATCCGACGTAGACGTCGTTTTCGCGCAAAATAATCATCCACATAAAATGAAACATGAATGGCAAGATAGGAATTCCATCAAAAGCTATAAAAATAACACAAATACAATGAAAAGTAATAGCCATACAATTAACATTGATCGAAAACAATATGAAAGTATACAATAAAAAGGTTATTGAATTTGTATGGCTAAATATTACATGGAACTCGTGGTTTTGGCGCAGGACGACTCGCAAGCTCGTCTCGCAAGCTCGTCGTCCTTTGCCAAAACAACTCGTTCCAAGTAATATTTAGCCATACAAATTCAATAACCTATAGTATATACACAACAGATATTATTATATATTAGTGAGAGCGTTCCAACTAGTTGCATGTGTCGATTCAGTTTGCTAAATAAGTATATTATAGCTAGTTGTGCAAAATATAGATTGTTATTGACCGCACTCCTATAAAAGATTCATTTGGCTAACAAAAACGTTCGCAAAATACAGAAAACAAACATAGTTACACATTACAATGATGTGCATTTTCTTGCGATCTCATGGGCCTATGTCTGACTGATTTTGAAATAAATAAAGTGCTTCTTCTTGCGACATGAACGATAAAATATCGCAACCTATTGTCGTCTGACGACATGGTTTGTTCATAATACAAAACATGCTATTTTCCACTTGAAAGATGCTTTGTTTGAGTTATGACGTTGATTAACCCAACAGAAGCTTTTAAATGTGGTCATTGTGCTAAATATGTGATTACATATCTCTCTGTCATGTGATATATTTGTTATGCGATTAACATGATTAATAGACTCAACCCACGTATTTCGCCAATGTTATGCAAATCCCATAAATGCGAGAATGGTATCAATAAGCATGCCGCATTTCGAAACCTAGTACACGGTAACAAGATTACACGTTCCGCCCCCTGGAATTCACGTCATAGATTAATAACAACGCAGAACTTTATATGAAACTTAAAGTGCACAACATTTTAACTTCGTATGGACAGCTCGAGTTTGAAAGTGGGATATTCCAAACTGGTTTACCCTAATACAAATTATATACTAAGTCAAAAAATAAAACGTGCACTCAAGCTAGCATAAACTATTAATACATGTCATTACGAATATTACATTGCTGTAAAAGTTTACGTCATAAATGTGTTCAAACATGTTTGTGAAGGTAAAAGTTTGACATTCATGAGAAATTCTATAAAAGCAGCAATTAACAAATGTAGCTATAAAGAAAATGTAGCCTTCAAGCACCACAGTCAACCACAAAAACACGGACAGAAACAAACAATAATTACAAAGATGATTAAAAGGCAGATATGACATCACAAACATAACAAGAAAAGTCATAGTATACAATATATACTATGACGACGAGCGGCAATAAGAATGAAAATTGTAGAATATATTTGTTTTAATTCATTGCATTGGAATTAGAGCATCATGTGTGGTTTGTTTGTGTAAAATTAATAGCGAGTTCTATTTGGTGTAGCAATGGCATGAAACAAAATGGAAAAGCAAAATAAAGATAAAAAGTTTTTTATTTGAAACTAAACGTCCAATTTAAGTGCTTTGCTATAACCATGGAAGTGCTTTATTCGCTATTTTTATATAAAGCAAAGACTGGAGGAGCTGGACAAAAAGGACCTTCATTAAAACCGACAATTCGCTCTAGGTGATTTCGGCTATAAATATGTATTCCGGCTATATGTATTCTTTTGACTATAAATAATATTTTTAAAGCACAATTATTTTAAAAACACACTCTGAATATGTATGAATAATTACAATTTACATGCGGTAATAATATGATGAATGACTATCAAATGTACATATTTTTAAGTTCATGCTGTGCAAAAACAACATTACTGATGTGGGAAAAAATATTTGTATGTACAACTCAGTGTGTCAGGTCCCTGCCAAGACTTGAACTTGAATCTCTTTTCTCGAAAGAAAAGCGTGTTTCCTTACACTACAGAGATCGCCCAGACATCACAAAAAGAGTGTACAAAACTAAGCGAAATTAATAATGATGTAGATCAAAAGAATGTCAAACTAAAACTAGAAATTGTTATTGTCCATGGGACAAAAACGTATGGCTCCCCCACTCGCCCGAACAGACATAATTGACGACTCTAGGTCCACCGTTCTCATTGATCTGAGATCGTTTTGATATTCAATATCCTTGTGACTGTATCTACTATCTGTATCAGTGACATTTACTGGTCAACCATCCTTCAGAGTTTGAGGACCCTAGGTCCAACCATTCTCTAGTTATTGATTGGACATTGTTTTGTTATTGATCGGGGATCTTTTGATATCAATAGGGGTCATGTTCTGGTCATGACCAACCATCCTTCCAAGTTTGAGGACCCTAGTTCCAACCATTCTCTAGTTATTGATTGGACATCGTTGACCTTTGACCTAGTGACCCCAAAATCAATAGGGGTCATATGCTGGTCATGACCAACCATCCTTACAAGTTTGAGAACCCTAGGTCCAACCATTCTCTAGTTATTGATCAGACATCGTTTGATAGTCAATGTCACAGCGACCTTGACCTTTGACCTAGTGAACATCGATTTTATAGTCAATGTCACCACGATCTTGACCTTTACCTAGTGACCCCAAAATCAATAGATCTAACCATTGTGTAGTTATTGATCGGATATCGTTTTGATAGTCTGTCACCGTGACCTTGACCTTTGACCTAGTGACCCCAAAATCAATACGGGTCATCTACTGGTCATGACCAACCATCCCTCCAAGTTTGAGGACCCTAGGTCTAACTATTGTGTAGTTATTGATCGGATATCATTAAGATAGCCAATGTCATCGCGACCTTGACCTTTGACCTAGTGACCCCAAAATCAATAGGGGTTATTTACTGGTCATGACCAACCATCCTTCCAAATTTGAAGACCCTAGGTCCAACCATTCTCTAGTTATTGATCGGAATCGTTTTGATAGTCAATGTCACCGCGACCTTGACCTTTGACCTAGTGACCCCAAAATCAATAGGGGTCATCTAATGGTCATGATCAACCATCCTTCTAAGTTTGAGGACCCTAGGTCCAACCATTCTCTAGTTATTGATCGGACATCGTTTGTGACACAGTCAGCACAAAATCAATATGGCTCCCCTCCACACTTTGTGTGGGGGAGCCATAAGTATCACAGGTTATTAATACCCTTGCAAACGCATACCCCATGACTTCATGTATATGCGCAGTTCCACTTCATACTGATGCTTCTCACAATGTTTGGGGTATGACAGAGGTCACAGTGACCTTATTTTGGTATGCGACACACCGCTATCCCAAGATGTATCAACATACCAAGTTTGGTATTTCTAAGTGTTATTGTATTGAAAATATGGTCCGGACAAGCATTTTCTATGACAGAGGTAACAGGTCAAGGTCACAATTACCTTAATCTGGTACGCGACACAGCGCTATCCCAAGATGTATCTAAATACCAAGTTTGCTATCTCTAAGACTTAGTGTTATAGTATTAAAATTTGTTCTGGACAAGCATTTTCTATGACAAAGGTCACAGGTCAAGGTCACAGTGGCCTTATTTTGGTATGCGACACACAGCTATCCCAAGATGTATCCACATACCAAGTTTGGTATCTCTAAGTGTTATAGTATTGAAAATACGGTGCAGACAAGAGGTGAAAGAGTCTGTGGATGCTCTACTGGCTAAATGTGCAGGGGACCGTAACACATTTTCAACATTCATTCAACCGGCACATGGCAATGATATAGGTCACTATTTGTTGAATGCCAGCCACAGTAGCAGGAGAACTAGTCTGTACAAAGTTAGTGTATTACAGGGTTCCCACAGTTTTTTGAGAACAAAACTATCCCAAGAGAGTTTTTTTCAGGTTTTCCCACTGCTTTCAAGGACAATTTATACCAGTGTTTGTCCGACACCGTTGTTGCAAAAACGTTAAATTGTTCACAGTACTAATATGTGACACCACACAAGATGTTAGTTTGTTTTTTTTGACAAGTATTGACTTTAACCCGCTGTTTTTTAGGCTGTTCTCCCTCCTATGAAGGAAATTTAGTGTTGACATTTAACTTGTTCTCAGACGACATGCTTTATCGATTCAAATTATTAGACGCTTGCATATACGACGGAGCATTTTGAGTTTTATTTGAAAATACTCGGCTAAAATTGTAACATATTTTATGAGACAACCGGTGAGGTAACGAATTTGTACGACAGCGATCGAAAACAAAAGTACAATTTGGGGTTCACATTTCATTGATCAGAGCATTAACACATCTTTACGATTGTTCACGAATACCAATGGTTAATTTTTATGGGCTTACTAGGCCATTCGCCAAATCGCCATAGGCGAAAAGTAACCTGAACTGGCGAATGAAAACCGTAAGAAATACACACCAAATTCGCCAGACAGCGGCGGTGTAGCGAATCCAAATTTCCGACCGATTTTGTCTAAAAGATCTCGGAAAATCCCGAATTCTAATTTACAAAGTCTTTCACTGTTTATAGGCCAATATCCCGCTGAGTGTTTTAGCTAATTAGTGACAATCAATTTAGATCGATAAACTAATTATGTCAGCGTTTATTGAAAACCACTGTCAAATTGTCGGTGCGATAAGACTCCGCCCACTGTTATGCCTCTTGCTGTCAATCAACTGGTTTGTGTCCCCGCGCTCAACATTATCTGTCATATAAAGTTGTGACATTATTCACAGATTTAACTGCGTGATCGAGCCAGGTAAAACATCAAATAATGTGGCGCCCTCTAGCGGCCAAAATGGCTGATCAAAACAGAAAATTTGAATATGTTTGCTTACGAATTAGCCAGAGATACTCAGCCTCTGTGTTTTTGAACTTTACGATCACTGATAAGTGTTAAAGGAACACATGGCAATCTTGAGTTTTCAAAAACTAGCAGCATCCCGTTAGTTTTTCTACATAAATTACATTTGTTCAATCATTAATGTTAATTATAAGAATTGTATTAAGCCATTTGTTTTTTTCTATTTTTTTTTTTTTTTATATTATTGCACCAGTAATATATTAAAACTTATAGTATAATAAGACGAAATAGGAATACTTAAAATTTTATTTATTTAAATGTAACCAGGGTTAAAGTAAAAATGATACTGGATATATAAATTGTGACACCCATTTCAAATACTGCAAGATTGCCATGTGTCCCTTTAAGTGCCTACTAATTAGTTGTACACACGGTAGTGTAAACTGGAACAATGGCAAGTGTGAACCGGTGTTTAATCGGCTGTTTCTGAATTGGGTTCATTTTATGGTTGATTGTTCAATCAACATGAAACAATACAAAAGGTGCGATTACTCAAAATATTGGTGTATGTAGCATTTCTGAATTTGCAGCGCGATCTTTCTAGATTCTTTGGAACTCGTGTTAGTTGAACTTGTATATGCCTCAGTTTAGCCTTACATTTTTTAAATATATTGCTATTTATTTTATTTCTCTGCATGTTAGCATACTGAAATGCATTTAATGAAAATACTAAATGGTGACAAGAGTCTGCATTTTTGTATTTTCTTATGATATATGCATGCATTCATTCTGTCCTTTTTTAAATTTCAGTCTTTACAATTTTTAAAAATTAAAATTACAATAAATTAAATACAATTTTTAAAAAAGTTCTGAACCTTTTCCCGGTATGGGAAGCATGATATTATGTCCTTTAATGGGGCTTAACACCGCCAAAAGTCATTGAACTGGAACACATCAATGACATGCACAACTACACATGGCACTTATCATCCCTGCCATTGTATCAAGACACAGAAATGTGACAAAGTTTGTGTATTAAAACTTTAAAGAACTCAATTTCATTAACCAGTACACAACAATGGCAGTGCAACTAGGCTTGGTATAGTTCTATGACATAAAACGTCACAGAACAGAGCTACAGATAAGCAAGGTATTTGCGTAAATTCCCAGTTAAAACTCGCTAAATTAGGCTAAATGCACAATTAAATTTCTTTATTGGTGCGTACCAATTATGTTTAACAAATTAATTACGCAAAATAACCGTTTTTGTCAGCATATCATATTTTATCCATTACCGTGAAGATGGCCAATATCAAACGGAATGCATCGCCGTTTCCTGTCAATTCTCAAATAAGCGAGCCATTGAGATTGGCTAAATGTGACTGGTTATCAAGTTTATTTTTTTTCACTCGAAAGTAAATCCTTCAGGAACAAAAATGTTGTATTCAGACTATTTTTAATTATTCGGCATCACCGAAGCACTCAACTTTATCTGTACGTCAACATGGCTAAAAGAGACGCAGGTGTTTGAACTCAGTGCAAGAATATTCATTATCGCTAAATATTAATAACTAACTCAGAACACAATAATAACTAATGTTGCGACGTTGAGTCGTGACGTCAATAAAGTGTTGCTGACGTCAACATCATCCGCCGACAACGTTCAATAAGGCGAATATTTGTTTGCAAAAACGTAATTTAAAATGTAATAAATAGATTATTTAACTGCTGAGATCGACTATGGGTAATCCTTTACTTGATGGTAGACGTGCTTTGTTTTTTTTTACTTACTCGCATGCGCTCGTTTGTGAAAAAAACTACACGCCTACCTCTTGTGAAGGATTTCCCTATAATCGATCCCAGCAGTTAAATAATCTCTATATAATTCATATAGGGCCCTGGTTTTTTATCACTGCTTAACACAGAAGTTCAGAGAGATATTGCACAGGGTATAGTTCTCCCTGTACACTGGACAGACTACTTTACATCCCTCCGAAGGATGACCTATATTCACAGTGCCATGCCCAAGTAAGATACTGCGGGAGTTTGTTTGAAAAATCTGGGATGTGACCCCACTGGAAATCATACACGTGATTTCTGGGACTCGAGTCAAGTATGTTTAACACTTGGCGACCGCAGGGTTAAGTTTCCAAAATTATATGGCAACAAAAGAACACAAGATAAATATGTCTGAAAGTCTCCTGAAACATGAGTCATACACAAATATCCTAGACACATTCGGTATACACAGGGTCTGAATGACACTGACTACCACAACAGCCATGGTTCTCACGTCTCCGTCTAGGTATTCTTCTTTTAGTTTAGATACTACAGATTACCAAATATGCTCACACAACCTTGCAATTGTTCACTCGATTTTTTAAACATGCAGAATGAATAACAAATACGTAGTCTAGATCATCTGCGACGCTTGCTTGTTTACAAAATTATCAGGCGTCGAACATGATCAAGACTAATTTCATGTAGATCAATCCGTGACAACACAAAACATTCATAAACTGAAAATGTGTGCTAACTTTATTGACACGTATGACAGTGGAGAGTGTAAACTTGCACATATTCTACTTACGATAAATTGTTTCGTCCTAACTGGAGCACTCTTGCTGCACAAAAGAAAACAAAATGGAGGAATGGCCGGATCAAAACGGAAATGGATTGCTATGACGTCAGGCTGTTCCAGTAACACATTACTTTCATGAAACGCCTCCCGAGTATTGGCGATCTGGACAGCGAGGTCTTAATCAACTTTATACTCACTATAAAAACCATATACATCTATACATCTTCCTTGGAATTTTATTAGAACAAAATGTATTTCACATCGATTCAAAAACATATACAGAAAATGGAATTCGCAATTAACCATCTCCATACACGAGGGGTACAGCAAATTCACGCTTCACTGTGCACTATATGCAGTATATGGAATCTCGAAATAGGTCAAACTCCATCACAGTAATAGAGCGTTCTAATGGTTTCCATACACAGTAATAGTTATCTGAATTTCTATATTCATGAATAATAACTCTCTATGAAAAAGTCGACAATAGTGCTACCGCCTTGGAACGGTCAGTGGCAAAATGTCGCTGGTGGTTTAAACCAGCTTCTAGAGTGCATCAAACCTCACCCTTACCTGGTTTAAACCAGCTTCTAGAGTGCATCAAACCTCACCCTTACCTGGTTTAAACCAGCTTCTAGAGTGCATCAAACCTCACCCTTACCTGGTTTAAACCAGCTTCTAGAGTGCATCAAACCTCACCCTTACCTGGTTTAAACCAGCTTCTAGAGTGCATCAAACCTCACCCTTACCTGGTTTAAACCAGCTTCTAGAGTGCATCAAACCTCACCCTTACCCTATTGTCATCCCAATAAAACGGAACAGTGTTAATAAAAATATTCCCGCCGGGTTATGTTCTCTAACAAACAAGGCAACATTCTTAGGCAATATAAGTATAACACATAAATGATCATGTATATATGAATGTAAAAAGAAAAAAGCCTAGAAAGCCAGAAAGCTAGTACTCAATGACTTGTTTGGCAGAAGCCAGAGGAACAAGAGAACAAACCGTTAAGGTTACGACAAGACAAGATACAAGACAAACATCAAGCACTAATTAATGCCTTTGAGGATTTATGTAAACGTCATCATAGACTCCACAATATGTCCGGTCATCGCACAATCAAAGAGAAAGTATATGGGCCAACCACTAAACACCACTAAATGACATTGTCATAAACTCGTTTCATAAACTTTTGAACAAGTCTTATAAAGATTGTATGAAAGTCTTGTTTTTTCCCATGGCGCTAACAAAATGCATTAAGTTGACTTTATGCGTTTTGTTCAGCACCATGTATTTTGCAATTTTTATTTCGCTATTTTTTTCACTTCGAGGAACTCAAATTCTGTTAAGGAATAACGCTTGATACAAAGGTTTAATTACTTCATTAATGCATACATTTTGTATAAAATATTTATTTTTATTTTAATTCTTGTTTGGCTAAATCATGTAAGTTTGTCAAAAGATCTTTTTGAATATTTGTTTTGTTAGTTTGAATGGTGTTTTACGTCACTTTTAGCACATGTAAGGCCATTTATGACGGTCGATATTTTTTGTGGTAGAGGTAGATCTCCCCATTTTTCTTTTAACTGACTGTCCTTCCACTCCGATGTAAAAATTCACACGTTTGAACTATACTCCCCGTCGTATTCATGGCAACGTCACCATGGATAATATCTGGATCTACATGAGGCTCGTTTAAATTCGATTCAAGGACAAACTGAACATGAATACTGTTTTGGTGATTCTCAGACGTTTGTTAAAGATGTAAATGTACACGTTGTACATACAATGGTGCTAACTCATGAATACGAAAATCGTGGGTAATATTGTCATCCAAAAAGTCGTTATACAGGCCAGAAATCGAGGTGTAGAATATTGAGTGTGGTCTAGACTGCGTACAAGTAACATCAATACAAATGCTACTTTCAAATATATTTTGTAGAGGAAAACGACGTCCTTAGTATTCCACCGAACAGTGTACAATCCAGAAAACGATTTTCAAGTATTGTACAATCCAGGAAACGTTTTTCAAGTCTCTCGTTATAAACGTCCTCATGCATTGATAATGATGAAAGCGCTGAAATAGCTTTACTGTATCACTGATATATGTCAGGGAGTGTTCACATAATAAATATGACCAGACAGTCCCAGAAGGTTAGGAGTGGTTTAATCGCCTGACTGACCAATAATGTCGTGTACTCGAGTCCTGGGGGACGCAAACATTTTTCTTGAAAACGATTGTGCTAAATGATCTGAACTACTCGGTGGATATTCACAGCATGATGTCTTGGTGCGAATGATATAGAAGTAATTAAACAATATAAATATCTTGGTGTCATATTTTCCAGTAATGGCTCTTTCCTCAATGCGCGCAAACATAATGTAGAACAGGCTAAGAAGGCAATGAATTTATTATACATCCGTTCAAAAAACTTAGACTTACCTCTGGACCTGACTTTGAAATTGTTTGTTCATACTATTGTACTAATTCTCACATACGGCTGTGAAGTTTGGGGTTACGAAAATTTAGATATTATTGAGAAAGTTCACAGAGATTTCCTAAGGAAAATAACTTATTCGAGAAAAAGCACACCGACTTATATGTTATATGGCGAACTAGTTAGATATCCTCTCTCAATAACCGTAGTTTAAACATATTTATTTTACATCGATTGCGAAACAAGTTATTGCAACTTAGATCAATCACTCTCGATGGCTTCCTGGGTAGAACCAGTACTAAGCAATGTGGATTAATTATCTTGCTCAAGGATAAATAACGTGGCCGCGGCGAGGATCGAACCCACGACCTCTCGATCTGGAGTTCGGCGCTCTACCACTGGACCACGCACTCCACAAACCTCGCGTATAAAGATTATTTGTTTTGCTTTTTTAAATCCCTTATGCTCTACAATGTGGCAGATATATATAAACTAAATATATCGGTAGGAACATAGTTTACAAATATAGCATCTGTTTCCCCCAACAATGAACTGTACAAAATGAAAAATGTTCTTGTCATTGGTCACACACTATAATATATTATTTGTGATTTGGTTACATTTCCTCTTACTGCATATATGTATGCCTGAGATGTAAATAAAGTTCTGTTCTATTCTGTTCTTCTGTTCTTGCGTTTAATTGCGTCTCTTAAATACCCGAATTTGCCATAACTCAAAGTCCTCAGACATTGTTAACGATGAAAGCGATTAAAATAACTTAGTAAATCACGAAACGATCGTATCAGTACAGATCCCGCACTAATTATAGTGATATATTTAGATGTAATACCATTAGAAACAGCTACGATAGTGATGATTATGTTGGCTTGATATTAGGTCACAGCGAGCAAGATATGTGTATACATGCGCTCAGGTAATTCGGTACTGTGCTGTTCATATTAAATTGCGGATTATTAGATAATAGCGACCTCGCAACCTTTATTTGCTTAGTTTTATAATCCTTCCATCTATATTGGGTATACATTTTGGAACGGGTTACACCACTTAAAAAGATAAACGTATTCATTATAACGTTTTCATAAGATATAATTCACAATCCAGCGATGTCCCCCATCACCCATAATAAGGATTTATAAAATGTATGATAATTAAGTTAAAATCATCATTACATCTAAAGAGTTCATATCACGTCTACGTATAGGATAGAGGCTATGATGAGACATCTTCGCCATTAAGAAACCGAAAGGGAGTGAGCGCGGTTTCTTAATGGTGAATTCATAGTCTCTATCCGGCTTAGTGTTTGCCATAGCTTTATCGATAGTCTCTATATAGGTCACAATCTAACCTGTGAAGAAAGCTGGTAGTAAATTCTTCATGAATAAATGTAGCTAGTAGTTGAAATTTTGAGCCATCTGATTAGGGTAAACACTAAACATGAATATTATATTTATATCCGGCTGAGAACCAATCATGAATGCCTCTGTCTGATAGCAGATTCCCGTTATTACTAAAGGTATCGAATGACTGCGTATAGCTAATAGACAAAAATACGAATATATGTTTACTAAGAATGACATTTTCGATAAATGTCAGCAACAGTATGTATTCCTTTATATTGAAGTATTAAAACCCTCAATAATATATTAGAACAGACGACAATTCAAAGGCAGCTATATTGAAAGGAAAAAGAAACGCAGGGTGCGTATTTCCGCTATATATTGTATGTTTAATATGCTACTGCTAATCGAATGATACAGGGCGACATTAGGTCTGTCCTTTTAGAAAGAAGGTTTAAACAGCACTGAACACACCAATGGTTACCCCTTTAAAGTTTCATTATCGTCAGAATGCGCATTTGGCTCAAGCAGGTAAGCAAACTTAGGCTTTAAATGTTGCAATCACTTAACATTAAATACAGTACTGAACTGGCTCAATTTTTCAAAGAGGAACTTCAGCATTTATGAATTTCTTGTTACAGCGTGTACTGTGATTAAAACGTCTACAACATCACAGTTGTGTCCTTTCTCTAACTAACTGCACTTTTTTTTTTTACAAAACATCTTGGGATTTCCTTGGAATATATATGGAATCAAGTGTGCAGTATATGCAATATATAGCGGAAATACGCACCCTGCGTTTCTTTTTCCTTTCAGTATATTATATTCTCAGGTAAGTGGTATCGATAGGACAGACTGTCTCACAGTAGGAGAGGAGAGGTATACTTCTTTCCGAGAATTAAACACCATTAATGACGTAAAAGTGGGGATTAAATCAGATACAGAAGCGTAACACTGACTATTAGCTGATAGTTTCCTAGTTTTAATGCCCTCGCTGGGGTTTTGGGGATCTGGGGGACGTGGCCAACGTGTTTAAAGAACATTGGCTATTACTTTTAGGGATCCTTGGTTCAAAGGCTTAATTTTAGGGATCTGTGGAAATTATGAAATCATTTGGGGATCTGGTCATTACTGTCAGTGATCCATGGAACAAGAATCACGAGGGAAGGCCTCAGTTTATCACAAAGTCATAATTAATTTAACTAGATGCTTTTGTAATGTACTATATAATTAAATGCAAATATCGATTTGAACGATGTCATAAATCAGGCTTTATATTAAAAACAGATAACCAGTAATGTAGTTTCATTTGGTCTTTCTGTTCTATTCCAAAGCTGATTTTTGTCCATTTAAACTGTACTAATATATTTACCCAGTGCCTCATCTATTGAAATATAAATATAGATATAAAAATCGAACAGGAAAAGCAGCATTCAAGGACGACAGTCAACCACAAACACACATAGAACCAAAGAACAAATTTAAAGATGAATAAAAGGTCAAATAAGACATCACAAACACAAAAGGGTTAACAATAGGGCTACCGCCTTGGAACGGTTAGTGGCCAAAAGGTTCGCGGGGGGTTTAAACCAGGTTCTAGGGTGCACCAAAACTCACACTTACCCTACTGTCACCCTAATTAAACGGGACAGTTTAAATAAAGAAATCCCCTCCATGAACTATTCTCTAATCAACAAGGCAGCATTAATAGGCAATATAAGTAAAACATAAAGATGCTCGTGTATATATAAATACAAAAACACAATAGCCTAGAAAGCCACAAAGAATGTGTCGATAAATATAATTTAGAAAGCTTAAACATGGTGTTAAACTGACTGTTCCAATACTCCACCGCTATCATCGTCAACCCTTTTATGTTTGTGGCGTCGCCTACTTTGTTTCTATTTATGCTTGTTATTGTTTTTTGAATTAGTGTTCAAACAGTGTTCTGTGTCGATAAGAATCTTCACCTTCAGTATTTGGTCATTTGTCGTATAATTTACATTAAATCAATATAAAAGAAGAATCAAACAAGCGAACACCAAGTGTAGCTTGTACATCATGAAGCCATCTAAAACACGGAACAACATATCAATATATATGTTCAGAAACAAAGTGTGAGAGAGATCAGGTTCATACATTGGTCGACATTTTGAACGGTCAGACAAGTATCTCACCCTCACTTTCTGAAAAGGTAGGATCATGAGAACTTGTTATACTCGGATGCTGTTACCAATTCTTGATTAATGTCTTAACATATAAAAGGTATATAGGATACGTATTCTGGAATAATTACTGAAGTCGATTTAATAGCTAAATACTCATGTCGTTATAATGACAACGTAGTGGTGAGTGAACTGGCGTATACTAGGCACTCTAGTAAAAACTTTGTTATTGTAATATACACTCGAACGCGTACCGTACTTATATTTCTGCATTGGTTCTGGCAGAGATATTGGTTTTAATTAATTAAGGACCTAATTCCCAACGCCACCTGGTCATCGGAAAAAATGAACATCTTACTTTCTTACTGCTAGCGTGCTATATGACGGATTAGTTTGATGTATATAAATAGAGGCCCAACTACAGTATTTGTTTATACAGCAAATGTTATATCGTATTTTGTTCATGATAATTAATGCCTAAATAAACATCCCGAAATGTTATTTAATTTTATAATATCATCATCTTTCACAACTGTTCTATGACTAATTTAAACTGTTAAAATATATCAATTTTCGGATCAATTTCACACCTAATGATCAGTTGGTAGTGAATAAAAGTTATCAACAAAGTGACAAAATACGTAAAACTTTAAGTTTTGTTGTTTAATGGCGAAATGTTGATTTTGAGAAATTCTCAAATAAGCAACGTTTGAAAACAGGGCTATGGAGCGGAAAAAAAACCACCACGTTCTAGGGTTCACCAAAAATCACTCTTACCCTATTTCCATACCGATACAACAGGACTGCATAAAGAAATCCCCGCCAGGCAGCATTTAGAGGCAATACAAGTATAACACATAGATGATCATGTATATATTATGACTATAAAAGACTTACAAATATACGTATATTTCTTTTTTTAATGTCTCGCGTTCCCAACATGTTAACTAACTTTCTACTCCATCAACATATGCAATACTATACGGTGGATTAGACTCTATCACAATCCATCCTGTAGTACAATGTCTAGTAATCATTAAGTTTGTTTCAGTTTTGCAAACAGAAAATATAATACCATTTAAAAGCTTTGCCTTTCATTTATAACTGGACGTTACGGTGATCAATAAAACATCTTTTATTTCGTTCATCATACATCATGGCTTCATCATTGCATTTTTTCAAATATTTAACAGATAATGTATGGTGCTGAGGTCCATATGCAAGTTTATGGACTGGGCAGTTAGACCTAGAATGTTATATGGACCGAAGCGAAGCTGACGAAGCACCATACATTATTTGTTATATTATACCGAATCTGACCAACAAATTAAATCAATACGTTTTATGATTTATTTTGACGTCGTTTTTTTCACACGTCCGTTAATATAGCTATCGGACCGGGCGCCCGGTCAATATATAGAGGTTATTAACTGGGGTAGGTGTGCCTCTTTGCGATATTGGCCCGAGATAGCCATATGAGGCCCGAGAGCTTTAGCTCGAGGGCCTCATATGGCTGTCGAGGGCCAATGTCACAAAGAGGCACACCTACCCCAGTTAATGACCTGTTTATTACATGTGTAACCAAAACACTATTATTTTGGATAGATTATTAGATCTAAATTGCGCAAAGTCATTTTAAATACTTTTTATCTAGATCACTTGTGTATTTTTTTTTTAATATTCTATTTTAGATCCATTTTTATTCATTGATTTACACGAATAAAATGAACGTATGACGTTAATATAATAGGATGTGCCATTTGAAATCGGCAATTCGGTACTTTGTTTCCAAAACACCAATTCATCCCACTTAATTAAAATTACACAGAAACGTTTCTGACGTAAAATCATCATAATGGTGACGTCGTGTTTGCCAGTGACGTTTTATTCCACGTCATTTACTTTGTCAGTTTTTGTGTCAACATTTGAGCTCGTAGAAGAAAGGAAATTTCAAATGGCATTTGGTTTCGCAAATATAATATAAGGATAAAAAGGTAGGAGTTTATTTTTTATTTCACATACTGTACAGTACAGTATGTATTGTTTCCTGCATGACTTTTATTTAAAATGTAATTGAGACCCGAACGGCAGTATACTGGTCGGGGGCCACTTTCGTTTTTGTACCGCTTCTTTACTTTTTGGTTGTTTCTTGTTTGTGCTAAACGTCTGTCGATAAGTAACATCGCGCTAGCAATTTGCATTGTAAAAACAGTTTTTAAATGAGAATGATGGAAACTGGGCTTGGACGGAAACTGGTCCCTAAACAGTATATATTATAATAGGTTGTTGAAGACAGTTCGATCAAAACAACGATTTGATATAAATGTACATGTACTGTATAATTTAATAGGTTAAATCTATCACACAATCGGCACAATTTTCAACATCTCCGAGCAAGTCACACATTTTTTTCACGTCATACTGTAGACCGAGTCGTTCTTATTTTTCACAATTTCATTATTTAATGTCCGTCCTGATCTTTGTTCGGCTACTAACGATCTCCTGCGTGTACTCAGAGGGTAGCGAGCATTCTGGCTGCCATTTTCAACCGTTGCAGTTGTCGTTGGATGCACGTGCCGATGCACGATATGACTGGTTCGTGGTCGATTATTAAAAAGATATCTACAATTTAATGCTAAATGTATGTAACGCAGTCTAGATTTAATACGGATTTTCGGCCCGCCATATGGGTTTTTTGGCCCTTCATATGGATTTTTGGCCCGCCGTTTCACGCGCTTATCTAATATGACCGCAGAGACAATGCCTGTATTACACGAAAAACAGGCCGTTTTTGTTACTATATATAGTAACACATGTAATAAGCAACTTTATGGTCCGGATGACGTCACATAAAACAAAGAGTGAAATATGCAAATGAGGTGTAATATATGTAAATATATACTACATAATATTATAGGTTATTGAATTTGTATGGCTAAATATTACTTGGAACGAGTTGTTTTGGCAAAGGACGACGAGCTTGTATTATTTATTGTATACTTTCATATTGTTTTCGATCAATGTTAATTGTATGACTATTACTTTTCATTGTATTTGTGTTATTTTTATAGCTTTTGATGGAATTCCTGTCTTGTCATTCAGTTTCATTTTGTGTGGATGATTATTTTGCGCGAAAACGACGTCGACGTCGGATGACGTCATTGAAAACAACAAGCGATTTTCTAAAGTTTGTTTACCATTCGATAACGTTAAAAACAGTGGGTGAGTGACCATTTCAATTATATTATCAATTTCTGCCATAAAAGGTTGAACAATAAAAACACGTATTTTGTTGTTGACACTATAGAAAGGATTCCGTTATTTTATTTGAAAGTAGTTCCTTATTTCTACTTTGCGGCTCTTAGCAAGCACGAGAAAAAGTTCCCGTGCAATATCAATGTGTGCAATATCGTAGAATATTGCACACTTAGCTCAATGCAAGCTAAACGGGACAATATGAAAGTATACAATATATATAATTCTATATTAATGAGAGCGTTCCGACTAGTGTGTCGATTCAGTTTTCACCAAAGATGTATATTATATCTAGTTTTGCAAAATATAGCGAAGTTATTGGCCTCACTCTTATAAAAGACTCGTTTTGCTGACAACAGCTTCCAAGTGTGAGGTTTGGTGCACCCTAGAACCGGTTTAAACCCCCAGTGGTCTTTGTTGCCACTGACCGTTCCAAGGCGGTAGCCCTGTTGTCAACTATTTTGTGTTTGTGATGTCGTTTGCATTTTTTTATTACTTTTGCCTTCTCGTTTGTCTGTTTGCGTGTTTGTTTTTTTGTTTTTTGGTTGACGGTCGTCCTTGAATGCTGCTTTCCCTGTCCGATATGTTTGTCTTTCGCAAAATGCAGAAAAAGAACATAGCTATACATTACAGTCATTATATGTATTTTGTTGCGACATGAACGATACAACATCGCAAACGAATTGACGTCTGACGACATGGTACGTTTATATTTCAAAGCAACACATGCTATTTTCCAATTGAAAGGTGCTTTGTTCGAGTTATAGAGTTCATTAACCCAATAGAAGCTTTTAAATATGTAGTCATTGTGCTAAATATGTGATTATATATCTCTCTGTCATGCTGTCGTATCGTCATATTTGCATAAATAAGGGATCACGTCACGATTAGTTTAGAATATTTGTTACACATAATACAGACGCATTTCAGATATTAACCCTGGACAATGATATGTTGTTGGATTTATCGTTTTACCTCAGATTCATCATAAAATACAGACGTAAGGTTTTGGTTATATCTTGTCTTTATTTTTTCTTAAAATATGAATGGATGAATCATCTGTGCGATCGTCTGTGTTTTTTTTATGGCTGTTTTGTTTCATATTTTGCCGAAATAAGAAACACGTTATAATTAGCCTAGAATATGTGTTACACACAAAGCAATAGTGGTATATGTTACACACAAAGCAATAGTGGTATCTGGCCAGCATGCACACTTTCGAAGCCAAAGCGATAAACAGATTATATTTCCCCCCCCCCCACCCCCCCACCCCCCCCCCCCCCCCACCCTCCCCCCTCTGGATTTCCTGTCATGGCTCTTTAACAACGCAAGTGATTTCTGTGTCTACATACCGAGCAGCATGACATTGTTTACATATTCTATCTTGTCTTGACATTCTGTGGTATCCGCCTAATTCAGTTACGTGGGAGTAACGGTATTACAGCGCGTTTTCAGTGAAGGTCGAACATATAGACACATGATAGAAGATAAGTGGATAAAAAACTAGACACAACATTTCCCAGAGGCTGCAACATCAAGATAAACTATTAACTGACAGGAATTAGTGAAAAACACAATTTAATTTTATATAACTATTTAAGAAATGAATTTATAGAGTACTCTTTAAAGAATACCGAAAGACAATTTTAAATTGAATTCATTACTTCTATGAATATTTAGTGTATAGTGTTCATGAAATCGGTTTGTGTTAAAGTAGAGGTTGCGTACAGCTAAATATAGCCTGGCTGAAGCCCCGCCTTTTGTTGTGTACGATTCAGTACAGAAGTGAAAGTTCACAGAGTTCACAGAGGTCAGCAGATATAATTTTGAAATATTCAATATGCATTTTCAGGAAGGATAAACTATAGGTAAAAGAATCCCCATCAGCTAGGATCATTAAATTAAATAAAAAAAATATTTTTTAATGTTTTTGAAAATGTAACATCCATTGAAATTGCATGTCAATATTCAGTACGGATTCAACAGTGTTTGTAAACACAGACATGTGCAGAGAGTTTGAGCAGAAAAAGTTGTCTTTTTCACACTTTCAAAGGCTTTGTGATGGAAATATCTATGAAATAAGGTAATTTAAAGAAAATCTGGTGTATAATTCTTGAGATATTAGCTGACAGGTGCAACAGGAGGTCTATGGGAAAGTATATAGTTTTCTGCAACCTATAAGGAGTGTTACGGGAAACGACGTCACGTCATTTGCCTAACGTTATACAGGAAATGACGTGACGTCGTTATGGTATATTTTTCATCATAACGTCAGCCATTTAAACAAGAAGATGGATTTTACTTAAAAGTTGTATTTCTGTGCTTTTTCTTGAAAAAGAACAAGTGTTCGAAAATTTGAAGAAGAGTTACTATTTATTTAATATCTTTTAATAGTTTATAATTGCTCAATTTGGTTTGAGAATTGACATCATGACCATGTTTCCTTATAAACTGTCATCACTTTTGATTTAACTTCTTTTATGAAATATGTATTGTTAAAATCTTGTAGTGACAAATTATCAAAGGACGAAACACAGTCAATTTCTTTAATATCATGCGGCCAATTGTTGTCACATTTGGAATAATCCCAAAGAAAAATATTTTTTGTTAAATATAGATAAAAATCGAACAGGAAAAGTACATTCAAGGACGACAGTCAACCACAAACTCACACAGAAACAAAGAACACAAGACCTCGGTCTGAAGGTGTCCCGCCCACCGTGGCAAACCGCATATGAAATATTTGATTACATTTTTGCTTATATGATGTCCACCAAAGACAACACTTCATATGACCAAGTATCAAACAAATAAAAGCGAAGTAATCATAAGAAGTTAAGTTACTGAGGTTAAGTGGTTTAACAAAGGTGTAGTTTTGGGAAAATAATGCAAAATATCACCTTGACCTTAGTATTTTTTCTGTCGTTCAGCGATGTCCACCAATGCCAACAATACATACGACCAAGTATCAACGACATACAGTCAGGCAATCATACAGTTAACTGAGGTTAAGTTACCTAACCAAGGTTGTTACCTAACTAAGGTTAAGTTTGGAAGAAATAACACAAAATATGACCTTGGCCTTGGTAATGTTTGTCATCCAGCGATGTCCACATATGTCAACTAGAGCTGTCACCTTTTAAGGTTGACAAATATACCCCCACTACCAGTCGACCCCATTCCACACCCTACTGCTTTAGTAAAGACTGTGAAATGGGATTTTCATAATCATGGAATGTTGGCCTTGACCTTTGACCTACTGACCTCAAAACCAATAGGTGCCATTTTTTCATCACAGGCAGTCAGCCTATTAGATTTCATGAGATTTTCTTCAGGGGGAGAGGAGTTGAGCAAGGGCGCTCAGAGATTTAAATCATAAATTAAAAAAGTGGGATCAATATAAAATGTGGAGAAATAAAACAACATCATTAATTAAAAAAGAAAAGAAAATATTTTTCAACAAAGCTGTTCTTAAAAATAAAAACTCAACATATATTTGGAAAAATCTCAAAACACTTTCGAACAATGTTGACAGTGAATTAACTATACCTTAACAAATTGTAATCGATGGCAAAGTGATTGAAGGACTCCCAAATATTATAAATGCGTTTAATGAGCATTTCGTTAATGTTTCTAAAAACAAAGTTAAGTACATACCAGAAAACTTTGATAAGTTAAGGAAGTTTTTAGATGAAAAGTTAAAGTCTTCAGTATTTAATTTTGATCTTATCACACCTTTTGAAGTAAAAATAATAATTGATAAATTAGACGTAAATAAATCTACGGGATTAGATGGAATAGGTCCTAGAATAATAAAATTATGCAGAGATATGTTAACTTTACCAATAGCTTCTTTGATAAATAAATGTTTGAGTCTCGGAGTTTTTCCGGATAAACTTAAGGAAGCATTTGTTCTCCCTATTCCTAAGAATGGTAACAAAGATGATGTAAATAATTACAGACCTATCTCAATACTTCCGACAATATCAAAAATATTTGAAAGATTTATTGCTAATCAAATGCTTACCTATTTCAAGAAGACATCCATTCTATATGCCCGCCAATCAGGTTTTCGTAAAAACCACTCTTGTCAAACGGCACTTATACACATTGTTGATACATGGCTCAAAGAAATAGACTCAGGAAATATTGTAGGATCACTATTTTTAGATCTTAGTAAAGCCTTTGATTTGATCGATCATGAAATCCTCTTGTTTAAATTAAGACTGTATCATTTTTCAGAAGCATCCATTAAATTATTTCAGTCTTATCTTTCAAACAGAAGCCAAGTAGTTAAGGTCGGTGACACAATCTCAAATGTTCTTCCTGTGATTTCCGGGGTACCGCAGGGTTCTATCTTAGGACCGCTACTCTTTCTGTTATATGTAAATGACATACCTTTGTATATTGAGCACACCAATGTAGATATGTACGCAGACGATACAACACTTTGTGCATTTGGGAAAACAATATCGTGTATTCAGACTAAATTGCAAACAGATTTAAACAATGTAAATTATTGGTGCACGATAAATAATATGATTATTAATCCCATTAAGTCAACTTGTATGATAATTGGACCAAATAAAACTTTAGCAAAGTGTGCAGCATTGCTGCTTCAAATTAATAATACAGATATTCAAAATGTAAAAGTACAAAAGTTACTAGGCATCTATATTGACGAATCATTATCTTGGAAAAATCATATATCTAAAACATGTACTAAACTTGTGTCAAAAATAAATCTGTTGAAAAGGATCTCCTACTACCTAACATATGACATGAAAAAATTGTTCTATAACTCATATATTATGTCTACATTTGATTATGGCTGTATAACATGGAGCCAAGCAAATAAATCCTCTATAAACAGAATACTTAAAATTCAAAAAAGGGCTGCTAGAATTATTCTTATGAAGCCTATAAACACACCGTCTAAAATAATGTTTGAAGAACTGAAGTGGCTTACCTTTGAACGGAGATGTGAATATCACACATGTGTTATGATTTATAAATCAATAAACAATTTAACACCTGATTACATAACCGATTTAATATCGTTCTCTACAAATTCAAATTATAATTTAAGATCTGTTGCTAGAAAGGATATTGCCCATTTAACACTCAGAACAAACATTCTTAAACGTACTTTTGGTTTTTCAGGAATGGTAGTTTGGAACATGATCCCCGTTGATATACGAGCCTCGCTGTCTTTAGTTACATTTAAGACTAAATTAAAATCGTTTCTTTTAATGAAAGAGTGAAACCCCTGTTTGAATTATAACTTTATGTTACAAAAGTATGAAAATGTGTCTGTCTTGTTGAAGTTATAAAGTGATGCATGTATTGTTTTATCTTGCATTATATGCTTACATTGTTATATTGTGTTGATTTATAGATGGCCATATTGTAAAAAAGACTTGTGTAAATGCTATGTCTTAATATGTTACCTTCTTGAAATAAAGTTATTATTATTATTATTATTATTATTATTATTATAGTTATGGAACGAACAAGATTTTTCATTATCTGGTCCCGGTAACCTTGACCTTTGATCTACTGTCCTCAAAGTTAATAAATGTCATCCTCTCATTACAGGCAGTTCACATATGATATTTGCTTAATCTTAATCTTAAAATCAATAATGGCCATCAACTTACCACAAAGTTAAATGAGCTTTGCTTCAGGGGAAGAGGAGTTATGGAGCGGACAATATTTTTCATTATCGGATGCCGGTGACGTTGACCTTTGATCTACTGAAGCTTCATGAGATTTATGGAGTGGACAAGGTTTTTTATTATCGGGTCCCTGTGACCTTGACCATTAATCTACTGACCTCAAAATCTATAGGGGTTGTCCTCTCACCATAGGCGGTTCATTTATAAAGTTTCATAAGATTTGCTTCAGGGGGACAGGAATTATGGACCGGAATAGGTTTTTCATTATCGGGTCCCGGTGACCTCAAAATCAACAGATGTCGTCCTCTTACGATATGCAGTTCACATATGATGGTTTCATGAGATTTGCTGCACGGGGAAATGAGTTATGGAGGAGCGGACAAGGTTTTTGATTATCGGGTGCTGTTGACCTTGACCTTTGACCTACTGACCTCAAAATCAATAGGGGTCATTCTCTTATCACAGGCAGTTCACGCATAAAGTGTTATGAGATTTGCTTCAAGGAGAGAGGAGTTATGGAGCAGACAATAGTGCGTCTACAGACATACAGACGGACAGACGGACAGGGTGAAACCAGTATATCCCATAAACTTCGTTTAGCGGGGGTATAACAATACATATGACCAAGTATCAAAGACATAAAGAGAAACAATCACATAAAATTAACTGATGTTAAGTTACCTAACCAATGTTAGGTTTATGTAAGTGAGAAAGTGTCGATTCTTACGGATGTCGGGAGGTGTACAGTACTGGTTATACCCCGGAAATGTGGGTTTTATGTAAGTGAGAAAGTGTCGATTCTTACGGATGTCGGGAGGTGTACAGTACTGGTTCTACCCCGGAAATGTGGGTGGTAGCCTCCATCACAAAAAATCGACCGTCATATATAATCTTACATGTGTTGAAAATGACGTAAAACACCATATAAACAATACAAAACAATATTAGGTTTGGGGAAAATAACGCAAAATATGACCTTGACCTTAATAATTTTTGTCATTCAGTGTCCGCCAGTGCCAATAATACATATGATCAAGTATCAAAAAAAGAAATTAAAGTTATCAGAAAAAGTTAACTGAGGTTAACTTACCTAACCAAACTGATGTTTAGGGTAAATAACGCAAAACGTGACCTTAAACTTGGTGTTTATTGTCGTTCAGCAATGTCAATCAATGCCAAACATACATATGACCAAGTATCAAACACATAAAATTGAGGCAATCGCATAAAGTTAACTGAGGTAAAGTTACCTCACCAAGGTTAAGTTACTTAACCAAGGTTACTTGTGGGGAAAATAAGCAAAATACGACCTTGACCTTTGTAATTTGTGTCGTTCATTGATATCCACCAATGCCAACAATACAATACATATGACCAAGTATCAAACAAAGAAAATGAGTTAATCACATACAGTTAACTGAGGTTAAATTACCAAACAAGGTTAGGTTAGATTTTGGGCAAATAACGCAAAATATGACCTTGACCTTGGTAATTGTGGCATTACATGATGTCCTTTGACCCAACAAAGCATCTGTATAAGCTTCAGAAAAATTCGACAAGCGGTTGTTGAGATATAGTTGATTTAAAATGTGGCCGCAGCCGCCGGAAATGTGACTGCTATGTCACAAACACACAAGGGTAGACAATAGGGCTACCGCTTTGGAACGGTCAGTGGCAAAAAAGGCCGCTGGGGTTTATTATTATTAAGTCTATTATTATTCATAGATATTAGTCGTTTCCACAAACGTAAACTGTTTAATTAGTCTTCTAATTGTAGGCGGTATCCACGAATTTCGGGATTAGAAATACATTTATGTACACCGAGGAAAAACCGTATAACTCTATTGTGTAATGTGTCTGACTTAGCGTAACATTTATACCCCCAAGCGCTTGAGGCATAATCCATAATTGAAACAATTTTAAAATCATACATTTTGGAATATGAAGAATACATTATATCAATACATTACATACTGCATACTCGTAACCTTTATTTGCAAATAATGCATATATACGGTTTATATTTTGGAATAGGTGACGTCAGTAATAAAGACGAATATATTCATTATAACGTTTTCATTAAGTCGACTTTGAAACATGATTCACAACAAAGCGAATGTCCCTCATCTTCCATAGCAAGGTATTTAAAATGTGTGATTAAGTGAAAATCATCATTACATCTAAACAGCTTTTATCATTTCTAGAAAAGGACATTATATTTATATCCGGCGAAGAACCAGTCATCAATGCCCGTGTCTACCAACAGATTCTCGTTATTACTAAGGGTATCGAATTATTACGTATAGCTATAATAGACAAAAGCACGAATAGTTGATTATGCATAATGATATTTTCGATAAGTTTGAGCAATATAACGTATTTCTTTATATTAATGACCGTACTAAAATTCTACAGAACAGGTAGATATTATTCACTCAAAAATGTGTTTTCGATGTTTCCGAGACTGTTTACTTACTGTCACAGTAGGGGAGGTATACTTCTATCCGAGAATTAAATACCAATTATGTTCTTGCCGTAAAAGTGGAGATTAAATCAGGTACACGAGCGTAACGGTGAATATTAGCTGCTATTTTCATAGTTCTGAGGTCCTCGCATGATCTTTGGGGATCTGGGGAACATGACCAGTCCGTTTAAGGAAGATTGGCAATTACTTTTATGGATCCGTAAAACAAATGCCTTATTTCATGGATCCAGGAAACATTGTCCTTAAAGACAAACAAGACGCCAAGAGGGCCTGTATCGCTCTACTGGCTATATGTAGTCTTTGATGTGGAACACAACAACATGCGCAACTAGGCTTAATATTGATCATTACTGCCCATCCAGCCATGGGTTCAGGAACAATTTTCTGGATAAAGTTCGTGCATATATTAGGCGCAACTAGGTTTGGTACTCATCATCCTTGCTAAATTTGTTGAAATTCGACCAGGAGTTCAGAAGAGACTAGTCTGGATAAAGTTTGTGTATCGAAAACGTTAATGGGCTATAACTCCGCAAAAATCATTCAACCGGAACACGGCGATTATATGCACAACTAGGCCTGATACTCATCATCCCTGCAAAGTTTCACTGAAATCCAGCCAGGGGTTCAGGAGAACTAATCCGGACAAAATGTGTGTATTAAAACCTTTAAAGGGCCATTACTAAGCCAAAAATCATTAAAGCTTAACATAGTGATCATATGCACCACTAGGCTAGGCTTGGTATTGATCATCTCTGCAAAGTTTCGTTGAAATCCGCCCAGCAGGAATAAAAGTCCGGACAATGTTTGTGTATTAAAACCTTCAAAGGGTCATAACTCTGCCAAAAATCATTCAAGTGGAAAATGGTGACGATATACAAAACTAGATTTGGTACTGATCATTCCTGCAAAGTTTCATTAAAACCTGGCCAAATGAAAAGCATATCGTCATAATGAGGCAAACATACAACATTTTAACTAAACCAAGGGCCGTAACTCCGGTATTACTAATGCAATTTGGCTGGTTTTCAAACTTGTCTGAGCTTACATTGATATAAACTATCTTTGTACGTTTGGTAAAGATCAAGTAATAAATAAAGGTGCTAGAGTGTTCACAAGGCAGAATATGGCGTTGTTCAGCAAAATAAGGGCCATAACTCTGCTGTTGCTCATTCTATTTGGCTAGTTTTCGAGGTTTCCCGAGTTTTTAATAATACTAACAATAAGTGTAAGTTTAGTAAATATCAAATAATAAATGAAGGTGCTAGTGTGTGCACAAGGCAGACATTGGGATACTTTAGCAAAAACAAGGGACATAACTCCGGCATAAATAGTCCGATCTGGCTGTTGTTTTGTACTCGTCCAAGATTGCATTGCTATTAACAATCAATGCAAGCTTAATAAAGATCACATAACAAATGAAGGTGCTAGAGTGTTCACAATGCAAAAATGGCATGTTTAAGACAAATCAAGGGCCATAACTCTTGTGTTACTGATCCGATCTGGCTGGTTTTCGAACTTGCCCAAACTTTTATTAATATTAACAATATATGCAAGTTTGATAAAGTGTAGGTGCTGGAGTGTTCACAAGGCAGGAAATGTCATTTCTCTGAAAAGAATAAAGGCCATAACTCTAGTGTTACTAATCCTATTTCGCTGGCTTTTGAACTTGTCCAAGCTTTCATTGATATTAACAATCTTTGCAAGTTTGGTAAAGATCAAATAATAAATGAAGATGCTAGAGTGTTCACAAGGCAGAAAATAGCATTTTTCAGAAAAAAACAAAGGCCATAACTCCGGTGTTACGGATCCGAGTTGGCTTGTTTTCAAACGTTTCCGAGCTTTAATTGATAATAACAATCTGTGTTAGTTTGGTAAAGATAACATAATAAAAAAGGTGCTAGAGTATTCGCAAAGCTTAATATGGCATTTTTCAGCAAATCAAGGGACATAACTCCGGTAAAACTAATTCGATCTGGATGTTTTTTTAATTTGTTCGAGCTTTCATTGATATAAAGACACTGGCAAAGTTTCGTAAAGACCCGATTAATAATGAAGTCCCTATTGCGCTAAGAAGGCAAACGTTAACGACGGACGGACGACTGACGGACGACGGTCAGCTCGGCATCCCATATTCGGCCAGTAGAGCTAAAACATTTGGGGATCTGGTCGTAATGATAGCAAGGATCCCTGGGAGGGCCTCAGTTTTGCACGAAGAAATACTTTGTTTTACTATGAACATATATACTGAAAGGAAAAAGAAACGCGACACGGGAATTTCCGCTATATATTGTATATACTCCACACTTAATTCCATATATATTCCAAGGAAATCCCATGATGTTTTGTAAAAAAAAGACTTGCAGTTAGTTAGAGAATGGACACAGCTGTGATGTTGTAGACGTTTTAATCACAGTACGCGCTGTAACAAGAAATTCATAAATGTTGAAGTTCCTCTTTGACACGTGAAACCGACATAAACCATAGTCATTATCGATTTTTTTTGACAGCTCATACTAGGCTCATTTGCATGCTTATATAACTAGTGGTATATCGAAAATATAGAATGGTGTTATTCCACTCCCACACCGTAAGTTATGGGATAAACATGTATATATTCAACAACAAAGTGTTAGATATAATACACATCAAAGGGTTGACTGAGTTATAAAGTTCAGAAACGTTTTTCATCTTTTCTTTATGAAAAATCATAGGACCTTGTGAACGTGCTAAACTGGGATGCCAATATCCTTCACTGATTAATTTCTTAACAGATAAAAGGTATATAGAATGCGCTATTTATTACAGAATTAGATTTAATAGCGTAATCCACAATTGTTGACATAATGACAACAAACCAAAGTGCTGCGTGAATTGGAATAATCCGCCGTACTCTAGCATAAACTCGATATTCATTACGTGGTCCCGCCTTATTTTCATTAAGTGATGGGAAAGCTTATATTAGCAGGATTTTATAATGGATATTTCGACAATAAATCACGTTTACAAACATGTTTTACTAAAAAATGCGATAACCTGTTTAAAATTACCTATTAAATGTTTTAATTTTACAATATGCAAACTGTTTAAGCCAAAGTTAAGGTTTTATTTCATACCCCAGCCAACCCTGTTTTCGCTTCTTTCATAAAGGGTTGGATGGGGTATGAAAGTTAATACTCGGAACACGTAATGTGTAATATACTGCCGTACTCGTACTGTGCTTGTATCACGCAGACCAATTAATTAATTAAAGACATTTCTCAATCTACTTATCTAATCCTCTTTCGTCAATAAATAAACTAATCAAGTCTCTAAATTTACCGTTAAACTAACTATACTGTTATTTTCCCAGGTGTAACAGACTGAGGCCCTAACAAAGGGTAATATTCATTGATTGTACGGAAGAGAAACAGAAATAAATTCAATCACTTGAGGAATATCAATTTAAAAACTGTAATAATGTACTTTGATAAAAATATAATTATCATCATATAAACAACTGTATGATCAAACTTCAAGATGTTCACTCATGCTTCGCATTCCTGATATATACAGTTTTCACAATTCTCGATGAAATAAATCTGTTATTCACTCCAAAACGACAAATATCCTGTATTTATATCAAATGTATTCTTTCAAATTATGCCAGGAAATCCAGCGGGAGGAAAATATAATCTTGTTTTTATCGCGTAGGCTTTGGAAGGTTGCATACATACCGTTCGCGCATTATTGGGAAATGCGTAACATTGGCTAAATGCGTGCATCTCTTATTGACATAAATGATATATCACTAATTTGTTTTCGCATAACATTACATAATACTCATCTCGTTAAGTGTTCAAGAAGGGAAGGAATGCATCTCTTTTTAAACATTCAACAAAAAATCTTCCGATCGAGAACGGCATTAAGTTCATACACTCCCTGTTATTTCAGACGGTATAAATGTTCTTGGCAATGATGGACTTAAATACACAGAGCTCTTTTTATTATATCAGAAATCATTTAAAACAGAAACAATCAAGATGAGACTGTTTCAGATTGCACCGAGTAATAGATGATTCGTCCATTCATATATTAATACGCAACAACGTCAGACTGTAACAAACTCATTACAGGAAGTATTTTTAAGTCTTCCGTAACATGACTATCCAATAAGCCGATCGTTAAAAGATACCATTGTCCAGGAGGCATGAAGGACAAATGCGGCTGCAGTGTGTGTAACAAATATTCTAAACTAAGTATTACGTGTTTCCTTATTTAAGCAAAATAGAAAATAGACAGCCATCAAAAATGACAGGGATATATAATCACATATAAGAACAATAACTACATAATTATGTTAAAGCTCCTCCTATGTTGAACGCTATAACTCGAACAAAGCACCTTTCAAGTGGAAAATAGCATGACTGTGTTGCTTTAAATTATAAACATAACATGTCGACAGGCGACAATTCGTTTACAATTTCTTATCGTTTATGTCGCAAGGAAATGCTTATCAGTATAATGTCTAACTATGTTTTATTTCCTGCATTTTTTATTTCCTGCATTTTGCTAATGTTTTTGTCAGCAAAATGAGTCTTTTATAGCAATGAGGCCAATCGCTTCACTCTGTTTTGCAAACCTAGCTATGATATACATTTTTAGCAAACTGAATCGACACATGCAACTAGTTACAACGCTCTCACTAATATGGAATATCTCTTTTTGTATAGCCATGACAGAAATAAAAAGAAATTGTTGGACACTTTTAAATTAACGTCCAGTTATAAATAAAAGGCAAGACTTTTAAATGGGATTAATTATATTTTGTTTGAAAAACTGAAACAAACATAGTACGACAGGATGGACTTAATCCACAGTGAAGCTTAAACATTTTGGTGGTGAAGACAGGGTTACCGACTTAGAACGGTCAGTAGGCAATAAGGCCTACTGGTAAGCTTGAATCGATTTTATATGCGCACAATCCTCGCTATTATCCTGTCTTCAGCGCCCAAATAGACAAGACAGTGTAAACAAAACTACATCCCATCAAAAGGAATTCTCTAACAATAAAGTCCACATCCAGAGAAACTAACTAAAGAAACACATACCAAAATAATAAACATCTCAGGATGTATCCAGAATCGTACTGAACAACTATAGTAGTTGCAGCTAAAGAGAAAACCAATCTAGGGTACGACCAGAAACCCCGAGGGACGAAAGCTCATGCACCCACCTCCTTTAGTTGGGGTTTCAGTAGGTACAATCATAGAGTCCCAAGAGGTAGTCCAGTCATCGCACAAGTGAAAAGTGAAGCGTAATGACTGACTGTAGAGGGGTCAATCACTAAACATGCAGTGCGCTGTAAAAACCAAAGGGTTATATCCTTTTCTGACGAACTTCCTGATTAAATTTGTAAAGCGGTCAGGAAACCCGTCAGACCCCTTTAACTTTCGAAGTTTATAGACCACATCTCCATTATATGAGGGTTGTGATATGCCTAGTCGCAGAAGTGTTTTAAGGTTGGTGTTGTACTTTTCCAGCAGGCCCTCGTTGCGGCAGTAGAAATTAGAGAAAGATCTACGTAGTTTGTGATAACGAAAACCCTGCTGAAAAAGGTTACTTGTAATAACTTGATTTCGATCATTGAAGTCTATAACATCATTACACGCTCTAGCAAATCGAATGAGCTGGGAGATATACACCTCGTATGAGGTAGCACGAGGTACATCTCCATCCAGGTGTGGATAGTTAACGATGTTAAAATTGAAATCATCTCTCTTATCATCATGATCATAGATTTTAGTATGAATACAATCATTTGAAATCGAGAGATGAAGATCGAGAAATGATGCTAATGTATCCGAACTGTTGGCTTTATTCAACGTGAGCTCTGGTGGTTAAATGTTAGTAACCATATGAGCAAAGAACGGATTATCAATACAGAGTATATAAAATGTCAATAGTACGAACCTTTGCGCCATCCCGAATATGATATGCATATGAGGGTGAACATGGAACCTTCAATGTGATGTTTTCATACCATTCCATGGCCAGGGGCGTAAGGTCCAAGTTTCTAGCAAACGAAATTAAAGTAAGAAACAAACCATCGAATTTAAGATTTAGAGTAAATCGAATGCCACCTCAACTACTATAGACAAATAGATATAAGGAATGCTGCCTATTTTTTTAAACGATATAGTCTGACAAGGAATTCTCTATATACACTGTCCTATTTGATTGAGATGATACTATTTTGATGGCGAATGAACGTATTTCCAGAAGTTGGAAGGCGAGATCATATCAAAACAAAAAGAAATATGTCTGGTGTACTCAGGTCTGTATTTTCTATAAACGATATATATGCAGTCGATCTAATTTAAGATTTAGAGTAATTTAAAAGCAAATAGATATAGCAAATGCCGCCTGTTTTATTAGAGGATATAGTCTAGCAGGGATTTCTTTATATTCACTATCCCATTTAAAGGAGATGGCATTTGTTATGGGGGTAGAATGTGTCTTCCGAGGTTGGGAATGCGAGAATTTAAAACAAACCGAAATGTAAGACTGTTGTACCTTAGTCTGTATTTTCTACACACGATAAATATGCAAAGTAAGTATAAACATCGAACAGGAAATGCAGCTTTCGCAGAACACAGTAAACCCCAAAACACGCAAAAAGACAAACAAGAATGGCAATAGTAATAATAAAGGCATATGACGTCACAAACACAAAAAGGGTTGACAGTTGGGCTACCACCATGGAACGGTCAGTAACAAAAAGGCCGCTGGGGGTTTAAACCAGGTTCTAGGATGCACCAAACCTCACGCGTACCCTACTATCATCAAATTAAACGGGACAGTTTAAATAAAGAAATCTCTAACCAATAAGGCAGCATTAATAGGCAATATAGGTAAAACACAAAGATGCTCGTGTATATATAAATACAAAAAGACAAAAGCCTAGAAAGCCACAAAGAAGGTACTCGATGACTTGACAGAATCCAGCGCAACAAGAGAATAAACCTTGAGGGCACAAGACAAGACCGCAGACAAACATCAAACGTCACCGTCCTTTTGGGCTTTAGGTAGACGTCACCATAGTGTCCACAGCCTGTCCGATCATCCTACAATTAAAGAGGAAAGCATAATGGCGAACTGTAAATGGGTCCACCACCAAGCATGCAGTACGTTGCAAAATGATAGGGTCATAACCTCGAAATATGCAAGCCATCTAATTTAAGAGTTAGAATAAATTAAAGGCCAACGCAACTACTATAGACAAATAGATATAACGATTGTTGCCTATTTATTTAGGGGATATAACCTGGCGGGGATTTCTTTAATTACACTGTCCAGTTTAAATGGAATGACACTAGCGTAGGAGTTAGGTTTAGTGCACCACAGAACCAGGTTTAAACCTACAGCGCCCTTTTTACCCACAGACCGCTGTACCCCTATTGTTAATATTTTTCTGTTTGTGTTGTCGCATACTTGGCTTCTATGTAACCATATAACTGTTGTTTGGTTTGAATGCATGTTTATGGTCGACTGTGTTCTATGAATGCTACATTTTCTGGTCTATTTTTATGTACACAATTAAGAAAAAAATAAAAAATATATACCGTTTTGTCAATTCTGTAAACACATTTCAAAAATTCCTATAGACATATTTGAAAACTATATCAGAACTTAAATTTTATTTGTGTTACGGGTAAAATGTAACAAAAAATGAAGCAAAACCAGCAACAACTATTTGTTTTCAATATAATCAACACATATATTTCAATACTGCAATGAAACATTCACTTACAGATAATACATAAAATGGATCCAGTATTTCTTAACATCCGATATACGAATAAAATCCAAATAATAATCTGAATTAAGTGTCCCTTTAATCAAAGTTTAGATACTCGTTTGATACCTGGAATAAAGAAAGAACATCTAGTTGCCGGATTTTTTGACTTGGAGAAAGCTTATGAAACTGCATGGAAATAAGGTATTATGAATGATCTTTATGACCTTGGTACCAACTTAGAGACCGATTACCAATTATTTATAGAGAATTCTTAGATGATAGACACTTTCGTTTCCGAATGGGTTCAACCCTCTCTAACATTCATGAACAAGAGTGGGTGTGCACAGGGCAGCATACTCTCTGTCACCATTTTTAATATAAACATTAACAGTATAGTTAAAAACATCAATCCTGGTGTGGATTGTTCTCTATATGTTGACGACTTTGTTATATGTCGTGCAAAATACAGAGGGCGTGAGCGGTAGATAGCATATTTCACTACCGCTCATGAACAGTCTCAATCAAACCGAGACTGCAATATTTCGTATGTGTCGTGCTCTGCCGTTTCTGAGAGACAATTACAACAATGTCACTATAAACTTCAGACCTGGTCTGGTGAAAACGGTTTTAATTTTTCTAAATCTAAAGCTAATTGTATGCACTTTTGTCGGCTACATAAATATCATGAAGACCCTCATCTAACACTGGATGGGTCACCAATACCTGTAGTGGATGAGACAAAATGCCTAGGTCTAATTTTTGACCATAAATTAACGTTTATAACACACCTTAAATACTTAAAAGCCAAATGCCTAAAGCTCTTAATTTACTTAAAGTTGTTGCAAACACTAATTGGGGAGCAGATCGAAAAGTCCTCTTACGACTTTATAGATCTCTTCTCAGGTCCAAGCTGGACTACTGCTCAATAGTATATGGATCGACTCGCAACTCATACTTTAATCAAGGATCACGACTCGCTTTCGTACATCACCTTTCGTGCCTTTCGTACATCACCAGCCGAAAGTCTATTGCAGCTTATGAATCATTCCTGTATAATCGATGGAACAAATTAGCCCTTCAATATCCATTAAATTACAATCTAAACCTTAAAACTCAACTTTCGAAACCGTTTTAAATCCTAGTTTTGAACCTCTTTTTGATCGAAAACCGAAGGCCATTCGACATTTGGTCTAGGTATTAAACCAAAATTAAGAAACAATGAAATCGACCTAAATTGTATTGCCAAGTACAAAGTACCACAAATAATAATTAAAAAATTACTAAAATCAGCTAATTATATGTGTACTAATTAATAGTAACAACTTCACAGCTAGAATCAATAACATGTACACTTATATAACATTATATATACATGAGGATAAGACTTTACCCCTTAAAGAAAACAAACGAATGATTTACATAAAAACAAACATTATTTTGAACAATATTTAATAAGAAATGTAATAATGTAATAATATTTCAGTTTCAGTACATATGTCAAATAAGATATAAAAATCGAACAGAAAAAGTAGCATTCAAGGACGACAGTCAACCACAAACACACAAAAACAAACCTAAAACAAAGAACAACTATATATTACAAAATGACATAGTTTTTAAATTAACCATAGTCAAAATATAATTATATTGTATTACAATAATTTACATTTAAATATGCAAACGTATTTTACACACGAGATAATGCGTCAGCAATCAAATTTTCCTCCGATATGTCTAATTTCAATAGTGTACTCTTGCAACATTTAACTCCACCTCATTAAGCTTTGATATTGATGTTTCATTTATTAATAAATGTGGGGGACTGTGATCACTAAAGACAACTATCGGTGAAACAGGTAAAGTTAAATATATTTCAAAATGCTGTAGCGCATTCTTCTGATCTTTGTTAAACGTTTTAGAAAAGTAGCAAACTGGATGGTCAGTACCATTGTTTTCTTGCCAAAGTACTGCGCCAGCACCAATATCACTTGCATCAACAGATAACTTAAATTGAAAAATCAAAATTTGGTGCTGAAAGAAAGAACTAGGTTCAGCAATGACTGAACAATTATGACAACATGTTCTATAATAACCAGCCATACCAAGAAAACGTATCAGTTGCTTTTTACAAGTTGGTACCGGAAATTCAGAGATAGCCTTAACCTTAGCTTCAATATATTTTACCCTGACCCGGTTCCTCTTCGAGTCCTAAAAAAACGTGATAACAGCGCGACAGATTGCACTTTTGTTGATGTTGACTGTTAACTTCGCATCTGTACAACGGTCGAAGAAACTTCTTATGGTCCACAGGTGGTCTTCCCATGTAAGTAAGTAATATCCGGCTTTGAAACTATAACACATGGTAAGCTACATTCACTTTTACTTGGTTCAATGAAATCATTGTCCAATAAGTATTGAATTTCTTCTTTAAGGTGTGTTGTTTAGAACGGTTCATTCTGTATGGATGCTGTTTTATTGGAGTAGAATTTCCAACATCGACATTATGTGAATATTTTGTCTGTTCTTGTTGGAACATCCGAAAAAAAGTGCTCATATTCATACATCAATTGTTTCAGCTCATGTCTCTGTGCTGGATCTAGATGTGACAGTTTCTCATCGAGATTTTTCAAAATGTCACTGTTTTGTAATTTATCTAAACTAGCATCATTTTGTCAAAATTTTATTTTTTTCATTTTGTAAGGCGTCACTGGAGTTTTCAAGTGGGACAGAGCAAACAACATTAACTGAATGTGAAGAATGGCTGTCTCTGTAATGTATTCTTTTAAGATTTTAATATGACAAAGTTGACGTTGTTTTCGCCTTCCAGGAGTATTGCTAATATAATTTAAATCACTAACCCTTTTGTCTACAGTAATTACTTCGTCAGGGTATTAATTTTCATACCCCATCCAACCCCTTCTCCAAGCAGAGAAAATGAGGTTGTCTGGGGTATGAAATAATTTCGGCTTAAAAAGTTTGCATATTTGCAATACAGGTTATCACATTTTGTCAGTAAAAAGGTTTTAAAACGTGTTTTATTGTCGAAATATCCATTATAAAATCCTGCTAATATAAGCTTTCCCAGCGCTTAATGGAATTAAGACGGGACAACGTAATGGTAAGGGACATGATACCTAGCTTGTAAAGGCTTACCAGGAATAGGTGGTAATAAAGTAAGAACTGTATCACCAGGTTTGAAATTTCATTATTGTGCAGTCACGTCATACATTTTTTTCGTTTTAGTTCGAGATGATTTGAGATCAGACTGACAAGTTTGTGTCGAAAATCAGTATCTTCTTTAGAGAGAATTTTCTCTTTTAATAACTTAAATGGTCCACGAACAGTGTGACCACAAACTAGCTCTAAAGAGCTGAAGCCTAGAGATTCTTGGATTGACTCCCTAACGGCGAAAAATAAAAGGACATAATAACAAGAAAAGTTATATGTAGACGATTTCTAATAATGGGTTAGTTTGTGGAGGCTTTGTTCAAGTCACATACCTGTAGTCGTCGATATGGAGATGACAGAAAGGTAAAGCGAAGAATTAAAAGATACTGTATGAATACAGATAAGTTTTTATTTGGTCTTGGTTATACATTATTATACATGTTAAAGGGAACATATTCAAGTATTTTCAATTAAACGATTTACATCTGAGCTATTACAAAGGGAATTTCAGTGACCATGCTACAATATAATATAAAAGTGATATTTACTTAAATTTACAAGTGATTATCATATGGGCCCTATCTGTGTTCATGTTTTAGTTGTATTCAGGCTCAAAACCGCTTCGGAGTTGTCGTTAAGGCAATCAACTTTGCATTTTAAATGAATTACAAGTGAGCTTATAGAAAATATTTAATTTCTATACTTCTTTACTTTATTATAATACTCAAATATAAATGGGTGTCGAAACGTCTAGGGTAAAAAATTAAAATAGATGCCGAAATGGTTTGATGCCGAAAATTCTAGGTGCCGATTCGTCTAGGTGTCTAAATGGTTTGGTGCCGAAACGTCCTGAATCGATCTTGATCACACAGACGCAAAAACTTGAGAATTGTCTGCATTTATTAAGGTTTAATACCACTAATCACATGTAAGCCTCCGAGATTTGCATGAAGTTGGTGTTTTTAAGCTTGTTATGAAAATGATAACACAAAATCCTCATTTAAGAAACATCTGAACACGTTTTCTTCTCTTATAGGTTTACCATCACTAATTACATGTAACCTCCGAGGTGTAGTCGAATGTAGTTCCTATAATAAAAAGTAATCCCTCCTTTTTTGCTGAAAATGTGCATTATAAAGGGGAAAACTGCCCATTTGTATTCGATTTTGTAGTTGTATGTATTTGAAGCGTATTAATAAGTTTTACTGGATCACTGATGAACATTTTCGAAATTTCGACTCTATGCTTACTATTTGTGAGCAATGAAAACAGTAAATCAATGATAACAGTTGTACCCTTGACCTGTTTAGTAAACAAACTATAATAAAAAGTAATCCCTCCTTTTTTGAAGAAAATGTGCATTATAAGTAGGGTAAAACTGTCCATTTCTATTCGATTTTGTGGTTGTATGTATAAGAAGCGTATTAAAAAGTTTTACTGGATCACATTTTCGAAATTTCGACTCTATGCTTACACTTTGTGAGCAATGAAAACAGTCACAATCAATTAAAACAGCTGTACCCTTGACCTTGTTAGTAAACAAACAAGAACTTTCTGACATGTCTTGTGACCCCCACCTTTTCTGGTGATTGTTCAAGTGAAAATTAGTTTTCTATATAAACATACACTACGCATTATCCATACTTGAGTTGAATTTGCAGCAAATCATTAATATGTGACACTTTAAAATTGGTGTCTATGGGAAAATAATTAGTGATATAATACCTATAAGAGATACGTGCAGTAATTAGGACTCGTTCAGATTCGTACCTAGGTCACTTTCCGATTACAATTGGTAAAAATAAGCTCAGAAATAGTTTTCCATAATTTTTTAGGTAGGTTTTGTGCGTGTTAGTACAATTTTGTTTATAAAAGCCGTAATTTTGAGTTTCAATTTTTTCGTGATTTAAATGACGTGTTTGTGAAGTGTTTGCAATTGAACTATGTTTGTTGTATCGACATGTAGGGTTGCATGTGTGAACATGTTTGCATCAATTAAATCTTGCATGGCAATTATGTTTAGTAGGCATGAAACCACTAAATATTAGCCTACCCCCCTAAAATAGGATACTGTGAACAAATGAAGATTGTTAAAAGGTAAAATATTATTCCTTATCATTCAAACTCGACTTTATAGCGTTCAGTTAGTACCAATATTGATTTAGCGGTATTTTTTGGCATTACTGAGCTCGTATTTGCTACTATAATCAGGTATGGTACCACAATTTTGAAGAATGTGCTTAAAAAATCAATTTGGCATGAATATCGGACTTAAATTGGCATATTCGTCGTCCTAATTGTACCTAAAATTGCATATTTTATTAATGTCCATTGTCTGTTCTAAACATTTGATTTTATGTTAATATTGGTGTATTGACAAGATATGGCCCTTTTGTATGACAATTCAGATTTGCATGAAGTTGGTGTTTTTAAGCTTGTTATGAAAATGATACACAAAATCCTCATTTAAGAAACATCTGAACACGTTTTCTTCTCTTATAGGTTTACATCACTAATTACATGTAACCTCCGAGGTGTAGTCGAATCTAGTTCCTATAATAAAAGTAATCCTCCTTTTTTGATGAAAATGTGCATTATAAATAGGGGAAAACTGCCCATTTGTATTCGATTTTGTAGTTTGTATGTATGTGAAGCGTATTAATAAGTTTTACGGATCACTGATGACATTTTCGAAATTTCGACTCTATGCTTACTCTTTGTGAGCAATGAAAACAGTAAACCAATGATAACAGCTGTACCCTTGACCTGTTTAGTAAACAAACAAGAACGTTCTGACATGTCTTGTGACCCCACCTTTACTGGTGATTTTTCAAGTGAAAATTAGTTTTTCTATATGAAACATTACACTGCTGCATTACCCACACTTGAGTTGAATTCGCAGCAAATCATTAATATGTGACACTTCAACATTGGTGTCTATGTGGAAAATAATTAGTGGTATAATACCTTAATAAGCATTTTTCATGTACTGATCATTGGGACCCTGCTTTAATTAGGACTAATATATTATATACACAATAGTTTTCGTCTAGAAAAATCCAACCTCTTATCTTAGTTAAGTACAACACCTGCTACATACCGTTTTAGCAATAAGAGTAAGACTTTTCGGATACCAGTTGGGAATATATTTAAACGATGTTTTATATCTACTACAGACAGACGGAGCATCCAGGTGACATTCCAGACAGGTATCGTTACTTCAATACATTTGTTTTCAACATGCGTTCCTGTTTTGCTTTGACATTGACCGGTCGGAACTTAATTCTCAAGATCTCTATCTATATTCATCAAAATTAACGCAAACGTTACCAAACGGTAATGGACATTATTTCAATAATGTTTTAAAATGTCTTATCTTAGACTACTGATATAGAATATTACGTTAACTTGACAAGGCTTCCCCATTTCAGTATTTATTCTTATAATGGTAACAGCATTTTATAAATCAATGGAACATCAGTGTTGTATCTAAATGGAAACCTTGCATGTGATTATTACATGGTGTATGAGCCCGTTCTAACAGCATACTCTATATATTTTAGCTAAAGACGAATATCACTTTCATTATAACGTTTAGGGTTTATGTAGAACAATTGCGTTGCATATAAGTCTGTTAAATGTTGTAACCCGACAGCAAAAGGACCACATTCGAGCGACGAAGAACGTACTTCTTTTTGTGTTGTACAACATGACATCACATAATCAGATATCTTCAAATGGTTTGCCACTAATTACTTCTACATGATTATGTTGTTATTCTTTATGTGACTGTGTTATTACCCTTAATAGAACACTTTTATTTACAAAATGATATTACATTATCGGTTATGTTTTTATACATTAGTATACTATTTAGCTATCAGATACGGTCCAACGCTATACATTAGTATAATAGACTGCATATTACATTACTAGATATGGTACAATGCTATACATTAGTATAATACACTTCATATTACATTACCAGATACGGTCCAATGCGTATACATATAGTATAATACACTGCATAGTACATTACAGATATGGTCCAATGCTATACATTAGTATAATACACTGCATAGTACATTACCAGATACGGTCCAATGCTATACTTTAGTATAATACACTGCATAGTACATTACAGATACAGTCCAATGCTATACATTAGTATAATACACTGCATAGTACATTACCAGTACGGTCCAATGCTATACATTAGTATAATACACTGCATAGTACATTATCAGATATGGTCCAATGCTATACATTAGTATAATACACTGCATAGTACATTACCAGATATGGTCCAATGCTATACATTTGTATAATACACTGCATAGTACATTACCATATATGGTCCAATGCTATACATTAGTATAATACACTGCATAGTACATTACCAGTTACGGTCAATGCTAGTACATTAGTATAATACACTTGCATAGTACATTACCATATATGGTCCAATGCTATACATTAGTATAATATACTGCATAGTACATTACCAGATATGTGGGGTCCAATGCTATACATTAGTATATTATACTGCATAGTACATACCAGATACGGTCCTATGCTATACAGTATAATACAACTGCATAGTACATTACCAGATATGGTACAATGCTATACAGTAGTATAATACACTGCATATTATTTTACCAGATATGGTCTCAATGCTGTACATTAGTATTATACACTGCATATTACATTATCAGATATGTTACAATGGCTATAACAGTAGTATTATACACTTGCATATTACCATTACCAGATATTGTACCAATACTATATCTTAGTATAATACACTGCAGAAGTACATATCAGATTTGATACATTGCTCTATACATCAGTATAATACACTGCATAGTACATTACCAGATATGGTACAACCCTATACAGTTAGTAAAATACACTGCAATTTCATATCAGATTTGGGTCCAATGCTCTTTATTAGTATAATACACTGCACATTACATTACCAGATATGATCCAATGCTCTATATTATTATACATACTGTGCATATGTACATTACCAGATACTGTCCAATGCTATACATTAGTATTATAAACTTCATATAACATTACCAGATATGTTCCAATGCTATACATTTGTATTATACACTGCCTGTTTAATTATCACATATGGTCCAATGCTATACAGTAGTATAATACACTCATATTACAATTTCCTGAATGTATCCAACGCTATATATTATTATAATATCATGCATACCAGATATGGTACAATTGCGTATACATTAGTATAATTCATTGCATATTATATTAACCAGATATGGCACACTGCTATAAATTAGTATAATACACTGCATTTATATTACCAGATATGGCACAATGCTATACATTAGTATAAATACACTGCATATTATATTACCAGGATATGGCACAATGCTATACATTAGTATAATACACTGCATATTATGTTACCAGATATGGCACAATGCTAATATATTACCTAGATATGGCACAATGCTATACATTAGTATAATACACTGCATATTATATTACCAGATATGGCACAATGCTATACATTAGTATAATACACTGCATATTATATTACCAGATATGGCACAATGCTATATATAAGTATAATAAACTGCATAAGACTGCATCTACATAATATCGTGTAACGTTAAAACTCTCTACATTATTACTTTCGTTCCTTATTGCGTTCTTTTGTGATCTGAAATATAGCCCATAATTATTCATAATTACTGAATAATTCATCGACGCAGCCTGGCTTTAATTTGCATAATCTAATTAATGATTATATTGCAACAATCATTGTATTATTTTAGACTAACGCAGGAAAACTGTATTAGCTATTGCCATGTGATGGACTAACGATTAATACTTCAAGGTTGCCATCTGGCTTTACGGACCTATTCTCAGCTTATTTGAAGGAGAGACAATTTTTATAGATAATGTTCATCATTTGTATTGAAGTTAACATATTCAATACATAGAAACAGGTTTTTCATGGCTTTTATTTTTATTTTTGTTCCCAGAACTACGAAGAGCGCTGGTAGTAATATATTCATGAATAATTCTGAGCCATCTGATTGGTTTTTAAAAGTAGACTAAACACTAATAGATATACCGTGTATAATATTCAATATAGCAGAAAAAAAGCTGTTATCTGACCCCAGTTTATATACCTGAGCTAACAGTCATGTAGCATCTTAGCAGTATATACGCAGCTTTTCATGCGCGTGTGGATCATAAGTTTATTGTTAAGTGAAATGTTTTTGATGAAAGCTTTTGCTTTAACCATGTTAACCAGTAAATCTTTATTTCGGTTCTCATATAATCTTTATTTCGGCCACCACTTTGACGTCGGACACTATTTTGTTAAACAAAAAATAATATTTAACGCACCTAATGTGTTGAACCATCGATTTACTTTAGTTAAAATCTCAACAGTAGCGGATATAGCACGTGGACAGCCCCGCATCATCCACACTCCCCAGCACGACTTTCAGCTGAAATTTGAAACATACCATACTTGCACGGGGCCACGGGGCCACATCGCTCTCTCTGGGTAAGTTGTAATTCACTGCCGATGACAAATGGCAATATGTCTGTTTTAAAAACCCACGGCATCCCGCTAGATTTTCTGCATAATTTGCATTTGTTCAATCATTAATATTAATTGTAAGAATAGTATTAAGCAATCTGTTTTTGCATATTATTTTATCGATTTCTTCTTTGTAGGCGTGTCCTTATTTGTAACTTCATTTTCACCAGCTCATGTCGAAAGCGGGTATTTAAGCGAGCAAATATAGCGCCGGTAATCATTTACTGAATAAACATCGACCAGTGCACATCGTACCTATACACAGGTAACAGTATTTTTTTAAAGAAAAAAAGTTAACCTCTTTCGGGGCTCGATCACACGACCTTCTGATTTCAAGTGAGGTGCTCTATCCACTGAACTATAACGCTACTTGAGAACTTAGTATAAAAACTAACATTTATTATGATCCAAAATAACGTAACATATTTGAACGCAACTCAAGATGGATCAATAAATATATAGTCCATCTTGTCCCACGTGTAAATTAGCATTGCCTGGTGTAATACTGTATGTTATCAATATGAAACTAATACTTCGCCTCAAAACAATCATAATTATTATCTCGACTTGTTATTTAGCGCTTGATGAGTTTGTGTGTGCGCTAGTTAATACGTAAAGCCTATTTAGTGTTAAAAATGCTACACCATACCAATAAATAGCCGTGGTCTAGTGGTTCAGCGTACAGCCTTTAAAACTTAAAAGTGCAAGCTGTGGTTCATTCCCGGCAACTATTTTTTTATCACATATTCTGAAGCCGTATATTTATCGATGTTACCTGTGCGGAGGCTAAATAAAAATGTGAATTTTTATGCATCGATTTCTGCTTATACGAGAGTTGTGTAAGATGTTATTTTTCAGCGGAAATGATTCTCATAAAAAATGCGTGATTTAATGATGTGAAACTGTCATTTAGAACGTATGCATTTAAAATAATCACCAATTTCACGCGGTTCGTTTTAAATTACATTTTGAATTAGGTGTTCACTATTTTCCAATTTTAAACCTATATGTTTCTGTTGCCGTGAAATTTTACCTTAAACCAAATAATTCCATTAAATGCATATCATACTTGTTTAAAACTGTGTTTATAATTTAAACATGATCGTATGTTTTATTTTAAGACAAAAATATACATGTTGAATTAAAAGCTCCATTTTTACCGCAATATTAAGAAATTGACAGATAATAGGACAGTTTGCTCGTATGTTACTGATAATTTGATAAATTAACCAAAATAACTATTTTAATCATATTTTGTGATATAAGATATTGAACAGTTATTGTTGATGTATATCATATACCTTATATAAAGATATCTTTGGTAAAAAATTATATTATTTTTATCATTATTTGCAAATATGTGTGTTTTGCCCTTAAAATGTAAGTTATATTTTTTTCTATCTTTTCTTTTAAGAAGCTTATGAAACTTGTTTTTGTATAGCGGAAGAAATCACAAAAATGCATGCAGTTGATGTTTCGAACTAGAAGCTTTCGTAAATTTAATCTTTTTCATAGTTGAATTTCATGTTAATTTTCGCTGAAATCTTGAAAATCGATAAATTTCAAACACTTTTTTTACGTTCAGGCGTGGCATATCAGAATACTATAACCTTAAACGACATTTTAAAAGCATTTGTCTTAAAATTTGTATTGCAGTTATTTTTATAATTGAAGATTTTTGCTTCAAAATGTCTTTGTCTACCCTTTTTCAAAAATACGGATGCAGCAACATTAGAAAGCACATAATAGTGCATGTCACAATGTTTCATATCGAAGGAATCATTAGACTTGACATTAAAATCAACATATTAGGCGAGAATTTCAAGATAGTTGATTCAGCTACACAATGGAAGTGTTCAATTATAAGTTGAACTCCTCTCGTATACCGATTTTTGGGGTGTGACTCTGTAGCTTAACGCGCAGGGTTATACACACTAAACTCTCGATTTCAATCAAACTGACGTCATCACATTTATATGTAGGTATGCAAAATGAGATATAAAAGTCGTACAGGAAATGTAGCATTCACGGACCACAGTCAACCACAAACACACAGAGAAACAAACAACAACAACAGAGATGAATAAAAGGCAAAATATGACAACACAAACGTAAAAGGGTTTGCAATAGAGCTTCAGACTTGGAACGGCCAGTGGTAAGAAATGTCTCCGGGGTTTAAACCAGATTATAGCGTGCACCAAAATTCACTCTTACCCTATTGTCATCCCAATAAATCGGACAGTGTAAATAAAGATATTTCAGCCTGGTTATGTTCTCTAACAAACAAGGCAGCATTAATAGGCAATAAAAGTAAAACACATAAATGATCATGTACATATAAAATAAAAAACAAAAGCCTAGAAGTTGAACAGGAAAGGTAGCATTCACAGACACCAATCAACCAACAACTTGCATACACAACAAGCAACAGTTACAAATACAAGAAATTACAAACATAAAAGGGTTGTCAAGAGATACCGCATTGGAAAGGTCCGTAACAAAACGAAACGTTTATATCGTGCTATAATCAGTATACATATATAATATAGGGTCAGTTGTTATTAGTTTTCCTTTACTTTGTGTAAGATTAAAACCGTTTACCTTTATATTTCTTTTAAAAATAATGGACTTCTCTTATTGTCTTTTATTACTTCAAACTAATACTATAACTATAAAAAATTATGTTTTTTCATCAAAGAGAAATAAAACATGACCTACATCGCGTTTATAGCATTACATCTTTAAGTTTACAACTATATACAGTTAGTACGAGTGGGGTTGGATGCCCACTAGGTATCACGCGTTGGCGTTTTAATGTCATGGTTAACTCAACTAAATTAAAATACGTTGGATTTGGAGCTACATTTCTAACCCAAACTCCATTGTTTACATTTCATTTGCTCGAACGATTCCCGATTAACCTGTGATCACAATACACCATGTCTTTTTATACTCGCACACAGAATACATATTCGCACAATGTGCGGAGTGAGTATTATAGAAACAGTTTTATACTAAACATTATATGTCTCAATGATATACAGCGTAGGTATTTTCACTGAATGCAAACAAAAATAAAAAATTGTACCTTTGCACAAAAACTTCCTTCGCTAACAGAGTTTTGAGTTCCTCAGATTACAAAACATAGAAAAACAAAAATGCATGGAGTCCCCAGTGGCCTACTTTGCCACTGACCGTTCCACGGCGGTATCCCTATTATCAACCCTTTTGTGTTTGTGATGTCGTTTGCATTTATTATTACTTTTGCCTTTTTGTTTGTCCGTTTGCGTGTTTGTTTCTGTGTTTTGTGGTTGGCTGTCCTCCTTGAATGCTACTTACCCTGTCCGATCTTTTTATATTTCTTTGAATGTGAAAACACAAGATAACAGTCGCTGGTTTTCTTTAATTTCTCAGCAATGTAAAACTTCTCAAACATAAAGTTAGGAGCACGCAATGTTGCTTCAAATCAGACATTACCAGGTATTTTGCAATAGAAAAAATATCAACTTGTTTAAAGAATTCCGAGATTTTTGAGAATTTCTAATAATCAATATTTTGTCCCAAAACAAGAAAACTGAAAGTTTTCGATATGTTTGTGAATTTGTTCACAACGTTTATTCACTACCAATGGATCACTAGAAGCGAAATTAACCTCGAAATTGAATACGTTATCACAGTTTAAAAAATATTCACCGAACAGTTATGAAAAATGCAGATTTTGTTTAATTAACTAAAAGTTCAAGATGCAGATGAATCGTTTGGTCCTACACACTTATTTGTAACGTAATTTGAATTAAATGGTGGCAGATGTTTGCTTAGGTTTCTAATATCATGCACAACTACAGTTTTCAGAACATTTGCTATACAAAGACAACAACTGTAATCGTATATACCTCGAACTAATCTGTCACGTAGCATGTTAGCAGTAAAAAAGCAAGATGTTTATGGTTTTTCAATGATCAGGTGGCGTTGGGAAATAGGTCCGTACTTAATTAAAAATAAAAGCTCCGCATGAACCAATGCAGAAATAGAAGTATGGCACGCATACGACAGTATATGACAATATTATAGTTTGAACACGCATTAAAACAAACAATAACAAGGAAAGGTCAATTCAACACCACGAACATAAATGTGTTGCATGAATCGGAGTGCATAATTGACCAGTTATAAAAAGGCCACTGGGGGGTTACAATAGGTTTAAGGGTATTAATTTCTATTTATCTCCACTACCTTGGCAGATGATTGCCATGCTCTTGAACCTATGAATAGTATGAAGAACATACAATCATAAAGAAAATTACAAAATAAATGTGGGGTTGGAGAAGAGTGTGGGAGTGGAGTATCAGAACGAAGTGACAGGTGTTAGAAGAGGGTCCAGTGATAGAAGTTGGGCACAGGTATGAGCTGTGTACACGATTTAATAAACAACACAGAAATGAATACTTACAATAAATAAAACATAATGTGGGGAAAGGGAGAGAACATGAATCGCCCGGGCCAGCGTGGGATATTTAGTAAACAAAAATGGGCATAATTATGCACTGTTTATCCATTTAAAATATTAACAACACAGAGGAAAAGACACATTTGAATTATGATGTAAGGGGTTACCGGTTTGGACGAGGGATTGTCTCAGACAGGTAAGCAGTATGCACCCATAAACAACACAGCAGAAGAAGATATATAAAAACAACTTGGGGATTGGGGCGTTATCGAATGCCAATGCACGACAATATAATCCAGGTCCACTGGCTTGGCTATCAAATATAGCACATGTATTGGCTTCGATATTTCGATCTGTCTAGGGGAAGAACAAACATAAGCTAGTTTAAAGTTAGCAAGAAACCCTTCACACTTTTAAACCAGCCTAATAGTGTTCATGGCCCGTAGAAAGATCGAAATTAATCCTGAAATATAACATATAATCGCATTGTAATCATAGTTTTATATAATATACATGATATACAAATGGAATATTATAACGCCGAGTATATAAATAAAAAGATTCATTGTATTAAGGCTGCAAAGTTCACGCAATTTTAGATGTAAAATGTATCATTTATAAATCTTAGACATGGATGTAAACAGTATCGTCTTTCTTTTTGCTGTAAACGGGATCAACCATGACTTGTTTTATGAACAACTGATCAAATACGTAAAACATCCATTGAAACACTTATTATACATTAACGTAAAAGTTTTTATACTAAAATTACTGCGTAAGAGTAATTTGAAATGAGATTGTTCGAAGTAAACTGACAAACGGCTGGGAGTTTACAGCTTATTTAAGGTTTGATAAAAAGCTTCTAATCCATTGGGTACGGTGGACATTGTCAATTTACCAAATGCTTTGTAAATCTTAATAAAAATTCACTTACCAACTTCCAAATCGAGCTTCGTGTATGTAAACGGATCTGTTTTGGCGCGTGCGCGTGACGTAGGTTGCTACCATTGTCTTTATAAGATACGATAAAATATGGAGGTATTCATATGAGTATTAACTTTGCGCCACTTTTCGCAGATTTGTTTTTATACTACTTTGAAGGATATTTTATTTTGAGTTTGTCACCTGCTAGCCAGAGAGACATTACTGATACGTTTACTTATACATCCCGGTATCTAAATGACATACTCAATATTGATAATCCATTCTTTGCTCATATGGTCACTAACATTTACCCACCAGAGATCACCTTGAATAAAGCTACCATCTCAGATACTACAGCCGCATTCCTCGGCCTTCATCTCTCGATTTCTAATGATTTTATACATACTAGAATCTATGATAAGAGATGACTAACTTTTACATCGTAAACTATCCGAAACTATTATATGGGAACGTAACTTGCGCTAGATCATACGGGGTGTATATCTCCCAGCTCATTCGTTTTGCTAGGGCGTGTAATGGTGTTAAGACATTCAATGATCGAAATCACGTCATTACTTAAATAAATTTCTTTAGCAAGGTGTTCGTTATCATAAACTGCATAGCTTTTTCTCAAAGTTCTATAGTACAACACCAATCTTACATATTTCTGTGACTAGGTCTATAAATTTCGGAAGTTAAAGGGATCTGATGGTTTTCCAGGCTACTTTACAAAATTAATCAGGAACTTTGTCAGAAAACGACAATTTTGTATTGCAACGCAATTCATGTATAATCCTTGTGCGATGACTGGACAACCTCGTGAGACTCTTTGATTGCGCCTGCTGAAACCCGAAGAAAGGGAGGTAGGTGCATGAATGTTCGTCCCAAAGATTTTTTGGTCGTACTCTAGATTGGGTTTCTATGTTGCTGCAACTATTGTGGTTGTTCAGTACACTTTTGGATATATCATAAGGAGTTGCTTATGTTTTATTTATATAGCTTTACAATAAGTGTATCGTTTGGTAATTTCTCTTGAGGTGGACGTTATTGTTAACGATTTCCCTTTGATGTATTGTATTTTGTTTATACTGTTTTGTCAATTTGGGCGTTGACGTTCGGATCATATCGTGGTTGAGTAAACATAAAATCGATTTAAATTGATCGTTCCAAGTCGCTAATCCTGTCTTCACCACTCTTTGTTATGTGCTGTTGTTTTCACTGACATTTTGAAATTGCTCATTTATTTCGGTTTGTGGTTCAGTGTGGACCTACGATATCATTACATTGGGTTGCTGTGGTTTCTATAGGACCATTTTCTCATTTTTGTCATAGAACAGAAAGAACAAATGAACATACATAGCTGGTAATTTGTTGTTAATATAACGCCTGCGTAAAAAATATCGATCAAGTCGATATTTGTATTCGATTATATATGTACATACAAAATCATAAACTTTAAATAATGTTGACTTTGTACAAAACTGATGCCTCCTTACAGTATCCTTGTGTCATGGTTGAATGAAAGTAATAACCAACATGACCAATGCACTAATGTATTTTGCCTTTTTGGGACACTGTTCCTTAGATCCCTAAAATTAGGTCCTTGATACATGGATCCTTAAAAGTTATATTTAATTTTCCTTAAACAAATTAGCCATGTTCCCTGTGTCCCCAGCTAGGGCCTCAAAACTAGGTCAAATTATTTCAAGTGAAAAACAACTTCTAATAAAATTGTACCAAACTTTTCGGATACAATTTCTGCCATATAAGTAAAGGCTTCCTTCTGATATTATGTTCACGTCAATACTGTTGATTTACTGTCATGTACTACCATACCAGCAATAATAAGAGAAGCTGCTACAAGACCGGCGGACTGATCATTGGTTCTCAGCCCGACATACACATAATTTCTGTGTCTAGAAGTTATATAAAACTGTTTAGATGTAATGATGATTTTAACTTAATTATCACACTATTTTAAATACCTTGTTATGGAAAATGAGGAACATACGCTGTGTTGCGAATAGCATGTTTCAAAGGCAACTTAAACCCCCAACGGCCTTTCTTGTCACGACCGTTCCAAGGCGGTATCCCTATTGTCGACCCTTTTATGTTTGTGATGTCTTATTTGTCTTTTATTCATCTTTAAAGTTGTTCTTTGTTTCTGTGTGTGTTTGTGGTTGACTGTCGTCCTTGAATGCTACTTTTCCTGTTCGATTTATATGTCTATATTTAATGACAACGATATAATGAATATGTTATCTTTTAATCTATTAGTGGTGTAACCCGTTCCCAAATATAAACCTTACACATATAAGACGATTATAAAATATATCGATTTAAACAGCTAACCTTGTTTATCTTAGAAACATTTAGTGTTTAGTATACAGGTTTTCTAGTGCTTTAAAACATGTATAAAAATGCATACTGAAAATATTTGTAATTACATCAAAATGTCCTCAAACTTCGCTATTTTAACTTTCGAATAAGGAACGCTCTTAGCCTCGGTCACCCGCCCCAATTCTGATTTCTTCGTTACGCTATGCTACACAGATCCAGGCATTTTCTAAAAATATTATATCTTAATAAGGATATTGATTTCATTGACATGCCAAGTATTTTTCAAAATAATCATGTAGTTGATTCTGTTCCAAAATATTTCAAAAGATCAGGAAATCCTGTAATTTGTTATAAGTATAAAAACAACACAATTAGAAATATTATTTTCAACTACAACAAAGTAGTTTCTGACCTTGATATAGTAAATAACACTCCTAAGGAATGTGAGTGTAATACATCAACATTTTGCTATGCTCCAGCAGGTCATTTCAACACTGGTAATTTTGATTATGTTTTCTAAAGGTCCTAATTAAAGTATCTTTAATTATTGATTTTAATGCATGTCGTGCTCAGATCTCCCAGTCCAGTGTGGATTTTAGTATGAAATGGTGTCGTAGAGAACATGCGGACCCAAACTCTCTTTCTACTTGGAAAAAGTCAATTTTTAAAATTATAGATACACGTATTAACCTTTAATAATTCTGACCCCAATTTACCTCCTCCGAGACGTAGGTTTATGTTTCGTAATTTAAAATCGGTAATTCAATAATTTCATAATAAATGTGTTTTCTTTCCATCTGATATGGCAGCTAATAATGTAATTATTGTTTGACGCCTACATTACGTCAATGTTTTATCTCTGGAACTCAGTACCACTAATTCGTATACTCAAGTTCTATCCACTGAGGATGATGTTTTCACACATACCACTCGGTGAACTACTTTCAAGGCTGGGTAGACGAAAAGTAAAACAAACTGCCGACTATGTACTGGATTCCTAAATTACATAAAAATCCGTATAATTCCCGATTTATTTCAAATTCTAGTACCTGCACCATCACAAATATCTTCAAACTTTTAACTTCTGGTCTTCTGTCGTTAAAGATCACGTTAAATAATATTGTGCTAAAACTCTGGCATTAATTTAGTTTGGTCTATATATTTAAAATTCAGGAGACGTTATTGATAACATTTGTAATAAACGTCAACTTTCATCTATAAGTACTTATGACATCGTTACGCTGTATACAACATTACCACATCACCGTATCAAGACAGGCTTAGTGCTATTATACAAGAAAACTTTCGCAAGAGGGAAAACATTTTTGGACTGTAATCAATTATATCAATTATATTTTTACCAACATTACACTATGTGGACTTGCCAAGAAGTTTGTGAAGCACTCATTTTCCTATTAGATAATCTTTTCGTCAGGTATGGAACTACCGTTTATAGACACATTGTTGGTATCCCTATGGGTACAAACCGTGCACCTCTTGTTGCGGATTTGTTCTTTTATTGCTATGAAAGAGATTTCATGTTGAGTATTTCATCCAATACTCGGGCAGATGTAATTGGCACCTTAAATGCCGGCACCTTTCGGTATTTGGATGACATATTGAACATTGGCACTCCTTTCTTTTTAATATCTATCCTAAATAACTTTAAGTCAACATAGCTAACATTTCGAGTACAGTCGCTTCTGTTCTTGATTTACATCTCTCTATTGAAAATGGCGAACTAATTAGTAACATATATGATAAGAGATACGACTTTAATTTTTATTTTGTTAATTATCTCCATTTAGATGGGAAGTTACTTCTTATGGGGTCTATGATTCTCAACTTATTAGTTTCTCTAGATCTTGTAGTCGTTTTGAGGACTTTAATATTCGTAATATTCGTAAAACTAAAATAAAAAGTTACTCCAGCAGGGCTACCGTTACCATAAACTTCGACGCCGTTTGGAAAATGTTACTATCGTAACTCTGATCTACTGTTTAAATATCAACTCTGATCTACTTTTTAAATATCAACTCTGATCTACTTTTTAAATATCAAAGCAATTTAAGAACTCTTCTGCGACAAGGACTATCACAACCTGACTTCTATGGTGACGTGATTTACTTCGTAAGTCCTTGGTCATAATCACTTTCATACAATCATTATTAAACTTGTTAAAAAATGTATCAACAGAGCTTATGACCCTATCATTTTGCAACGTACTGCATGTTTAGTGGTTGACCTATTTACAGTTCGCCACTATGCCTTTTTCTTCGATTGTGCGATGGACGGACAGATTGTGACCCTAAGATGACGTCTACCTAAATCCTTATAGGACGGTATCGTTGATGGTTGTCTATAATCTTGTCTTGTCGTACCCTTAATGGTTTGCTCTCTTGTTGCTCTGTCTTCTGCCAAGTAATTGAGGGCTTACTTTGTGGCTTTCTAGGCATTTGTTTCTTATATTATATATTCATGATCATTTATGTGTTTTACTTATATTCCCTATTAACGCTGCCTTGCTTGTTAGAGATTATAACCTGGCGGGGATATCTGTATTTACACTGTCCCATTTATTGGGATGACAGTAGGGTAAAGTGAGGTTAGACCTGGTATAAACACCCAGCGGCCTTTTTTTGCCACTGACCGTTTAAATGCGGTAGCCCTATTGTCAACCATTTTTTGTTTGTGATATTTTATTTTGCCTTTTATTCATCTCTATAATTTATAAAGTTGTTCTTTGTTTCTTTGTGTGTTTGTGGTTGACTGTCATCCTTGAATGCTACTTTTCCTGTTCGACTTTTATATCTACAGTTTTTTGTTATCTTAGTATTGAACTTAATTATGTAAGTCATTGTGTGCAAGTATTACGTGAAATCTTATATGACGTTATCGGTCGATGTTGAAATTAAATATAAATGTTCCAACATAAAAAAAGTATGATAATGGACCTTTGGAAACGGCCGAGCACTATATAGACATATATATATATATATATATCGACATAATATAGCAACGGTGTTATTGGTTTTCGACGGCGTAGGCTTTAATCTAATAGTAGATTACACAAAAAAACAATGTATTTCAAATTCAAAAACGTTTCACTAGAACTAAAAACATATCACAAAACGTTCATGAAATAAAAATTGAACGTATTCGATCTTAGAATGTTCACATTTAAAACATTATGCAGGGCACTCATCGTGCATGTCCAGTAAACTACGTCATAACTTTTCGACGGTGTTCCTAAATTGCATATAGTTACACTGAAATATTGCGCTATAAAAACTAGAAATTATAAACTTACTTCAACATTACAGTTTTAATATATTCACAGGAACGTAAAGATACGTTTTCCTTTATTTAAAGGAGTCTTGATCTCCTCTGCTTACTGGGCAGAAACAGGTATCCACTAGACAGACTTTGTTACTGTTCGTGCAGAATCATACATGCACCCATCTGCAACATCCCCGGTTAAAAATAGTCAAGTTTAGCAGAAAATGATTTTGTGAATGAAGATGAACATTGTATGTTTACATCAGTGATGTGTTATTCATGTAATAGTAAGTTATTCGAAGGGAAGTTTTAGGATTAGTGTGAAACGGGCAAAGAATCGTTTTCTTGCAACTAACCCATCGAATGTTTATTTTTCTCCAAAAGCATTACATATTGCATTTCATTGTGTTTGTCAACAAATCTTCACATGCTGAACTCTGAAATCATGCGCGATCCGAAATAATACGAGATAATAATACGGAGACCGTCGAAAACACAAGAACGTCGAAAACGTATAACGTCGGGAATATACATTATTTAGTAATTAGCTTACTAAACTAAAACTGTATTAGATCTATAACACTTAAGTAAATAGATGAAGCGGCTCTCAACTGATCGCTAAACCCAACTCGATTAAACAATACCCAACCCTAAAACAAAAACAAAAAACGACGAAATTGTTGAGAAAATGCATGGCATCATCATAATAAAATTAAATGCCCCAAAGAGCGAAATAAACATAATGGAATTTAGTTGGGAGCAGCGGTTAAGAAGCCTGCATACCACAAATAACAGTCAAAAGGCTAAAATAAAAAGCAGACAACATATCCTTTAAGTGGTTAAACAATACCCAGAGCCTTTAATCGGCCGGAGTAGTGGAACCACTGAATCGAAAATTAAGTAAGAAAACAAAAAGAAATGAAAAAGTACCACCGATAATTAAATATAAGTATCGGGCTCAGCGATTTCCAAAGATCGAATGAAAAGCAGTACTGATTGAAAGCGCGGGGAGATGTTTTACTGCCGCCACACTGCACAAGCAACGCCACTGTGCTATAACAAAGAGTATTATAATGGACCTTTGAAAACGGCCGAAAACGACACATAGGAAATATTGCAGTCTCGGTTTGAGTGAGACTGTTCATGAGCGGTAGTGAAATATGCTAGCTACCGCTCACGCCCTCTAGCCCCGGGTTGAGCAGAACTCAATATTAACAAAATCAATAGTACACAATTTTAACCATCCCGAAGATGGCATGCATATGGCGGTGGACATGGAGTATCTTTCTTCCCCATGGCGCACGGCGTATGGTCCCAGTATCTAATGCCTAATTTAATATCTACAAGTTGAACAGGAATGTAATGTAGCATTCAAGGACCACTGTCAAGCAAAAACACGCATCAAAACAAACAACAATTTCAAGGATAAAAAAGGTGAGATATAAGATATCACAAACATAACATGGATGACAACAGGGGCTACCGCCTTGGAAGGGTCAGTGGAAATAAAAGTCCTTTGTGGGTTACGCCCGGTTCCAGGAAGCTTTGTTAACTTACAGGTAACTATGATTAAACACTGAAATCCGATGATGATCTTTTTTATATTTCAAACGATTTTCTGAGAAAATATATAAATTACAGACATCGCAAGTTTTTCACCAAGTACATATTCAATAAATTAAATCAACACCTGCACAGTTATGTATCTTGGTCGTGTCTCATATGTCACTCGCGTTCTGTGTAAGACTGGAGTACAAAAAAGCAATCAAACACAACACACATCTTGCAGAATCGGGTTTAAGGCCGCAAAACGATAAAATTATGCATGATAGCTTTTAAACCGAGCATTACAATAGAATTGCAGATCATGTAAACCGCAATTTGTAAAGTTCAAAACAATACTAAATATTATATTAACCATGAGGAAGAGTGTATAGTAAATTCATCTACTATTGTGTGTCAACAATTATTTACAATTACTAAATACTGGTCATATGTAAATACGTATTAGATTATACATACACTTTATCACGCGACAAAACGTGATAATGGCTCTCAAAATTAGACCTGATAGGGGCAATGACGTCGGTTTGAAGACGAGAGCGTGATGGTATACCGTACGCGTTTAAAATTGATATATTGATCTGAATCAAGCAGCGTTGAGAGTGCACCTTTCTGAGAGCGTGTTAATTGCTGGAGAAAAATGGCATGTTCTAGCGCAGGTTCAGGGCTGAAAGTCAGCGGGGCTGAAGACACATCCTTATTTCATAGATACACGCAATGAATCATGGGTAATTTTATTTTGCACGCATACATTGACAACAAATACTGTTGCGATTCCATTGATGCGTCAATTTATAGTTCTGAATGCATGGGGAAATACACTACAGAAAGGAGAATATACTTCAAAGAAAGTTGTCTTGTATTAATATAACTTTGCGTTCTAAAATATAACAGCTTAAAAGCAGCATTTTCGACAAAAAATGAACGATTGCTTTCGGATACAATTATATGCTCTTAACAGCGAAAGTGACCACAACTTACACAAAGGATTTGCTTGAAACCGGAGATCATATGTTCAAGCTTTATTCCTTTGGTTCTGAACGACAGTAACGTGTGTGTGTCGGGAAGGGGGTTAGATCCAATTATCGTCATGAATCTATGTGCAACTGAGACATTGCGTGGTCCCGCCTTAATTCCATTAAACGATGGGAAAGATTATATTAGCGGGATTTTATAACGGATATTTCGACAATAAAACACGTTTAAAAACATTTTTACTGTAAAAATGCGATAACTTGTTTAAAATTACATATTAAATGTTTTAATGTTACAATATGCAAACGTTTAAGCCGAAATTAAGAGTTTATTTCATATACCAGCCAACCCCGTTTTCACTTCTTGGAGAAAGAGTTGGATGGAGTATGAAAGTTAATACTCGGTCCACGTAATGGGTATCAAATAATAAATATCTGTAATACAATGAATCCATGCGCTATATTCTCTGGGACGATAGGCGTGTAGCCGAATGTATGGGATACACACACTTTGCTGTAGAAGGAATGGTGTAGATTCGCATCTCGGATTGTTCAGCCTAATCACACACTTTGCTGTACAAGGAGTGGTGTAGATTCGCATCTCGGATTGTTCAGCCTAATGTATGGGATACACACACTTTGCTGTACAAGGAGTGGTGTAGATTGTTCAATCTAATGTATTTGTATTCTGTTTCGCATGAGGCAGCTATAAGGTTATCGAAAATGAACCCTGATGATGTCAAAGGAAGAATAGGAGACTATGTATGTAAGCGTGAACAGGGTGTGCGATTAAGCAGGGTTCAGCCTTTAAAATATCGGTTGACAACCATCAATCAAAAACTAATAACAAGAAAAACATTTTTATTCGAATCTTGGGGTGTGAGAGCCCGGTCCACTCATTAAATAAACTACTGTTGAGATTTTAACTATTACTGTAATAAGATGATTCAATATAGTGTGTGTATTTAATACTGCTTTTGTTTAAGAGACACCTGGCAATCTTTATGTTTTAAAAAATTGACGGCGTCCCGTTAGTTTTCCTACATAACTTACATTTGTTAAATCGTTAATACTAATTATTAGAACAGTTCAAAGACTATATATTATATTGCCTCAACAATATGTTTAAACATTTGGTAGAAAAACAAAGATAACTGAAATGTCATGTTTTTATTTAATTATGTGTAAGCAGTTTTAAAGTCAAAATGATACAGGATTAATAACTCGAGGTGCTTATTGTAACGATGGATATACATCTCAAGATTGCCATGTGTACCTTTAACATGAAAGCGTCCTCTTGTATAATGACGAACGAAAGAAGATTAGAACCGAACTAGAAATTTCCTGCTTAAAGCATAATATTTCAAAATAACTGACTCGGGTTTTATGGCACACCAACACGAGAAAAACAACATTCACTTAACAATATCATTACGGAGATCCTAACGCTATAACTTATTATTGGGTAAAACACTTTGCCAATTAGTACGATATTCTCAGATAAATAACGTCTTAACGAACAAGTTAAAGCGGATATATGTTAAAATGACCCATTTCCTAAGCAACCTGTTATTGAAAAAACATGAAAAGAACGGCTTATTTACTGCTTAAATTCTATATGACTAATTAGCTCAACTTATAAACTGAGGCCAAATAAGAGATTTTTACTTGACCAAAAGGGTTATAGATTACCTATTTCCTATAGAACACATACCAAATGCCAAAACAAGTTAACATATTAGCTATACAATACAAAACTTTGCTGATGATTCGTTATTGGACAACAAATAAAATTGAAACACAAATAATGAAAACCATTTTTTTTTATGTTTTTGTTATATTTACCTCATATAAACGATGGATGGGATCATCATCCTATACAAAGTTTAATACCAACATGTTCTCATTGTAATTGCAAATTAAACACTGTGTCATGAACATTTGTTTTTGATTTTTTTATCTATCATTCTTAAACATTATTCTTAGCTGGTTGAACATGTTGCATAGGCAGGTCTGTGTTTCTTTTTTAAAACATTCTCGTGTTTTTTAAAGCCTAGCATCCCATGTCTGATAATGTCGAACATAATCGGAACCTCTTCCATCAGATGTGTCTTTCAACACTTCATGTAAATGTAAGGAGTATCAGCAACAGTATAGAATATATCAAGGATAATTTCTCCGATTTTGATATCCTATGTTTTACAGAAACACATCTTTCAGACGATGTACCTGATGTACTAAGCGTTGATTTAAATAAAGGTAGGTTTTGTAATGACTATAGGAAGGATAGAACAGCCTACTGAAGTGGAATATGAATTGAATTGAATGTTGTTTAACGGCTCATCAACACAGTATATGTTATTTAGAGCCGCCCCAGAGAGAGGGGAAGGATACATAGGAATCCGGGAACCGTGCCCTACTCTTATTATTGAATAGATTCCTATGGTTCTTTAACGTGCTCGGAGGATAGACCGATACACGGGACCGCCCGGTTTACGTCCCCATCCGACGGACGAGGCTAAGGGAAAGTGTCTTGCCCAAGAACACACCGACGGCACCACGGAGGATGAACCCGGGGCCTCCGGTTACAAATCCGCCGCGCTACCGACTGCGCTGAATGTACACCTCAAATAATCTTATTTCGCGTTATATGTTAGACCTCAAAATTCCGCTTTTAGACGCGGTGTCGGTTGAAGTAAATAATATTAATGATTGCTTTTTAATATGCACAGTATACCGATAAACACATTAAAATAATACTATTTGGAGAAATCAGAGTAATGCAATAGATATTGCTGTCGATATATCAAACAGCATTATCATAGTCGGAGACATAAATAAAGATCAATAAAAGCAGATATAAAATCGAACAGGAAAAGTAGCATTCAAGGACGACAGTCAACAACAAACACACACAGAAACAAAGAACAACTTTAAAGATGAATAAAAGGCAAAATAAGACACAAACACGAAAAGGTTGACAATAAAGCTACCGCATTGGAACGGTCAGTGGCAAAAACTAGCCGCTCGGGGTTTAAACTAGGTTCTAGGGTGCACCAAACCTCACTCTTACCCTAGTGTCATCCCAATAAACGGGACAGTGTAAATAAAGATATCCCCGCCAAAACAAAAGCAGCATTAATAGACAATATAAGTAAAACACATACAGGATCGTGTATATATAATATAAAGAAAACAAGAGCCTAGAAAGCCACAAAGTAAGTACTCAATGACTTGGCAGAAGCCAGAGCAACAAGATAACCCGTTATTGTTACGACGTTAAGGGTACGACAAGACAAGATTAAAGACAAGCATCAAACGCTACCGTCATATAAGGATTAGGTAGACGTCATCATAGGGTCCACAATCTGTCGGTCATCGCATAGTCAAAGAGGAAAGCATTGTTGAACCGTAAATTTCATAGAAACGAATTCTTCACACGTGTGAGGAATTCGTGCGAATTCTTGACACTTTGTGAAGAATACGGCCGTAATATCACAAATCGCAATGTGACTTTTTTTTTACTTTTTTGTACGAACGTATTTTTCACAGCCAGCTGACAGGATATAGTTTATCGCTTATATCATACAATTGGTATGTTAACAGTCTAGCGGCCACATTTTTCAAGCAATTGGACAAAACATATATGACCAAAAGATCTCGGCCTAGTTCGATTATGGGCCAGATCGTACAAGTATGACCAGAGTTATGGCCCTTGATTTAGCAAAAATGCCATATTCTACCTTGTTAACACACTACAGTAGAGTCAATTACTGACCAATCTGAATCATATTAAGACAGAATGTGAATGTTTACAAAATGCAAGCCAAGTTCGAATTTCGGTCATATCGGCCTAGTAACACCAGAGTTATTTCCATTGATTTAGCAAGAAACTGTATTTGATCTTGTTAACACTCTAGAGGCTTTATTTCAAGACCAATCTTAATAATATTTGGACAGAATGTGTATGACTATAAGATCTCGGTCAAGTTCGAGTATGGGCTAGACACGCCAGAGTTGTTATTGCCCTCGATTTAGTAAAATGTCATACTGCATTTGGTCAAGTTCAACTTTTGCTTAGATAGGATCATTAAAAGCAGAGTTATGCGCCCCTGATTTAGCAATGATTGTTCTATTGGTTTTCCGAGCAATAACTCATATAATACAGCACATGCAAGTACCGTGAACTTGGGTCTACGAGCGTGAACCTACGTTTACGAGCGTGAACTATGGTTTACGGACGTTACCCTATGTTTTCGCTCGAAAGTATAGGTTAACCTGCTTTTACGTTCGAAAAACCTAGTTTATCGATCGTTAATCCTAGTTTTTCGACCGTGAACCTGGGTTGAACCTGAGTTCACGTAATTATTGGACAATTGGCTTGCCATATACGGACAGATAGATAACTTGCCAAAATCGATTACTTTAGCTCGCACTGCATAATTTATGCACCTGCCATTCGACGACGTTATGGCACATACATGTGTTACCCCTGTCTGTCTGTCCGTCCGTGCGTGCGCCTGTCCGTCCGAAATTTCATGTCGGCTCCATAACTTTCGCACAATTATTCCTCATATAAAACTATGGTGCGCAGCGCGCAACGGCCGGGCGGCTATATTCAATGTCGCTGAGCGCTTAGAGGTCATATAGTTTGTATAAACATTCGTGTCCGCTCTGTATATTCCACATACACAGACCGATTTTCAAATTACTCATGACGCATTTATTCCTCATAACACAAGCATGCAACCGCCAGGCGGCTACCTTCAATGTCAAGGTCGCACTAAAGCAGGGGCACCCATGTAGTATGGATACATTTGTAGGTACTGAACCTTTATGAAAGGGATTTACCTGTATTGATATTTTCATTTGTTTCGTTTACGGACAAACATGTAACCATTAAAAGGTAAACGTCGCGCGATTTTACCTTTACGACTGTTCTATGTTATTTTTGCATCAAACGCCAAGTTATTAAAACTCTCCCATTTAACGGACCAAATGATGTAAAGTATTTTTATCAATACATATCGCTAGGTCTGTCTGTCTGCTATCATAAAAAAGACTATAGAAGCCCGATGTTTCGATAACGAATCGAAAAGAAGCACCTTCGCGCATCGCCATTGCACATTCGCGCAACGTCATCGCACCTTCGGGCACCACCATCGCATATTCGTGCATCGTTATTACATCTTCTGGCACCGCCATCGCACCTTCGTGCATCACTATTGCACCAAAGCGCATCGCCATTGCACATTCGCGCAACGCCATCGCACCTTCACGCATCGCCATTTCACCATCACGCATCGTCATCGCAGCTTCCGCTTGGAACATCGACCTTTAGGCAATGCACGAAAACACGATGATGGAGCACGAAGGAAGCGCGAAGAACACAATTCAAAATTTCAGTTATTTCGCGCTTCACCGTCTCTTCCTAATGGATCGTATGAGATAAAACCAAAAACGTACACCGTATAGCTGTACACAAGCCAAATTAATACATTGTTTGTTGCCGTTAAAACTGCACACCATTAATAGGAATTCTATTCTATTCTGTTCTGTTCTGTTATGTTGTTCTGTTCTGTTCTGTTCTGTTCTGTTTAGTCGTGTTGTGTTGTGCTCCGCATATTTTTCTAATAATGTTATATTTTCGCCGATCTGTATGTACATGTGACGTTTTCGTGCTGTTTTAACGTGAAAAATACGTTTTTGCTCTACTAGGGGTAGAGATGCCAAACGTAAAATTCACAAATTTGTGACATATTCGTGCGATTTTTGTGAAATATCCGCACGTATTCTTCACATATGTGAAGAAATCGCACGAATTCCTCACACGTGTGAAGAATTCGTTTCTGTGAAATTTACGGTTCAACAAAGCATAGTGGCGAACTGGAGGATTTATCGAGCCTCGTGTTTGTTAGTATCATATCATGCTTGCATATGATGAAGTAAAAGGTAATAACAGGTGGACTTTCATGTTTGCTTAGACCCATTAGAGTCCACGCAGTAACCACGCAGTAACCACGCAGTAAAGATATTGTTCGCTTTAACCGGATGTCCTGAAGAGATTGATGGATTCGATTCTGTTTTGACGATATAATATGCCTTTGAAGCCGGGTCCGCACTGTTTTGTATTTAGTGAAACTAATAATAATGAAACAAACATTGTTTAGAGCGAAATATGTATTTTTGTCGAAATAGATGTCAATATGATTACATGAAATATTACCAAATTACGTAAGCATATGCTTCAGATGAGATGCACAAAACTTGTCTGACTTTTTTAAATTGTTTGTTATTTGTACTTCACCAGTTTTTACAATCTTCTATATTTGTCTATAAAAGGTCAGCCAACACCCGTAACACACTTGTTTTATTAAACTGTGAAATTGGCCAAATAAACATTTAACATATACTGTCTTGTAAAACTCTTTGTAGGTATGGTTAGGTAAATGTTGTGTTTGATGTTCTTTAATTGATTACCTCTTTTATTTTAATTTGCATCCATTTTATTGTAATATATTACACGTTGTCTATTCAATTTTAAGACATATTTTTGTACATCTACTTAACTATGATAAATACTGAAACGACGGGGATTTCTTGGAAGCAACAAAAGCAAACAAGAGATAAAAGTAGCAGACTCGGTTTTATTGAGTCTGTTCATAAGAGGTAATGTAAAGTGCAACTCCTCTCACGCCTCCTAGCACAAGTTTAAGCGATATTTTACTTTAAAGCCACAAATAATGGTCTTGATGATTTCAAAGGACCAGTAAGTAATAATAATACTGATTTGTCATGTTTGTAGTCGGGGCAACTTTTAACGGCCGCCACACAACACTTAACAAACGCTAGTATCAATAAATACTAAAAGTGGATCCCTTGGAAACAACTAACACAAACAAGACATAAAAGTAGCAGACTCGGTTTTATTGAGTCTGTTCATGAGAAGTAATGTGAAGTGCCACTCCTCTCACGCCTCCTAGCACCGGCTTAAGCGATATTCAGCTTTAAAGGCACGAGCAATGGGCTTGATGATCTCAAAGGACTAGTAAGTAACACAACCAATTAAATATGTAACAGTTGAAAATAAGTTCATGTAAAAATGTCAGTAAATAAAAATAGCAAGTATTTATTAAAGTCTTGTTGAAAACAAATATCCTTGTCCTCGTATTGTTATTTTTTTTGAAAAGAAAGCAAAGTTTTGCTTTGTTATTCTTACATTAGAATTCATCTCAACAAAACTAATATTTTTGATACTGTCGCTTCTTTTCACGATTTATATCTCTCTATTGAAAATGGAAAAAATAATTAGCAAAATCTGTGACAAGAGAAATGATTTTAATTTTGATATGTTTATTATCCCCACTTAGATGGGGATATTTCCCGAGCAACTTTTAAATGGGTTTATGTTTTCTCAACTTATTTGTTGTTCTAGAAGTTGAATTGAAGCTGAGAGCTTAATATTCGTATTGAGTACAACTCAAAAGCTATTCCATCACGGCCATACCTGATTTTTTTCAAAATATAAAAGTAATTTAGAACTCTTCAGCGACAAGGACTATCACAATCTGACTTCTGTGGTGACGTGATTTACAAAAGATATTTGGTCATAATCACTTGGATACCTTTTTTATCTTTTATCAAAAGAGGTTATGACTCTATCATTTGAAACCCACTGCATGTTTAGTGGTTTACCAATTTACAGTTCGCCACTGTGTTTTCCTATTTGATTTTATGAACGTACAGATTGTGGAATTATGATGACGTCTACCTAAATCCCTAAAGGACAGTGGTGTTTGATTTTTTGTCTTAATTATTGTCTTGTCGTACCTTTAATGGTTTGTTCTCTTGTATACTTGCATCGTGGCTTTCTAGGCGTTTGTTTTATATACATTATACATTATATCATATATATCTTATACTATTATTATCTATTAATAATGCCTTGTTTTGTTAGAGAATATAGCCTGGCCGGGATTTTATTATTTACACTTTCCTGTTTGATGGCAATAGTTTAGGAGTGAGGTTCGGTGCACCCTAGAACCCGGCCGTTTTGCCACTCAACGTTCAATGGCGGTATTGTCAACCCGTTTGTGTTTGTGCTGTTATATGCCTTGCCTATTAAATTATAATTGTTGTTAATGCTTGCTTTGGGTTGACTGTATTCTGTGAAAGCTGCAGTTCCAGTCCGACTTTTCTACCTACATTTTTGAATATATTATTGGTGAAATATAATCAGTTCTCAGTAATATGCAAAAGTTGTCACTATTTAGATAATTATGAATATTTATTTTGCAAATAATTAGGAAAAGAAAATAATCAATGAATACGAACGTAGAAAGGAATTGTCTTACACAAGCGTATGCAATAACGATATTGAGAAGACCCATAGAAAGTGTTGTCGCCGTGCAGTTTTGAGCCATGATTACAAATAATGTTGATTTTAAAGATTGGATACGGACAAACTATCTATACGTCATTTAAATAGCCTTTTTACAGAATATTTGACATTACGTTGATACATACATCGATTTGACTAAATATGTTCTACATCGGCGTAATTTGCGTATTGATATATAACTGTATTGTTCTATTATTTATGTTATGGCATTCTTTCGATTGGTATAAATAATTTAAAATCGAGTATCAAATGGGAATAATGACTTTATATCTCAGGAAATCAATTTTCTATTAGTTTTATCATTCGAACCAACAAAAGACGGCAGAATTTAATAGTAACTTGCATAAGTCTGTGGAAAAAAAAATCTCTCCAAATATATGTTTACTCGAAGATGAAGGAGTAGCTTTGTAAGTCAAATATGTTTCTAAACCATTCTCGTCATTTTTGAATTGGTCGTTAGTATCTTTTCTATTAACAACAGGTAAAAACGCGGCCAAATCCTTAACATTACACCGTTTGAAATATATCGTCGCTATCTAAAAATGCTTTACATCATGCAAATTTGTGGTGTTGACGCTGTGTATATACTTTATATCTATAGTATAACTTAGTGTTTGTTAATACATACCATTAGTTAGCTATGCAGTAATCTTAATGCAGGATAGTATACTAATTTATAGCATTTGACCATAACTGACAATCTGATATCATGATGTAAATGTGAAATTGTAATCGGAGTCAGTAAAGATATACTATATAATCATTTAGAAGCAGTTTATAGCCAACATTTGATAATATATGATAATGTGCTAATATGTTGTAAAACTCAAAAGGTATGTGTCTAGTGATGGTCTGTACTTGAGTAGTAGTTAGGTGATTTCCTTTCGTGTTACAAGATTCATCATGTAAATATACATAAAATGCAATTGTTCTACCCAAAAACTAAAACTCTGTGATTCCGTTTTTCTCTAAATGATATATGCAAGGGTGCTTCAAAAAGTTCTGTCACTAGGCATATATCCTTTGACCTGGATATTAAACTGAAATAAAGTAGTGTATTTATAGTACTACTGGGTTCGCTCTCTTAATTCCACAACAAAAATGAAAAATGTCCGGTTATTTATACCCCTGAATTACCTCACCCTACCACCTTTTGGATACTGGCATCTCTGAAAATGTCCTTGTTACAAAACGTTGTAAAAATTATTTGAATAATTCTATGCTTTTGAATTTTCTTGTACGCCATCTGTTGTTATTCGCCCATAATCCATACAAATGATTGTCGAGAATTCGGAAAGGCCTTGCTGCAAACCGTAAATGAGTGAATGCATATCCCTTAATTTTAGCAGAAATAACACTGATTTTCTTCATTTTGTTTACTGAAATGTTATAATATCTTTTAAATGTTGTAATTATTCTCATAGTATTAATATGTTTTCATATTTGTTTATAAATCCTAGTCCTTCAGTGTTTAAATTTCATATTCAACACATTATTGTAGAATTTTGTACAATGTTTAGTAAAAATATTGATCATCCAAAAACGACATTTCAGAAGACTTCCCTTCCATTTAATGTCCATTTATCATTAAATTAATGTTACACGTTAGCTTAAAATGTTAATTTCTAAGGCAATGCCTTTTCATCTACCATGCTTAAATTCTGAATCTTGTAATGCACAGATATAGCTGGTAATGTATGAGACATTTCAAAGGTCTTCGGCAAGTGCTTAAAGAGGAACAGGCATTTAAAAAAGTTACAATTAACATACCTGAAAAAACTCAGGACGAAAATGCCTCAGTATGTATAAGTGATGTGTATTAAATGTTCCATAACTTTCGTCACGCAAAAGATACAGCATTCATTTTACCATAAATGGAATGGTATTGAAACTCTCTTTTATTTGATGCCAAGATCAACGCTCACAACGAGAACATAATTGTTAAAACGCGTTAGTGACAGAACTTATTGAATGACCCTCGCATTAGTATATTGTTGCTAGAAATGGCACAGAAGCAATGTATTACGCACATTCAATATTTCCATATGTAAAAAAACAACACTGACGTTGCATTGATCTTATAAAATGTTTCACAATTAGAGGAAGCAATAATGAAAAAGGAGATTCTTAAAGGTGAACATGTGCGTGCTTCTTGAGCATAGTTTCTGAAATATGTATGTGTAATATACAATTTGTTCAACTATAACACTAATCTTCTCATAGTAGTCAATTAAACCTCATAGAACACACGGTCCTAGTTTTGCCCTCTTTGGAGACAGGTAAGTGTTGCTGCGATACCCCTGAAGTCACTGGTGCTAAGCGAGTTGTGTTAGGATTTTACGTTATGGTATGTGTTAAAAATGCCATCGTATGCGGTAGTGTTCATGAGAAGGTAATAATTTCGTGGAGAGAATAATGATAGATTAAATTATGAAGCGCGGGTAGGCCTTCTTATTAAAACAAGTAAAAGCCCTTCGAAAAATGAAGGAGAACGAGATTGTATTGCATGTTTTGATCACGATTAATGGAAAGTTCATCATTTGTTTGTATTTTCGGTGAATTTGGAGTACAAACGGCCTCGACGATTAAAAATAAATACGTTAACCAACCATATTTGACTACATAAATGAGAAATATCTAACCCGCCGTCTTCGAGCAAGTTTTTTTAAACTTTTTTTAGCAAGCCGATTTAACCTGCTTTTAGGAAAGTTTGTTCTATTGTCATAGCACTTCATATACATCGGGTAAAGATATGATACATTGCTGAATGTTTTATTGTATACATCGTGATGCGTTAAATTAGAAGATCGCGTTTCTAGTATGTGTATTATTAAACGGATAAAGGAGCTAATTAATTATTTTTTTCAATTTATGGCCAAGGTTAGGTTACAGATGAAAGTGGGACGGACGGACGGACGGACGACGACAGAAGACGGACAAAGTGATCACTAAGTGTCCGACATACTACGCAGGTGACACAAAATGTCAAATATGTTGGTATTTTACTTTTTATCAATTTAGTTCAGTAGCGCTGTATGGCTAAAGAAAAATACCTTAGTTTATGAAATAAGGTGTACTTCTTTTCTTTTACAAGCGTTTACTCTTCCTATTATAGTAAATTTGATCTTTGTCGTTTAATATGATGTTTCTGTGTTCATATTAATTTAGCAATATTATTCAGATCACATCGCTTCTCTCTCTGTATGTGTGCGCTAAACATCCATAGTTCCCACACTTCATATATTCGTCGTGCAATACTAGGTTTCTAAATTTCAATACAAAGGAAATGTTTGTTCCTTACATTGCTTTTGAAAATCTGAGGTACTATTTTTCACGCTGTTTAATTACTTTATCAACAGCGTTTGAGCCCATGGGTAGAAATGAAAGGTAAACAAATACACTGGCATTTACTTATAAAACATGATTTTATTCAAATAAAAAAAAAAAAAATACATATCAAGTTAACTAGCGTGTCACCGGTACCGCATTCGACTTCTCATGGTCTGATGAATTCGAGCTATTGTCATCCTCAGACACTTATTTTGGTTGAGAATAGTAAAGTTGCACATTGTGCATATATTTAATCATGAGCACTTCCTCCAGTCATTATCGTAAAATTCCGACATTTTAAAAACACTGCACTGTTTTTGCATGCTTTACTGGTGTACAAATGGCTTCTGTTAGAACCGATGACGTCACCGTTTAAACGAGAAAGATTTGTTGTTACCCTAAGATCTTCTTGATTTTTTCTTTGCATTACGGATTCTCCTCTTGATTTTTATCTTTAAAACACTTTATCTTTAAAACACATTTTCACTTCAAATACATCAATATCATAGTAAACTTTGTGTTTGTAATGAGAATTCCTCAAGGAAACACATTAACAATCGAGTTCTTGAAGAAGGCAAAAGTTCACCTTTAACGTAATTGTCTATTTTACAGAAAAAAAAGAGCTATAAAACATTAATAAAATAATTGGAATCGTTGTCATGGTTTTATACATAAAATGTTCAATATTAGACCAATACGCGGTAATAATATAGTTTCCTTGAGGACGATGTTTCCGAAAATCAATTTCTAAGCATGTTGGAAAACATGTAAATAGCAAAATATATTAAAGAACGATACCTGAGTGATGGGTCCTGTTTGATATTAATTTGTTAAATCCGCCACATAGCACTAAACAAACGTTAGCGTGAATGTCAACAAACACTGAATAGTGGATCACTTGGGGCAACAAACAGAGTCTATCCATTGAAGAAACTAGGTATCTATTCGTAAATAAGAGTAGGGCAAGTTCCCGGATGGCAATTTTACTTTCCATCCATCATAATGTGTTGATGAATGAATGAATGAATGAATGGTGTTTTACGGCACGTCGACACACAAATAGGTCATATTGTGCGCAAAAATTGATGAAAAATGAAGAAATGAAGTATTAATTAAAAATTAATGTAAATATATAAAGATAAAACTATTAAAAAATAAGGGATGATAAGGTGTAATATAAACTTTGAATGATCTTATAGTTTTACCCATTATTGAGCGCTAAGGCGATTTTTTATTTTATTTTTATTTTTGGCCTTAGATTTAGGAGACTCAAGCAGCGACATCTCCACTGATGAATCCTCCTCCCTGGAAGAAGTCAGCTGAAGTGGCACCTCAACAAACTTTTCATGCGAGGATGGAAGTGGCAGTGCAGCTGCTGGCTCTGAAATGTCCATGAGCTGTTCGAATTTGTTATGCAGCTCAATAGTGCCGTTAGACACCTTTGGCTGCTCCTTGTGCTCCCTAGTTGGAGAAGCACTAGGCTTTCCAACTTCCATAGTTGGAGCAGCACTAGGCCTTCCAACCGAGGAAGTATTAGGCTTTACGACTGGGGAACTACTAGACTTCACAGTCTTAGAAGAACCCGCTTTCCAATTCTGAGAAACTGACATGCTTTTGGCATTGCCAGAGCTTGCCGATTTTGTGTTTGCTTTAAATGAAAAAGGTTGATTAGGTGAAAAGTTTAATTTTGGTTTGTTAAGTTGTGTTTGTTGACTTTTGTTTGGATTTGATACTGAGGAAGTATTCTTAGTATTTTGAATTTCTGGCTGTGGTTCGTATTGCGTACTTGCATCCCTGCATTCTGTGTGTGTTGCTGTTGTTTTGAGAATAGATGCGTAAGAGGTCGGACTTGAAATTTTATATTTTTCTTCAATAAATTTTCTCGCTTCTGGAAATTGAATGTTTTGTGTATATTTAACTGTTATGATTTCTTTTTCTTTTTTAAATTTAACATAATTTTGAATTTGCGTGATGTCCTAGACCGCAGTTGGTACATTTGAGGTCGTTAGGACAATCTGATTCGTTATGTTTGAATGCAGACTCGCCACATTTACCACAACGTTCTTCTTTAGTACACCTGGAGTTGTGGTGCCCAAAGGCTTGGCAGTTGTAGCAACGTAACGGGTTTGGAATGTAGGCGTCAACATGCAATTGCAGATATGCCACCTTTATTGTTTTTGGTAAGACGGGTGTTGCAAATGTGAGTATGATAGTATTTGTACTAATAATTTTGTCATTCCTCTTGATGGTTATTCGGCGAGCTGCAGTTACCAACTGTGGCGCAAGCTCGCGAATAATTTCGTCTTCAGGTACTCCGGAGAGATCCGGGCACCTGATGACGCCTTTGGAGATATTCATAGAGGTGTGAGCGAAACATTTGACTTTGGTGTTTAAAATGTGTTTAAGTGCTAATAAATTGTCAGAGTGAGATTTCTTTTCAGTTTCAATAAGTAGAGTTTTGTTTTTTAATTTTTTATTTGTTTGACATGTCCAGCGATGGATTGAATTGTTTTCTGGATGACAAAAGGTGACATATCTGTAACGGGCCTTTCCCCATCTTCCGATTCGATGATCAGAAAACGAGGAAAGGACTGGTTGATCACTGGTTCCTGAGTATCAGATTCATGTTCTGTTTTTTTACGTTTATTAGTAGTTTGTGCGTTTTGTGATGCCATGATGGGCGTTAAGAATTCATCTTCCACGCTTCTCACCCACCTCGGAGTCCAACAAGGGGACATTTGCTGTGGATATCCAACAGCAAAATGCCAAGAATACGTAGAAGGTATACTCATATAAAGCTAACGCATCAATGTGTTGATGAACCATCAAAAAACATTCAAAAAACATTCAATTCTTGCATGCTGGATAAGGTTATCCATGTTTTACATGGGTGATGGAAAGCCTGATAGTAAACATGTGGAAAGATAACATTTACGCGCTGATGTCAACAATGACAGTAGTTATATGGCATCATTGTGGAAAAAAACATGCAACACGTTAGTAGCTGGTGACGTAAACGCGCAGAATATAAATGATATGCAAGAAAAAGAATTAATCATGGGTATCCGGTTCAGATAGGGCAATTCCAATAGGGAAAGTCCAACCCTCGGTAATTTAATTTAATCGGAACCTCGGAAGAGCCTCGGTAGAACCTCGGTTCCGATAAAAACAATTATACCTCGCGTTGGAATTCCCGATCTTCACCGGATACCCATGAAAGATTCTTATATTCATCTTGCTTGTGATGTTGGTTTGTCATTACTGATGACATATTGATGTTTGAGGTTTGAGGGTAGTGTTCTAGTGTTTTGTTGGAAAAAATATGTTTAAAGAGGCACGTTTTTTAATGTAACATATTAAATACTCAATATTACTGCATTTATATGTATGCAAAGGTATTTTATGAGTATTCTAAGAAGCAACAAGGTTCGTATTCCAGTTCTGTAAATTATTAATTATGATCAAAACAATATCTTGAATAAAATGCTGCCCAGCCGTTTATTCTTGCCGGAGAACTACGAGTTTTTACGAGTTTTTGGACATGCGCATTGCCATTCATTTGAATGAAAACAAACTACTCGGGGCAGTTCCGATAGTAAACGAATCGATCGGAACTCGTCGCCAATCCGACGAGGCAGTTCCGACTGTAAACGAATAAGATCGGAAAATTTCCGTAATCAGCTTGTCTAAAACAATGACGAATACAATTTCAAAAATCCGATCTTTTCTATCCTGTTTTCCCCAGCACAACGCATATTACATGGGGTGAAATTATTGCCGTTTACCTTTTTCATAGTCCTCTTTACAATTAAGTAACGTTTATATCAATTGGTGGACAAAAATATATAGGTAGAGCATCTTTAAAACTTTATTTTGGAAAACTTATTATGTCACTGAATGTTACAATAATGGTTGATTGGTTGACCCATTTACAGTTGTCCACTATGCTTTGCTCGTTGGTAGTGCGATGTCCGGACAGATTGTGGACCATATGATGACGTCTACTTAAATCCTCAAAATCGGACTGAATTGTTTGATGTTTGTCTCCACTCTTGTTTTGTCGCGTCTTTTATGGTTTATTTTCCTGTTTCTATGACTTCTGCCAAGTCATTGAATACTTGCGTTGTGGCTTTGTAGGCGTTTGTTTTTTATATTTTGCTTTGTTAAGTTTGTTAGAGGATATAACATGGCGTGGATTTCTTTATTTACACTGTTCCGCTTTATTGAGATGACAATAGGGTACGAGTAAGAGTTCTGTTTGGTGCACCAAAGAACCTGGTTCCCTATTGTCAACACTTTTTGTTCATGTTTGTTTTTGGTGTCGCATCCTTTTCTGTTTCCTTGTAATTTTGGTTATTTGTTTTGTATGAATGTTTTTGGTTGACTGTGTTATGTGAATACTATATTTCATTACTTTTCATGTTCGACTTTTATACATTACGTGGTCCTGCCTTAATTCTAATAAGCGATGGGAAAGCTTATATTAGCACGATTTTATAACGGATATTTCAACAATAAAACACGTTTAAAAGCATTTTTTACTTAAAACATGTGATAACCCGTTTAAAATTACATATTAAATGTTTTAATTTTACAATATGCAAACTGTCTAAGCCGAATTAATGTTTTATTTCATACCCTAGCCAACCCCAGTTTCGCTTCTTGGAGAACGGGTTGGATGGGGTATGGAAGTTAATACTTGAACCACGTAATGCTTATATTTGCACCGTAGGTTTCTTCCAATTCACTAATGGAAAATAGTTCTTCAATGTTTTATTTAATGCATACTGAAAATGGAATCCCTTGGAAGTAACGAACGCAAACCAAAGAAAAAGGTAGCAGGTTCGGTTTTATTGAGTCTTTTCATGAGGAAAGTTAAGCCAATTATTTTCTAGGACAAATAATGTTAAAGCTTATAATTTACCGATTTACCACCAATTATAAATCAATATTGTTGGTGTAAAAGACAGTAATTGGTTGTGTTGTAGGGTTGTTACTGTTACGGTTTGTGGTATTTGCAGGTAAAAAATAAATCCAAAATCCTAAATCTCTGTTTTGTAAATATCAGTATTGTTTGCCTCTGTCCAATGATAAGAACAAACAAATCGGCACATATGCATTATTAGATGACCTAAACACCTGGATAGAGTTTTGATAAACCTTTTCTGAAGTGTTATTTGTCCGTTATTTGGCGGGTTAGTTCTTTAAATAATACACACATATATAGATAATTATCGCTGGTGAGATGAGCAAGAACATAATGTATTTATAAGGTAAGTTATAGCATGTAATAAACTACATGAGTATTTGTATTTCTCTCTTTCCATCACATGCAACAACTCATTCATTTACTTAAGTCTCTTATCCATTCAGTCTAGACTTGCATTTGTATATTACGAGGGTCATTCAATAAGTTCTGTCACTAACGCGTTTTAACAATTATGCGCTCGTTGTGAGTGTTGATGTTTGGTACCAAATGAAAGAAAGCTGCAATACCATTCCATTGATGGTAAGATGAATGCTGTATATTTTGTGTGACGAAAGTTATGGAACATTTAATATACATCACTTTTACATACTGAGGCATTTTCGTCCTGAGTTTTTTTCAGGTATGTTAACTGTTACTTTTTTAAATGCCTGTTTCTCTTTAAGAACTTGTCGAAGACCTTTGAAATTTCTCATACATTACCAGTTATATCTGTGCATTACAAGATTCAGAATTTAAGCATGGTAGATGAAAAGGCATTGTCTTAGAAATTAACATTTTAAGCTAACATGTAAAATTAATTTAATGATAAATGGACATTAAATGGAAGGGCAGTCTTCTGAAATAGCGTTTTTGGATGATCAATATTTTCACTAAATATTGTGCAAAATTCTACAATAATGTGTTGAATATGAAATTTAAACACTGAAGGACTAGGATTTGTAAAAAAAATATGAAAACATATTAATACTATGAGAATAATTACGACATTTAAAAGATATTATAACATTTCCGTAAACAAAATGAAGAAAATCAGTGTTATTTCCGCTAAAATTAAAGGATATGCATTCACTCATATCTGGTTTACAGCAAGACCTTTCCGAATTCTCGACAATCATTTTCATGGATTGTAGGCGAATAACAACAGATGGCGTACAAGAAAATTTAAAAGCATAGAAATATTCAAATAATTTTTACAACGTTTTGTAACAAGGACATTTTCAGAGATGCCAGTATCCAAAAGGTGTGGTAGGGGGAGGTAATTCAGGGGTATAAATAACCGGAAATTTTCATTTTTGTTTTGGAATTTAAGAGAGCGAACCCAGTAGTACTATAAATACACTACTTTATCTCAGTGTAATATCCAATTTAAAGGATATATGCCTAGTGACAGAACTTTTTGAAGCACCCTCGTATGTATTAGACAAGTAAACAAAAGCAGTCATATGCAGTATGATTTAACAAGTTTATGTAAATATGGAACATATCCCTTTGGTAGAGATCTTTCTACAAAGCAGATATTTATACATATCGTGCAAAAAGCAAGTTCACTGTGTTACTTTAGTATTTATTTGTAAGTATTCGTAGTTCAAAGTTTGTATACAAACACGGATAATTTTCTTATTTCATAATCTCATGTGCTATGTATTAATTGTGTAGATTTTAAGAAGCTTGGGTGTTTCCAAAAGCATTTTTAATATAATTACGTAGTTCTTAATTCGTTGTAGTTTTTGCATTCACTTACAAAATGGCATTTTTCCTCAAATAAGTTACGTTGTCTACAATAGACCTAGTGTTTCCCGTGTATCGGAGATTTTCGAGCGCGTAAAGAACCATACAATATATTCAGAATATAACACTACAATCGTATGTGTTTTTAAGCTGTATCTTCTCACAACAATTAAAAATAGGACCGTTCATTTTTGTTAATATGTTTAATTCTTGATTTAAAGGCGATGTAAAGAAATGATTTAAATACAATAAAGGCATTAATAGTAACCGTATTAATGTATTCTTCGCTAATGGAGCAAGATATCCAAACGTTGAAAAGCTTCTTCTAACAACTGGCGTGTTATCATAATTTAAATTGAAGCCAAGTTGTCTCCAAATATGTTGATTATTCCTATAAAAATGTTCGTTAAGAGAAAGATCTGACACGTCTATTACTATTAATGTATCAGCTGCATATCATCGTATTGGCAGTGATTCACTGAATACGGCGATTGTTTCTTAGGTTGACTGCAAACATGTATGCACATAAAATACAATTATATAAACAATAAAAAGTATTTAAATCCAAAAATCCTTGAAATCAGGATAAGCTTTCACTAAATGACTTGCTCGGGTGTTATTTTCAAGTCTATTCTGATTTTCGTGAGTTCAGTTTCCAGTTTTCGGGATTTAAACACATTTATTTTCAAAAATTGTTATCAATACAATATACCACCATTTAACGGTAAGTATGGTAACATTCATTTCAACGGGTAATTTAACGGCAGTTTGAAAGTATTACATGCGCAGGTTGTAAACCACTCCATGAACATTTGTCGTAGACTACTCAGAATAAAATGACGTTCGGCTATTCAACATATAGTCTAAAATTCTAGACGTCATGCACAAGTTTCTTTCACTTCTCTCTTCATTATTGTGGTATCTATTGTTCATGTCCATTAAAGATCAATGGCCATCCTTTTTGTAGTATTATCAATTAACAAATTTAACTCTTAAACATCATATGAACATTTCTTGATAGTCCCGGAGAGAAACATATAATTAAAACCGCTACTTAGTTGTATGTAAAAATAAGTATTATTTGCCTGACGTAGATACTACTATTACCACTGCGTGACTGCACGGGGAAATGTGGTAATTCTGAATTGTATGGCTGCACAACTATTGCCAGATAATTGATAAATACATTTACCTGTGGATTAATTTACCTGTTCAAAGTTTTCTACTTCATCAAATAAAATCCTATTCTGGCTTTTCACAGACATTGCAACGTGTGAATTGTAAATATCTATTGGTGTGTATTGATTTCGATTTAAATAAACATAAACATGTTCATGAAACACAGCATGGCCGGATAACTTTAATGCTGTGACGCCTACATTCCGATGTTCTCGTAGCAGATGCAAACTATTTAAATATTCTTGTTGTTGGCATAAAACATAAATCAGAGAAGAACAATCTCAAAAACGTGAACCACAAAATGAAAATTACACATTACCATTGATGCACTTGCAAAACCACACTGTGTTGCATGTCAACATATCCGGTGTCTGTAATACGCAATTTTGCTTTTTTTGAAGGATGGACCGAAACCCGAATCAAACAGTTTTTGTTTTAATTATCATGCACTGGCCTGTTAAAACAAATGAAGAAGTCAAATGAACGATAACTGTCGCGCTCTTCCAACTGTGCATTTAGACTACAATCAACGTTGTACAGTTTGTCTATTTTTGTAAGTAAAGATTCGTAAAAAGGCGCGCATATGTACGTCTCAGTCGGAACTACTTTACATCTACCCATACTAGTTATTGGAATGCCGTTTAAAAACTAGACCAAAAGGGAAATACATTCTTACTGACAAGTTAGGAAGCCAGGTATGTAGATATCGATCAATTAATGATTGCACTTCTACATATAACAAAGGAAAGAAGAAACCCCACTCGGGAATTTCCGCTATAATTTGTATTTATAATATGATGCTGTAATTCGAATGGTACAAGGCTACATTAGACTTTCCTTTCGGAAAAAAAGACTGAAACGACACATATCAGATAGTATGTGAAATAGTGGATTTTAGCAATGAAATAAAAGCGATTTTTCATACGTGTGAAATATAGTTTTATGTTTTTACTGCCGGAACTACTTTTTTTTCAATATCAAAAACATGTTTTTCTATTTGTTTAGAACATATCTGTTTAATATATATCATTCGACTGTAAATGGTCTAACTAAGAAAATGAGCTATAGTTTTTAAAACTGGTCAAGCATTTCAGAATGAAAAATATCAGTCGGTCATTTTCTTCAAAACCCTTTTTTTCGAAAGTTGCTATAAAAGTTATATCATTGCATTGGAAATAATTTATCTAAGAAAATGAGTCGTAGATTATTGAAATCGGTTAGGTAGTTTAGATGTTATGTGGAATTAAAAACAGCAATTGTATCATACTAAGCCAATGACGTCGTCAAATGTTTTATTTATTTTTCTGCATACTGCATTACACTTTGATTATAAAGCATAACATAAAAAGAAATGTTGTTTGTTTTTGTCGTGAATAACAGATTTTATTTCATCTCGAAGTGATCAAATGTGTACATTCATGAAATAAAATCTGTTATTCACTACAAAACAACAAATATCCTCTATGTATAGCTTCAAAATGTTGATATACTTTTGGCTCAAGCAAGTGGGCAAACTTATGATGTATTTTGCAGTATCTTTACATTAAATACTGTACTGAATGGCTCAAATTTTCAAAACGGAAGTTCAACATTTACGAATTTTGTGTTACAAAGTGTACAGTTTTTGCAAAAGTCTATAACATCACAGTTTAGTCATTTGTGGCGCAGTCGGTAGCGCGGCGGATTTGTAACCGGAGGCCCCGTGGTGAGTTCTGTCGGTGTGTTCTTTGGCAAGACACTTTTCCTTAGCCTCGTCCGTCGGATGGGGACGTAAACCGGGCAGTCCCGTGTATCGGTCTATCAACCGAGCACGTTAAAGAACCATAGGAATCTATTCGATAATAAGAGTAGGGCAGGTTCCCGGATTCCTATGTATCCTTACCCTCTCTCTGGGGCGGCTCTAAATAACCTGTACTGTGTTGATGAGCCGTTAAACAACATTCAATTCAATTCATTTCTCTAACTAGCTGCAACCTGCTTTTCACATAACATCTTGGGATTTCTCCTTAATCTTACACGAAAGGATTTCTCTTTAATATTACATGAATTAGTGTACAATACCTTCATTATATAGCGGAAATTCCCGAGTTGCGTTTCTTATTTCTTTTAGTATAACTATATTTATTGCTTGTACATGAATTTCCTCTCAAATCATTCATTAGCGTGTTAAAGTTTACACTCAGTCGCCCCAATGTCGGTCCGTGCTACGTGTTCTTGAGCAACTTTACGTGGTCCCGCCTTAATACCATTAAGCGATGGGAAAGCTTATATAAGCAGAATTTTGTAACGGACATTTCGAAAATTAAACATGCTTAAAAACATGTTTACAGAAAATATGCGATAACCTGTTTAATATTACCCACTTATTAATTGTTTTTATTTTACAATATACAAACTTTTTAAGCCGAAATTATGGTTTTATTTCATACCCCGTTTTTGCTACTTGGATAAGGGGTTGGATGGGATATGGAAGTTAATACTCGGACTACGTAATGTAACTGCATTTACTTTTGCCCAATTAGCAACAAAACAGGGCAGAGAATAACGCAAGTGTCGGAAATGTAACGAACATATACAATTCTACAGATTATGTGTAGTACACATTATCACGGTATTAATACCATACAGAGCCTATAGGCCACTTTTAAGTAGAACATTACCAATTTGCCCCGGATAACGCGCAGAAGGAAAAAAAGGCTTTAATTATTGAAACTTTTCCAATATTTACTATAAAAATGTTCATTCTTTTCGTACACGATAGTGTCCCTTTAAACAATGGTGATTATGTGCAAAATATATTCAGACAACCCCTCAAAATTGATCTTCATCAGTGGTCCGCGGGCCGCGTCAGCGTAAGCTGCAAATCTGTAGTAACTTGTAACTTCAACTTCACCAGCTCATAACGAAATCGGGTATTTAAAGTTCTCCGGCCATGTTTTGTTTCATGAACGTGTTTATGTTTATTTAAATCGAAATCAATACACAACAATAGGTATTTACCACTACACATTGCAATGTCTGTGAAAAGCGAGACTGTGAAAAGCGAGAATAAGATTTTATTTGTTGATATAGAAAACTTTGAACAGGTAAATTAATACACAGGTAAATGTATTTATCAATTATCTGGTATTAGTATTGCAGTTATACCATGTATACTATTCCGATTTACCTCATTTCTCCGTGCAGTCACGCAGTGGTAAAACTAGTATCTACGTCATGCAAATAATACTTATTTTTACATGCAACTTAGTAGCGGTATTAAATATATGTTTCTCTCTGGGACTATCAATAAATGTTCATATGATGTTTAAGAGTTAAATGTATTAATTGATAATACTACAAAAAGGGTGGCCATTTATCTTTAAGCGAGGAAATATAGCGCAGGAAATCCTTTACTTATAGATATCGACCAGTGCACATCGTACCTATACATATGTAACAGTAATTATTACAGATAAAAATGTTAGCCCCTTTCGGGGCTCGAACACACGGCCTTCTGATTTCAAGTCAGGTGCTCTATCCACTAAACTACAACGCTACTTGAGAAAATAGTAAACTAACTACCATTTACTATGAGGCAAACTAACATATTTGAACGCAACTCAAGATTGATCAATAAATATATAGTCCATCTTGTAGCTAAACCTATGCGAACGCAGAGCGTACCCGATCTCATTAATCGTGAGTGTAAGTGTTCCGCATCCTCTGCGTGTACAAAAGTAAACGTGTTAAAACGACGTGTAAATTAGCATTGCCTGGTTTAATACTGTATGTTATCAATATGAAACTAATACTTCGCCTCAAAACAACCATGTCTCGACTTGTTATTTAGCGCTTGATGAGTTTGTGTGTGCGCTCTAGATGTTACGTAATGTCAATTTAGTGTTAAAAATGCTACAACAAGCCAATAGCTCTAGTGGTTCAGCGTACATCCTTCAAAACTTAAAAGTGCAAGGATGTGGTTCAAATCCCGTTCCGGGCAACTATTTTTTCATCACATATATTCTGAAGCGATGTTACCTGCACAGAGGCTAAATAAAATGAATTTTTACGCATCGATTTCTGCCTTGTATACCTACTTTTGGGATGTTCGTCGATTTGAAACTACTTTACACGTGACGCATTCATATGTATGAGTTATTACCAGTTCAAATAAGGACTGTGTAGCTTTAAGGACAGTTCCCTAGGACATATCGTCTACGAACAGATTTTGTTAAGTTTAGTGAAAAGCAATAACTGCCTATCCTAAAAATACTTCACCATTGAAAGTATTAGACCGCGGACTTCGTTTAGTATATGATTTCCATTTTTTTCTTGTGCAAAGGTTTTTAATACTGTTTCACTACAACTTAATTCATGCAAAAAACAAAACAATTTATTCAAACAAAATGCATTTGATCTTATTTCATGTACATTTAAAGAAACAAGAAATCCGCGAATTCACATGTCTCGCCTAACAAGGACAGGACTTATAAACAAGAAAACCGCAAACGGTGCAGGCGCTCGACTTTGGTGAAGTTACAATTGATTAACAAGGCAGACGGGTTTCTATCAACTAATTATATTTGTATATATAAACACATGCTGGAAACAGGATATTCATAATTAATAATGCTTAATAATTATAAGTGTTTATGTTGAGGTGTTGATTCTATTGAACTTCAGTTATATTATATATATAATCATTTTTATTAGTAATGTTATAAAATACACAACATAACACCATTGTCATAAATGGAAAACGTCTAGGCAGATGAATCCGGCAATCAGACAGGATCACTTTTAGTAATTCAAATTTGACTACAACAACTTAAGGGTGAAACAATAGGGTCTCTAGGGAAACAAGAAAGCGAACACATTTACCTTACAAAGATGTTAAAATCATTACATACCGGTACGTACGTACTTGTTTGAAAATTTCCCTTAATTTTCATTTTAATGAGCAGTAGTTGTTAATTTCAAATACAAAAAAAAGCAAACTGAATTTGCATTTGGGATGGGGGAGGGAAGTTGGGGTGGGAAGTGGGGAGATATAAAAATAAATTTTAAAAAAGGAAAACAGAAATTCTTCACCCCAAAATTATTAAGTTATCTGCCGCCGTTGAAAAAGCAACAGAAAGCAACGGCGGTACAAAGGCGGGAAAGGCGGGACAAAAACGGCAGGCTACTGGCAAGTGTTTTTTCTTCACAAAAATATAGTTTTAGAGGTGGGGTGGTGGGGTAGTGGGGTCGTTTATTAAAGAGCGGGGGAGTGTTTGTATGGAGTTATATGGTATGATATTTAACTGCTTTTGTTTAGGAAAAAATGGTATTTTAATATTTTACTTTAATAAAAATATATTCACCCACAAAAAAGTAGGACAAGGTCATAGATGAAACCCATGTGTCCAAATGATGCACTCACTACCCATGACACAACTATTTGAAAATAGAAATGTTTGTATTCCAAAGATTAAACTATAAATTAAGTTTGAAATATCTGTAATTGAGAAAGTGACGTGTACATAAGAATTACTATTTGCCCTTTGCTTGGAGGGTGAAGGTCAAATACGCATCTACTATATCATGTAGCGATGTACTACACAAGATGCAACTATAACCAATATCGCATACAGTCCATCAGCAAATGGCCTAAACGCAAAAGTTGAATGTAAAATTATTAAGTTGTCTGCCCTTTTCTTGGGTCACATCCGCATCGACTATGTCATGTATCAATGTACTATCCCAGATGCAACTATAACCAAAGTTTGAAAGGTCTATCGCATACAGTCCATGAGAAAGTGACCTAAACGCAAAAGTTGAATGTTAAATTATTAAGTTATCTGCCCTTTGCTTGGTGGGTGAAGGTCACATCCGCATCTACTATGTCACGTAGCGATGTAATACCCAAGATGCAACTACAATCAAAGTTTGAAAAGTCTAGTGCATACAGTTCCTGAGAAATTGATCTAAACGCAAAAAAATGAATGTAAAAGGTTATCTGCCCTTTGCTTGGAGGGTGAAGGTCACTACGGCATTTTCTGTATCACGTTGCGTTGTAGTAGCCTCAAAAAGGAACAACAAGGAGTTTATATGGGAAAAGCCCACGGAAAACGAATTTCAACTGTAAAATATTTATTCCTCAACTGATTTTTAAAACTAAGGTATTTTTATTTGCCACATAAAATTCCAGCGTCAATTATATATAATTTATGCACGCATTTTAAAATTCCTCATGTAAATGCTGAAAATACCTTTAGCTGAATCATGTGCCCCAAAAAGGTAGGTCAAACACCAGAAGCATGCATGTCATGAAAAGTTTTTATTTTTTTGAGAATCACCGCGATTGTGGGCGATTTTTTAAAAGGTCATTTATATCTTTCGTAATCATAATATATATGAGAGTCCGAGTGCTGTTTAAAAAACATATAAGAACACATTTTATATTTAGGTTTAACGATGTTCATAGTGTCATTGTTCTATCAGCGCAAACTTACCATTTCATAATAATTACGATGGTAATTTATTTCTCATAGTATTGTCCTGTTAACCATAACCACTCGAAGAATGTGTACTTGATGGTATTAATATATTAAGTAATTGTGTTCACGAATCAATTGTCTGTTTTACCCTAAAAATGATAAAATTGTTCCTATACAATTTCACAGCACCCAAACGCAATGTCGCCGTACGTCCGCACTGTACCAACAACTACATCAAATGAGCAAATGAAATAGACAATCTTTCGGGATGTCAATTTGTATATATACATATATTGTTGTTTTAGCCTGAGTGTAGCATTAGCTCCCACAATCTTCTGATGTGTAATAATCATTGCCGGTAATGCTCTTGCTAATCACGCCTCTTAGACACACCCAATTTGGCTAGGATATTGTCTTTCCCACAAGACAGTTCGAAAGTTGAACATCCATTTGTAACAAGTGACTTCTCATAGCCGAACAATTAATGTACAGGTCATTGACTATTTAATTTGCTTATTTAACTCAGTGTTTCAAACAATGCGGACCTACGGTTCCATTGTGTTTGGTTGCTGTGGATGAATATTTGTGTGTGATACCTTTATTATATACCACCTGATCTCAAATATAATCAAAAATACGTAGACGTGTGCTATAAAGTATTATATCTACTTCTGTTGAGGACAATGGTTAAAACTATTCATCCAAGGAAATGACTATTGACCTAAAGCAGTGAGGTCAATTGTTCACTGATGAGAGTCAATAGTCATTCCCGAGAATAGTTTTAACCGTTAAACCGGATTGGACACGTTTGAACACGTTTTCAAGTCAGTAGTTCATACTAATGACTTTCATATGACTGCTTTTCAGTCAATAAAAACTACGTATATAAAATGATACATAATAATGAAGTTTATTAAGTGGGAACTAAATAGTATATCGACTAAGATCGGAAATGATTAAACAAGAAAAAAAACTATATAAAAGTTTAATTTAAAAACTGTTCGCCCATTTGTATTTTGAACACCAAATTATAGGTACAATTACAATACACAAGCACATATTGAATTGCATATATGCAAAACATGACACTTCCCTCTTTGTCTTATCAAATTGTCAGTATATCGGCACAGCGGAAATTACCACAGACCTAACAAGAAAAACTTGATGCAAAGCATCAATTCGGCGCCAAAATTTTGAAGAATTAAAACATACGTTATTTAATAACAGTACACGTGTTTATCAGTTATTTTAACTATCTTATCATCAGTACTAAACCTTGGTATATTTAGTGGTCATGGACATAATATTAACAAACGTTGCTATGTTGACTTGGTTAAATGTATTTTGAATTAACTAGGTCATTCAGACAATTTTCCAAACGGTTTCGTTGCAGGACTTTCCTTAAAATGTGTTAAATGAATTGACTGCATTAGGTTTAAATAAATAGTTTATGGAAAGATAAGGTGATGAATGCCGAGTGATTACAAAGTCGTTGTTGAAACATTTGGAGAGAAAGCTAAGTAAGCCAAGAATTAATGGACAATGCACTTCACATATCTGTTTGAATTTTTAACGTCGTTTTTATGCCATGAAGGGCCAACAGACGATCAGTTTTAGACTAATTGTTTTTGTTTTGTTATTAAACCTAGTACTGTATCACATGAACCATCTATACAGGTAACTGATAATCTACTCATTTGAATTAGTGGCTGGAGACGAGGGACAATAAGACACAATGTTGCATGTCAATCATTATAAAGGGTGTACGCTATAGAAATAGTGTCATGTTTAAAGACAACATGGTACTGTCTGAGGATCCAACTGACCTCTGGATTCAAAGCCCAGTGCGCTACTAACAGTGGTAATGCCGACTTTTTCAGTTTTGATCAGAAAACCTACTTATGTGCAAAAATAAGTGAAGAAGTCAATTATTTATTTCTTAACTTTTATTGAACATTATAAAAATATATATCAAAACTTGTTTCTTTCATTAGCATCAAAAATATGTTAACAAACAGGAATAGAAAGACGTTTGTACTTAATTGAACATTATAAAAATATATATTAAAACATCAAAACTTGTTTCTTTTATTAGTATAAAAAACAAGGAAAAGACTAGATCAAAAATAGACTTATTATATCAATAATGGTTTGATGATACTCATTGAAAATGGAAATTAAGTCATTATTTAATGGCACTTAATATGATGATTACGTTTTTTATTATACCCATATAAAAATCAAAGTATAAAATTGAAATATATTTGGCACTGGAAAACACAGTTTAATGAAATGGGTACTCAAGTACATGGACAAGTAAAAATGTAACTAAGATTATTTAAATGATAATATAATATGTTTTACAACATTAATAAGTGTATTGTAATAACAATTAAAATTAAAGATATAATAAATGGAAATGAATATTTACATATAAGTAGGAAAAGATTAAATAAAGATTTGACTTGTAAAATTAATAACAGTTTTCTAATACTTATTCAAATTTGAAATGAATCCGCTATTTAATGACATTTGTGAATACGATTATGTTGTTTTTTTATTATACCCGCGAAAAAAAACACAAGCCAAAAAGGAACATACAGTATTATAAAGTTTAAAAAGAATTTGGCACAGAAAGAAAACAATATAATAAAATGGGTATTCAAGCACATGGACAGGTAAAAATTTAACTGATATTATTGAAATTTAGGAAAAAAATACAACATTCATGAATAAAAGTAAGCACAACATTTGAATCTAAAGATGTAATAAAATGCAACTAAATATTTACATAACATATCTAACAAAATAATAAATCATATAAAATGTAACTTTTAAGACATGTAAGTTTTATTTTTATTACTGAATAATGGTTTGTTAATACTGATTGTAATTTGAAATGAATCTGATATTTAATAGCACTTGTGAATATGATCATGATATTTTTATTTATACCCGTAAAAAAAACTCAAAAAAAACACACAAAAATATACAGTTTTATAAAAAAAATTGGCACAGGAAGAAAACAATTTAATAAAATGGGTATTCAAGCACATGGACAGGTAAAAATTTAACTGAGATTATTGAAATTTTAAAAAGAAAATACAACATTCATGAATTAAAGCACAACATTTTAATAACGCAAGACTAAAGTTGTAATAAAATGAAACTAAATATTTACATAACATGTCCAACAAAATAATTAATCAGATAAAATGGAATTGAAGCAGAGATCTTTTAAGGCATGTAAGCATATGTTGTTGGTGTTAATGACACTTTAATGAAAATGAAATTAACATAAAATAAACAAAGTGAAAGTCTATGATGTATTATAGAATAATTTGGAAGGAGTGTGTACATTTATGCATTTAAGTTAAGACGAGAGTCCATAGAGAGTATGATTTCGCTGATCTGGCTGAAAAAATTGTAAATGTGCAATGTAGATTTTTGGCACATTAAAGGTTTTACCAGAAGTTGAACTTAGTGATATAGTTAATGACCTGAACAACCTGATTAAATAAACTGGAGAGAAGTTGATTAATACCAGGATGCTACACATGAAGTTTCATTTAAATCAGACTGTTTGTTTCTTTAAGGTTATACATAAGTTAATTTTATAACGTAGTAAATGACATGATCCACTCAATTTGAACAAACTTGAAAGGTCAATGCTAAGATGCTTAACATAATGTTTCATGAAAATTTCAGTGTTGGTTACTGAGAAGAAGACAGATGGATGACAGCCTATGGTAAAGCTGATCTTGCACAAGCCAGTTCAGCTTAGAAAACAATATAAAATGCAGTGTCCAATCTAGGATCTAAAAAGCAGGGGGGATTTTCCCCCCTTCCTCTAAAAATGTGGGGGATTTTCAAAAGTAAAGGGGGATGGGTTCAAACAAATCTATTACACCCTTTTCATAACACCATTTCGACTGGAAGTCGCATAATTTTGAATATTTTTGATTCCGAGTCTGCGCTCATAAATCTACTTTCGTTTTCAATACATTCAGTGGGAGCGCCAAGCCGCCGCGGAGGGATATTTACTTAAAAACGTCACGCGCAAAAAACGTAAACAAACTGCGTTTTAAGCAGATTTCAGGATGGCGGTCAAAATGACACCAGTGATGTAAACTGTATTCAACTGACAATGTACAATGATGACACACATAAACAAATGCATCAATTCGTTTGTTACTGAATGAATTTTAAATTTTTACGTGTTTTGTCGATTCTTTTTTATTAAAAATACGATTTCTAGGCTTTTACAAATTACCGATCGTTTCAAAATTTATGTGAAATTTTAGCTTTTAATCAAATTGATAATTACAGTTTGTTCTTATAGCGAGAAAAAAGACGAAAGCACTAAAGTCAAGAAAAATTCTTCCTCTACAGGCCTGTAAAATTTCATCAAAATTTGGAAAAAGTACTTTTTTCTACCCAAAAAAACGTTTCATCACCGTTCATAAAATTACACACAGAAAAGTGAGACTCTCTTCAACCGTGTACTTCATACAAAAAACTTTCAGAATCATATTTTTTTACTACAATTAAAACATAATTTATACAAGCCATTTCCTTATAAAATAACCATCATTTTCATGGCCTACTTTTAAAAATAAATTCAGGTCTATGTTGTGTTATTGTGAAAATTATTTCAGTCAACAAACAAGCGAAAGAGCAAAATGTCAGCTGTTTATCGATCGACTTCAATTTTTTTATTTTTTATCTCGATTTGTATGAAGATTTTAACAGCGAGAAAAAAGACAAGAACATGAACGATGAGTTTAATCCTTCCTCTGGCAGTATGTGAATTTTCAAGCGAATTTGAAAAAAGTACTTTTTTCTACCCCAAAAAACGTTTGGTCACTGTTTTACGCAAGCGTTTCGAACGTTGTTTTTGTGTAGTTTTGTTACACGGCATGGAATACGGCATGCAATACATCGGTCAGCTCTGTGTGTGATAAATTCTGAAATTACCTCATATATTGTAGTGAACAGACAGTCGATAAGAGACAAAATATTTATGCTTACATGACATATTTTAAATTCGATTGTTTATCATTGAAAATATTGCAAAATATCAATACCGTGTTTCCCCGAAGACCACATTCCAACACAGAATTGTGACGTCACAATGCTTGTACTAGTATAATCACAGGGTGAAAAGGTGTACGCGGAAAATTTTTAAATCTTCGAAAGGACGTGTGTTTTTATTTATTTATTTTGGTCGAAGAGCCCTTTAAAAAAAGTATCATTGGCTATTATCCTTTCGACCCATCCATCCCCGCCCCACCCGCACCCAGCACATTTTTTTTAAATGGACAGAATTAATCTAGAATGCGAACTATGATTTTAAATGAATTTTTAAGGCCATTCGGATTGTCGACGCAAATATAATATGAACTAGGGCTTTATTGATTTGAACAGCGACCGCAGAGGGAAGTAAGATGGGTGAATAGTCCCATTAGACATGCCATCACCAGGGCTCCAGCTCCTTAGGTTCAACGCCTTTTCCACTATGTAACCGAGGCCTCTTTTTTGAAAGTCTGTGAAATAGCATCTTTGAAACAATCTGTGTATTAAACCGTGCCAGCGCCTTTACATCTAAGATACCAAGAACACATGATTGGCAATCGACCACTTACATGTATGTGTACCCTGCTGCACCCCCTCCCCTCCCCCACCCCCGCCCCACCCACTGCCACCACACACACTTTAACTCATCTTAGTGGGGTTCGGGGTCCCTCCCTCCCTCACTCCGTTTAACGTATCCTAGTGGGGTTCGGGGTCATGCTACCCGTATTATGTTTTTTTTATGTTACATTGCGCGTTCTAACGTATATTTCAGAGTTATAAAACGGTAGATAAAGGTAAGTACACACATGTACCTGAAAATACACACCCACACCCCACACACACACAAACCCCCACACCGTCAATACCTCCTCCATTGTTATTGCATTTTTGGACTTTTTACATTTTCGATTTCCGAGTTAGGCGTAGGGTCGGGCGTACCGTGCTTACGCAGAGCTACGCCAATGACACCTACCATCTTTTATAAAACTATATTGGTACCAATCAGTAAGGGATGGGCAGAACCCTGCAGTCTATAGGGTAGATAGGCTCACGAGGGTAATAACACTAAACTTAGTATCCTTTTGTAGAATTTTTTTTCTCAATAAAATTCGGATTCGGCCGGGTTAGCGATGACCAAGACACTTTCCCTTAGTCTCGTCCGTCGGATGGGGACGTAAACCGGGCGGTCCCGCGTATCGGTTTATCCTCCGAGCACGTTAAAGAACCATAGGAATCTATTCGATAACAAGAGTAGGGCAGGTTCCCAGATTTCTATGTATTCCTTCCCCTCTCATTGGGCGGCTCTAAATAACCTATACTGTGTTGATGAGCCGTTAAACAACATTCAATTCAATTAAAACGTATATTGTCTCGTGGTCTAGCTTGTGTGTCGTCTCAACATGGGATAAATAAGAGCTATTAACATTATATATTATTTACTTATATATATTAGGCAAAAAAAATAATACCTGTGTTTCCGGTGGCCCGACCGACCCTATTTTTAAGGGGCCGACCCTTAAACTTTTTATGAAAAAAAATAAATATATATTTGTTCTGAACAATGATTTATCACAATATATCGAGGCAAACTAACATCACAGAGAAACTTTCAGCTGTATCATCAACTTGTATGGGGTTTATGATATAAATACATGTAGAATCTCACAATATCTTGCTCCAAAAAAAAAGAAAAAAAAAAGAAAAGGAAATATCCTACCTACCGACCCTATTTTTTTAGAGCATGCAATAGGAAACACACCTATTTTTTATTTGGCCTTACTATATTTAACTTATAAATCGGCTACTGTGCAGCTTCTTCTATTTTTTAATTTTCTAACGTACTGATGGTCGCCAAAATGAGAAAAGGCATGAAAAACAGCATCATGTATTATAACACACAAGTCTGTCGTGTGCTTTTGTCAGCAAGGACATTTATCATTCCTGATTTATTTTAAATGGATTGGAGGCGGTCTGGAAGACTATAGGTGTCTATTCAAATACGTAATGCGTTTCATTTTCATATTCAATGTGCATAATAATATGCTCTAACCACAACTTTGCCAAAATAAAATTCATAGTTATTGGTAATTGCTAAGGAAGAACTTTATACATATTTTCATAGAGTAAGACGAAAATGTGTGTTTCATGAACATAGGTAATAGAGGACCTTACATGAGAGCTGACAGAGCTTAAAGTGATCCCTAAGCGTCTGCCATGTCCACTGGCACAGATATATATATAGTATAGGGAGGTAAAGTGTAGTTTAAATGTTGGATATACTCAGGTTTAATGAATCCATGTCATTCAACTGAAAAAGTGATCATTTGTTTAATAGGCATGTCAAATATATAATACATACTGGTAATGGCTGTGAGTGAAATGTATACATTTTTGGTGCAATATTCTCAACAGTTTAGTAATATAATAATAACTATTAGCTTTGCACTATTCTAGTATTAATATTAATGATTGCAAAAATGTGAATTATGTAGAAAAACTAATGGGACGCAGCGAGTTGTTAGCTTTTCAACAAATCAAGATTGCTGTGTGTCCCTTTAAGGTCCATAATTAATATGTTAATAAAACAAGTAACAACCCTATGCTGTTTTTTTTAAAGTTGTGTCACAGGTTTTGAACATAGTTCAGCATCAACATGTATTCTCCATTATATGTACATGTAACAGTCAGTTCAATAAAACTGTGTACTTCAACGTCTCAAATGGAACGATGAGTGTTTTTTTATTGAGTATTAAATAAGCAAAACTACTTTTCACATCACTCTCATTGGCATGGATGACAGCACTAAATGCATGTGGGAGGAAACCAGCATGCACAGATCCTTGTGAAAAACTTGAGTGTCAATTAGTGTTGAGAACAAGAACTGTAGAAGTAGTTCAAGATATTCCATTACAGTTGTATACCGTAACCTTGTGTTGTGAAAATGGCAGCATCTTGTCTGAAAAATAATGAAAATGCAAACACTGAGTATTACAACTTAAATATCTGCTGTACATGAAATACTAAAACGTGATCAGTTTTAATAATATACAAAATATGTATTTTATATAGAACCTATACAGGCCAAATAAAAAAAAATTAAACCTGTGTTTACATATCATTGTCGATAAAAGTGGGCCAGTATATTTATTTGGTATCAAATATTTACTTGTTATCATTTTTTTACTCCATGAATTATATTTAGACCACAAGAACATTAAATAAAGAAAAATCTGACTGACTGCAGGCTTAAACATATTAAAACAGATTATATTATTTTTTTATCTCAGAATAACTGATTATTATTTTATTCCCAATAAAAAGAGGAGTCAGCAGTGTATTAAGGGAGTTGGTCTGGTTTAATACAGTAAACACAGACCTGTATATTTAATTCGGTCTTAGTCAATATAAAATTTACTGAAAAAGATTACCAAATGTTTGTTTTTTTAACACTGAGAACGTATGTATTGTTTAAGATCCTTTTCATGTTTTAATACTGTCTCTCAGTTTCACCTTTCAAGGTAAGGTTTCCAGGTGTTTTAACTAAATTTATCTAATTACTATTATTTTATTATTTTTTTGGCATTGATGTGAAATGCTTCCCCACCATACCAATAAGTTCTGCTTACAAACCTCTATGAAATCCATCTTGTTTTTGTAAGCTCCTCCGACCTCACCTCATCCAACCAAGAGTCGCATTTCAGATCAGAATATGTAAGATGCAGGCATCATGTCTGTAAGACTGATGTCTCCCTATGAAAAAAAATAAAATGACACAGTGTATAAACGCAATTGCCAAATTTCATTTGGATCTGAACATTTCGCTGAAATTAAATAATAATTAGATAGATCTATGTATTCAATTCTTATTTCTATGTACTGTTACTTAGAAAATGTGTTCATCAGGGCTTTTTTCCACAAAATTGGGAAAAGGCCCAGGCCTGTCCATTTTGGGAAAGATGTAAGATTTTACCAATTAAGTAAATTTGACAATACTAACGTTATGCTTTATTTATATTTTCAGCCAACAGTTATTATAATTACTGTTTCTCAGTCAGAAATGACTCCACAGACAAAAACACATTGCAGAATTAATGATTTTTCTCAAATTCTGAGACACTGCTGCTTTCTGATTGACAAATATTTCTGCCACAATTGGGGAAAAAACAGTCAAGTTCTCAATTGGGAAAGAGGTCTTTTAGAGGTGTCTCTGTTACATAAGGTAAAAAAGCCCTGTTCATGGTACACAGATCACTTTAGCGGAGTCAATCACAGAACTGGGATGTAGTGTATCTTTTGTTTTTAATTGAAAACCAAGTGTTGCAGTATTTAGCATTTCATTGAACACATTTGAAGTAGGGTTTGTAGAGAAAATATGCGGGAGGGACGTAGAAGAGAGGGGAAGGGTGTTGGGGATAGTGGTGGGAGCAGCAGGGCCTTTTTACCAGTTTTTGGGAAGGGGCCTTTTGCTCTTAATTGGTTGTGGAATACATAAATGGGGAATGAAATTTCCAAGGTAAGTTGAAAACGTGGGGAAGTCTGCATGCTTTTAAAAGAAATGAGAGTGGGAAATAACTTCAAATGGGCCTTTTACAGGTCGCTTCAAGGAAGGGTAAAAAGTCCATGGGGAGGGTATGCGTCAGCTGCCTGTGGGTAAATGTAGAGAAAGTGGTGGCAGGGATGTGGTTTAGGAATTGCTGTGTCCCATGGTCATGCAGCATATGTGGGGTTTGACACTGGCCATTACAGGCATATCATAAGGTGTACCCCTTCACAGGATTCAGGGCTCAGGGTCTCCCAGTGGTTTTGGGGAACAAGGGAACATATTTTTGGGGAACAAAGCAAAACGTTTTGGGGATCACCGGGTCGTATTGTCAGGGAACAAGGGAACATGGACCACCCCTGGAAGGGCTTCATGTAGATGGCTACAGGTCTTGTTTTACAAACAAATACAAACAAGAATGATTTTGAGAGAGGAATCATGAATAATTCAATGAAATCAACAACTGTCACGGCTGATCCAGTTATGTTTACTATTTATAGAGTCTGTCAACATTAACACCATCGATGTGCTTGGCAAATTTCAAGAAAACACTGCATAAACAAACCAAAAAAAGAGTTGTTCATGTACACATTTGAACTCACGTGTTATTTGCCTGCAGAGTTCTAAGACAGTCAACTGTTTCCTTCATTACGTTAACCTGTGTATATTTCCAATTGTTTATCCCAGTGTGAACACCCTGCATCAGATATCGCTATCAAAACTCAGTGGATTCAACGTTTACCAACGTGTAAACACATTCTACGTATTGATGACGTTTTCCAAAACTGACATGTTACAAAAAGTGTTCACTCCTGTAAACTAGGTACGCGTAAAATTGATAACTGCGGTCTGAATCGACCTTTTTACAAAAAGAAAATGGCGGCGTTTTGTGATTTTTTTAATGAAATAGTCCCGCAAACACTAAAAAATTAATCCCTGTCGCGGAGTATCAAAATGATCAAAAAAGCTGAATAATTAGTTCCTGGCGTTCCCACTGATTTGTCTGCATTTGACAGTCAAAATGAAGCATTACAAAATTAGCGATTTCCCGTAAACGAAATTTAAATGCCAAAACTTTCCGATATATCATCGTATTTTCTCATTTCTTAGCAACATTTAATGTAATTTGCCAATAATAATTAATCAAAACGATTTAAAAACGAGAACAATGTGAAAACATTTGAACGCAGATATTACGATCGATAAATTTCGTTAAATTTTTCTAAAATTCGTATTACGCATTTAACCATTTGATTTTATAAGGGAGATAAGCACGCGGTTAACAGGGAGACATCGTTTTAATGAAATGATTTTGTATAATTTTTGAATTATTGGTGCATCATTTCTTACAGAAATTCAAGAAATCGCTAAGCAGTTTTATCTCTTGTGTTTTATATCTTATTCTGGTGCGTTTTATAGCATGCTTTTAATGCCATTTAAACATTTTTAATTACAATCCAAACATACTCAACTATCAGTCCTTTTGATTCCCCATGCCTAAGGTCAAAGTACTACCACAGTTTGTCCGGCGCCCTCAAGGGGCGCCGAACAATAACAATATTAATATGTCTGTGAAATTACGGATGGTTATGAAAAAAGAGAATAAATAAGTAAAACTAAGATTTAACGTCCAACTTGCTCGCAATATACACGTATATGTAAAGGTAAATATTAAAAAACTAACCCACCAAATATAACAAAATTACACTACAAAACCGTTTATCAAAACTGTATCCAGGTGTTCAGGTCATAAAATAAAGTATATGTTCAGATTATAAGTATAGGGTTAGTAACGGGTTCTTAAAATACCCTTGATTGAATATGCGTAAAATGAGTTGGTTGGCTCTTAATTCGACGCTCTGGAAGTTTTGGGGTTTGGCTTGTCTGGTAAAAGTCATTTATATTGTGTCTACAGAGTCATTTATATTGTGTGTACAGAGTTTTGATTCTCAAAATATGCAACCTGTATAATTATATACCTCGTCGTCAGTAGGCTTAGAAACGGTGTACACACGCTGCAAACTTTGGCTGTTGTTGGTGGGATAGCTACTTTAAAAACAAGATAATGGTTTATTCTCTTGTTGCTCTGGCTTCTGACAAGTCATTGAGTACCTTCATTGTGGCTTTCTATGCTATTGTTTTTTTTGTATTTATATATACACGAGCATCTTTGTGTTTTACCTATATGGCCTATTAATGCTGCCTTGTTGGTTAGAGAATAGTTCATGGCGGGGATTTCTTTATTTACACTGTCCCGTTTTATTGGGTTGAAGTAGGGTAAGTGTGAGGTTTGCTGCACCCTAGAACCTGGTTTGAACAACTATCGGCATTTGTTGCCACTGGCTGTTCCAAGGCGGTAGCCCTATTGTCAACCATTTTGTGTTTATGATGTTTTCTTTGGCCTTTTATTCATCTTTAAAGTTGTTCTTTGTTTCTGTGTGTGTTTGTGGTTGACTTTCGTCCTTGAATACTGCTTTTCCTGTTCGATTTCAGCAGTATGTCTTATCCTTACTATTTCATTACTTTCATTCCTTTTCGTAAAATAATCCCGACTATTTGGTCAAATATTTTACAAAAATACGTATAATCGCTCGTCAAATGATAGATTTGTACACAATAATTATACTTAAACCAATTTTGCATCTGAACTGTATCGTTGAAAATTTCACTGAATATCATGGTTATCTGGTCTGGTAAATGAACCAGTCAGTAGACATTGAGAACAACCACACTCGTATAAAGATCCGCTGGTTTTGACAGTTGTAATAGAAATGAAAAGAAAAGAAAAACAACGAAACAAAAAACACACCAATAAAACCAAATAGAACTGTGCAAATGGAAATAGACCGAATCTGTGACTGAATTATTTTAAAAAATCATACACAAAAAAGCATTTTGGAATCAGGAGAGAATACAGTGGTGGTGACCCATACCATTGTTCATGCATGTTGTGTATCGTCATGTTCATTGACTATTAATCAGCTCATTTTATTTAGAACCTGGTTTTACCGCTGACCATTCCAAGGCGGTAGCGGTATTGTCAACCCGTTTGGGTTTGTGACGTCATATGCCTTGTTTATTAACATTATTATTGTTGTTTGTTTTAATGCGTGTTTTTGGTTGACAGTGTTCTGTGAAAGCTACATTTCCTGTTCAACTCCGCTGCTCCCAACTAAATTCCATTTTGTTTATTTCGCTCTTCGGGGCATAGTATTTTGTTAGATACTGGGACCATACACCGCTGGACATGGGGGAGGCAAAGATCTCTATGTCCAACGCCATATGCATGCCATCTTCGGGATGGTTAAAATTATGTAATATTGATTTTATGAATATTGAGTTATGCTCAACCCGGGGCTAGAGGGCGTGAGCGGTAGCTAGCATATTTCACTACCGTTCATGAACAGTCTCAATCAAACCGAGACTACACTATTTCGTATGTGTCGTGTTCGGCCGTTTCCAAAGGTCCACTCTCATACTATTGTGTATATCTACCTTTAGTTTGTGATACAAAACGGACCTAATGTGTTATTGCGTTTGAATGCTTTGGTTATTATAAGACCATTTTTCTCATATTTCTCTTTTTGAAAACTGTTTAACTAGCTAGACAAAGTAAAAAACATTTTTCAAGAAAGTGTTCCTACAAATATCAAACGTTATTCTATGCTTTATGCTGAACATTTCTAGATATGTTTGCGCATTTATCATTCAACTTTCCTGGGGGTGGTTGGGGAGGAGGGGGGAGATTGGGTCGGTCGGCTTCAAACCCGTGATTTCCGCTCAATAATTTTTGTTAGGAATGAAGTATTGCGACAAAATTTGCTGAGAATGTAGCTTATGTAGAAAGGAAGCAGTGCATTGCAATTGGAGTCACTGAGGTAAAGGTCAAGGTCGTTGTTACTGAAAACAGAAAAGTGGAAAAGGGAAGTTTGGGATTGCATTTAAGGATACTGGTGTCAAGGTCAATGTTTCTAAAAATAGAAAAAAACATTTGGACAATGACATTAGTTAGGAATGATATATAGAAAGCAAACTAGTGTGTATGTATCTGATAGAAAAGGAAGCTTGCATTGTATTTGAGGTCAATGGGGTTTATGTCACCGTTACTAAAAATAAATGCAGTTAGGAATGAGATATTGCAACGATACTTGCAGTCTAGGTAGCTATATGGAAAATGCTCTTAAGATTGCGTATGAGATTGCTGGGTCAAGCTCATGTCAAAGTTAATAAAATTAGAAAAATGCTTTCCGGGCAATCATTTCAGTTAGGGGTGAGATTTTGAAGTGTAGGTAGGTAATATGAAAAGTAATATAGAGAAATATAAAAAGATCGGACAGGGAAAGTAGCAGTCAAGGAGGACAGTCAACCACAAAACACAGAAACAAACATGAAAACAGACAAACAAGAAGGCAAAAGTAATAATAAATGGAAACGACATCACAAACACAAAAGGGTTGACAATAGGGCTACCGCCTTGGAACGGTCAGTGACAAAGTAGGCCACGGGGGTTTAAACCGGTTCTAGGGTGCACCAAACCTCACACTTACCCTACTGTCATCCCATTAAAACAGTAACAGTGTAAATAAAGAAATCCCCGCCATGATCTAATCTCTAACCAACAAGGCAGCATCAACAGGCACTATAAGTAAAACACAAACATGCTCGTGTAAATATAATACAAAGGCTAATGGAAAACCTGGTTTTCGTGGATTTTCCACTTATTTGTTTTTGTTTTTCTTTTGTAATACTGTAAGACGCTGGAACTGAAAGAGATTGATATCGATTTATAACAGTTAAATTCGCTAAACTGAATAAAAAATTTCAAGCTTTAAGTCGAAACGGAAATGTAGCATTCAGAATGCACAGTAAACTAAATACACGCATTAAAAACAATAACAATAAAAACAAAAAACACTAAGAAACACAGAATATAAGAACCTTTCAAGGGTATCCGGCGAAGATCGGGAAATTCAACACTTTGTTTAATTGTTTTTATCGAAACCGAGGCTTAAAACAGTTATACAGAGGGTGGGAATTTATATTCCCATTTGAACCGGATACCCATGAATTTCACATTCTGCGCATTGACGTCGCCAACTACGAACGTTTTGCATGTTTATTTACACAATGACGTCATGCAACTGTCATTGTTGATATCAGTGCGCGACTTTTACCTGCCCCCATGTGTAAGATAAGGTTTTCCATCACCCATGTAAAACGCGGATAACCGTATCCGGTATGTAGAAATAATGTTTGACTGTTCGAAGTTGTCGACAAGAATCGACTTAAGTTTAAGATACATATCATCACCAAAGTTAACGTTATTTGTAAAACCTTTTAAATAATTATTTACAGTAGACATTTGATTTAATTGTTTAACTGTGTATGCGAGTATTGTAAAATAGAATTCAAGCTTGTTTTAATTCTGTTAAAGAGGAAATTAAATGATATTTGGAAGCTACACAACTTCATCATTTGTGTTGTGTATACACATTCGTTTGACATAGGTTATGAGAAGTTTCTCACTTGAAATTGGTTTAAAAACATTAAAATATGTTCTTTTGATCGCAATCATACTCGATATCAAAGAAATCCGTGGTTACAGAGTTATACATTAATTAAACATTCATTGTATAGATATATGATAAAATGTCATTAAAACAAACAGAAATAAACCATGTGAGCTCTTAATTATAGGAATGCGATCGGCTACATGAAACGTACTTTTAAACACGTCATTATAGAAGTAAGTAGCTAATAATGTCATCAACCTTAAGTCCACAGGTATTCCTGTAGAATTATATTGATAAGCTATATTAATTATTTGGTATTGTGTGGTTGCGAGTATTCCTGTACATAATTATACGTAATGAAAAAAATATTTGGGAGGGTATTGTTTACTAGTATTAGAATAGCATAAAACGTTAAACCATATTATTACAAACCTTACTATAAATAGTAACACATTTCAGTAGAAAAACAATGATTATCAGTCCTTTTTCGAAATCCATAATCGGCACACTGTGCCATTATGGATATTGGAAAATCGGCACAGTAGCACCAGACTGTCCGCACGCGATGACATCAAGCAACATGACTTCAACGTCATCAAGCACCAAAAACGTCATTGGGGAGAGCTATAGAGCGCAGGAGCGGACGTTGAAATCTCGACTGCAGTTTTCACAGCCCAGTTCCGTTGAAACGTCCAAATAAATCATTATAGATCCAGTGACAGACTGGTTTTTAAAAACAGGCAAGGCAGAAAACTGATTTTGAAGTAGTTTATTAATTTAACATACGTAATTCATTTATTTGCAAAACAATTGTTTTCACCTTAAGACTACTTATATGCTTAAATCGTACCGTTTTGTTCTTGTTCTTTTTCTCCATTTATAGTAAGGTATGTAATAAAAAGGCATATATACGGCCGTGGTGTGTCTTTTGTCGATAATGTCACACCTAGTGCATGGCCCTCGGCCTAAAGCCCTTGGGCCATTAAGGCACTAGGTGTGCCATTATCGGCAAAAGGCACACCACGGCCGTATATTAACCTCTAATTAAGATCCTCTGTAAAGACGTCAGCAGGACTACTTAGACACATAAGCAGAGAAATAATTGGATTATTACTGTAACCATGTTAACAGTGTAAATAATATAATTATCTCAGGTATATATTTTTGAAATGTTCATTATAGTAGGCGAGTCAGCTGTTAATATCTTGTTTGTGTTATTTGTTTGGTCACTCCTTTTATAATTAGAAACAATATCCAACCCTATCTGATACAAATCATAGCCCAAGAGAAAATACATAATGACAATACGTCAACTTTGTTAGAGGATATAGTCTGGTCATGTGGTGAATATGTCTTTATGTACACTTTTAACAGTGAGGTTAGGTCCACCGTAGAACCTGGATTAAATCCGCACCGGCTTATTCGCCACTGACCGTTCCTATGCAGAAGCCCTATTGTCAACCCGTTTATGGCTGTCATGGCGCATACTTGTTTTCTATTTACACTGGTAATTGTTGTTTGTTTGGAATGCGTCTTTTCTTTAGGTGTTCTTTGGATACTACATTTCTTGTTCGACTTTTATATTTACTAGCGTGACATTTGTGAAACGTTGGTGAGTTGTCGTTACAATGTACATTTATTCATTTTGGCTACAATTTTATGAAAAATACCTTAGCAATTTAAGAAAATGGTTTTCATGTGGTAAAAATGGAAAGAATAGTTACACAATAATGCTTAATTGTATCGAGTATATGGTTATTTTAAAGGTTGTCAAATGATTAATGGTGACTTTTAAAAGATTGGGCAAACAAAGATATTGGTCGGTAATCTGGCATAATAAGTGGTTTATGGCTGGTTATCGTACTTGGTCTAGCTATTATGTCACTAACATTGTTCTAACGATTCAAGATCGGATTATTTACCTCGTGTTACATTGTGTTGATAGGGAAATATTAAGAAGTCTTGTCGTCATCCTCGTGTTAGCTCAGTTTATCTTTTTATACATATGAATTTTAATTTTCTAAATCGATAAAAAAAAATACTTTCTAACTACGAGGGGTGTCCTAAAAGTGATGCAAGTTGTAGATTATCGCGCACATTTTTAAATGACTCAAGTGCTAAAATTACTGTTTCATCCCTTCAAAGTATTTTCCATTATTAGAAATGCATTACTTAAACCTGTGAATCCCCTTTCGGAAAGACTCAGGGTAGGCTGACATCGGCACCCTCCTGAGCCGCTGATGGACACAATAACAAAAACTTGCATTGAATGATATCTGTGACCAGATAGGAGCTTTTATTTTTTGGGTAAAATGAAAAGTTTTCAAAGTCTGAGGACTATCGGGGATGCAGAAGGACATTTTAAGTCGCAATAAATGTGCATACAATTTCAGATTTATAAGCCGATGCATTGTCATACAAAAGACGAACATGTTCTAGCCCCGTATGTGGACGTCCTTTTCTAAAGTGTTTCTAAAATGTTTTAAGTTAATTCGAAGTGATAAGCCAAAGAACAGCATCCTAATGCTTTCATTAAAGATCTGCTGAATAGAAATGCCGAGCACCTTTGATATAAGCTCCTATTTCTTCAATATTATCTGCTCGTTTTCCTACCATTTCTATAACAGTTGTCAAAGACTGACTGTATTTAAATGGCATTCTTTTTATAAACCGGTCTACCAAAATATTGGTACATGTGTATGTAACCAGAACGAACAATAAGCATGATCACTCATCGAACATTCAATCGATGTTGTTACTTAGCCCGAGAAACACATAAAATCATTTGTTACATTGGTGGACAGAGTAACCCATAAATTTATAAATTTACACATTAGTGGAGATGATGCCGGGGATCGACCGAAGCCTTTCACAAAGCAAATACCCAATGTAACAATAAAAATTGCATGTGCTTTTCGGTTCACCAATGTAACAACAATGCTTGTATGTGTTTATCGGGCTATGTAACAGCAGCGATTGGATGTGCGATGAGTGATGATGTTTATAGTTCGTTCTGGTCACACATCTTTCTCGTGTTAATGTTCCTTATCCGACTCTTCATCTTCATCTTCCTTTTCCATTCCGTAAAACATAGAAACGGAAAGACAAGTTTATTCACGACGTATCTCTGTTACTTCATTTAATGTAACAATTATTATTCAAATAATCATTGTAAATGTTTTAAACAAATGAAAGAATACAATATAGCTTTTCAAAATATTCCTAAATCAAACATCATTGTTATATATTTTTCTGAATAATGTTTTACTAAAATATACGTAACGTGAAACACAAGTTTGTTGAAGATCAAATGTATCTCTTTTGACCAAATGTAAAACTCTGTCATATATACCCGTTCGTTTTGAAGCTATTAGCGAATCAGTCATATTTTAGACGTAATACATCATATTTATCTAGGGCCGTCTTTAGGATGTCAACATCTGTCAACATTTTCGTGTTCACCGGAATAGTCTCCTCTGAATGTTTGTATATAATATTAATGTTGCATAATTTAATTATACAACGTTGGTTTTACTGAAAAAGAGCTACCGATGTAAATCAATTTCGATGTAAAACTCCACGTGCTTTTGAGAAATCTGCCGATGTTCATTACTTTTCGAACATCCCCGTATGCTGGTAGGTGTAATTGTATCAATACTAAAGGTGTATGCACATGTCGAATATAAAATGCAGCGTTCTTGGAACACCAACCAAAAACACACATTTAAACCAAACAACAAATAAAGGAATATATAAACTGTTAAAAGTTAAATATGAGACTTCATAAAACATTAAAGCAACGACAATAGGGATAGACAGATGAGTGGGAAAAAAAACGTTACTGGAGTTATTGGGTCCGACAAACTTCAATCGTACCCTACTGTCTTTCACATAAAACGTCCCCACCATCATGTTTCCTGTAACAAACTCAGCGAAATTAATAGGCGATATAACGAAAACACAGGGATTAGCCAAAATATATTAAAAATAACTAGACGGGCTTTCCACGGAACAATTGGGTCGCCTGGCATGTGCTGATTTTAGAAAGGCCATTCTAAATATAATGAAATATAAAAAATATCGGACAGGGAGAGTAGCATTCAAGGAATACAGTCAACCACAAAACACAGAAACAAACACGCAAACAGACAAACAAGAAGGCAAAAGTCATAATAAATGCAAACGACATCACAAACACAAAAGGGTTGACAATAGGGCTACCGCCTAGGAATGGTCAGTGGCAAAGTAGACCACTGGGGTTGAAACCGGTTCTATGGTGCACCAAACCTCACACTTACCCTACTGTCATCCCATTAAAACAGGACAGTGTAAATAAATAAATCCCCTCCATGATCTAATCTCTAACCAACAAGGCAGCATCAATAGGCAATACAAGTAAAACACAAATATGCTCGTGTAAATATTATACAAAAATACAATAGCCTAGAAAGCCACAATGAAGGTACTCAATGACTTGGCAGAAGCCAGAGCAAGAAGAGAATGAACCACTAAGGGCACGACAAGAAAGATCATAGACAAACACCAAACGCCACCGTCCTAATGGGCTTTAGGTAGGCGTCATCATAGGATCCACAGCCTGTCCGTTCATCGTACAATTAAAGAGGAAAGCATAGTGGCGAACTGTAAAAGGGTCCACCATCAAGCATGCAGTACGTTGCAAAATGATAGGGTCATAACCTCTTTTGATAAACTTTTTAACAAGTTTAACAAAGTTTAATAAAGTTTAAAGACAACTTGGAATGCAACACTTCATGAAATATGGAGCAGAAACATTTGTTTTATTTGTTTAAGTTTCATAAAAACAAAAGGGCTCTACAAACACAAAATACTCTGTGCTGAATCTTCGATAAGAAATAACTGTATATATTGTCATGACCGTAGGTCAATATTTTGCCAAGTTATGAGCTAGGTTAACTTGCAGGTTAATGTTTTATGAAAAGGGACATCTTCTGAAATGGAATTCAAATTTATTGGTCATGTGTAACGATATGTCTAGGGATACGATAAAAATGTGTCTGAAGTTTCATAAATATAAGCCAACTACTTTTCAAGTTATGGCCAAGGTAACGATGTGGTATAAAGTATGACTACGGACGAAGGTGACCTCTAAGTGGCTGTCATGCTACTCAGGTGACACAAAAATCATAAAAACCACAGAACATAAAAACCAGAGAACGAATAAAACCGTTAAGTGTAGTACAAGACAATCCTAAAGACAAACATTAAACATAGTATTTATGTTAGGATTTAGGTAGATGTCATCATAAAAGCATACATTATGTTTCATCATACAATCAAACAGGATATCATTAAGGTGAATCCATAAATATAGATATAAAAATCGAACTGGAAAAGCAGCATTCAAGGACAACAGTCACCCACAAAAGACGCACAGAAACAAAGAACAATTTAAAGATGAATAAAAGGCCAAATAAGATATCACAAACACAGAAAGGTTGACAATAGGGCTACCGCCTTGGAACGGTTAGTGGCTAAAACGGCCGCTGGGGGTTTTAACAAGGTTCTAGGGTACACCAAACCTCACACTTACCCTATTGTCAACCCAATAATACGGGACAGTGTAAGTAAAGAAATCCCCGCTATGAACTATTCTCTAACCAACAAGGCAGCATTAATAGGCAATATAAGTAAAAGACAAAGATGCTCGTGCATATATAAATACAAAAAAATAGCCTAGAAAACCACAAAGAAGGTACTCAATGACTTGGCAGAAGCCAGAGCAACAGGGCACGACAAGACAAGACTGCAGACAAACTTCAAACGTCACCGTCCTTTTGGGCTTTAGGTAGACGTCATCATAGGGTTCACATTATTAAAGATTTTTGAATATAATATTATAGTTTAAGGATCTCACGAAGTTTGTAAATTAAATCACGTCATTATGAAATTAAATATATACCTTTAGATGTGAATTTGTTATTTATTATATTATGTTTATTAAATATGAGTTACGACAATTAAATTTGGCAAACGTATTTTGATAGTAATAATAACGGTAGTCATGATGGAGAAGCTTTTTAGTTATTAAAATGTTACGAGTGATAAAAGTTGGTGTGTCGAACAGTAAATGTAGCAATTTACAGAACACAGTCAACAAAAAACACGGAACAACTTGACTAGAAATGAAAATGAAGGAGAAAACCATTGTGGTCATGATCCAGTATGGATACCTACAACAGCAATATGAAACACGGTAACGTTCTGTGCAATGTGGCACAATCAAATGTATGGAAACAACATGGATTTGAATATATATATATACTAAGTGTTAACTGAGGTATGGAACGCCATATTCACTGAATTAACCATATCCAATAGTTAACTAGATACCATTGTTTATATTCAAATATTAACAGATGACACACAATCTAATTTTTCTCACGGACGACAGCATATCTCAAATTCATGTTCTTCCGGGTGACTATAGTGGCGAAGGATTTACCTCGTTGTTCAATGGATACAACTACCAATTTTAACGATTATTTGTTACATGAAGTTTTAAAGCAGTCCGGAATTAGAATAGCTGATGGCAGAGATTTCGAATACAAACATGTGGGTATTGGTACATCTGGAAGTAGGCGAATTGATTATTACACCGTTAACCTAACTTGTTGACAAGTTTTTCATCATGTTATGTACATGATAGTAACCCATTAACATGTCATTGTTTTTTTAATCGAGTGTTCATTAATTATGTGAGAAACGGACAACACTTATTTCTCAAAATGGGATAGTAGCAAAAAGACCAGTATATAATTGATATATCATCTCTTACAAAATGAATTATATCACATCAAACCAAGATATCGATGATTCAATTAATTTCTTTGTCAAGAAACCAATCCTCCCGGTAAAATGAGTGGTCGGTCAAAGGGAAATAACTAAATGTTTGATGCAGATTATAAGGATCGTATCGATACTTAAACTTATCATGCAGATAAGCACTTTTCTGCCTAATAAAAGGGTGACCTGATACATTTTGCTTTATTTGGCACTGACCAATAGAGCAAATCAATGCGGAATCCCTCGGCGTTTATTGTACGTAACGTTATATGACGTCATAAAACAAACAAAAAACAACAACATGGCGGCGTCCTCGATAAACGTAACATTCTGAGAAATAGGTAATAATAGTAATTCATACAGAAAATGTGGTTAATCTACATGATAAATAGAATATTATGTTAGTGCCTTTTACTATCCAGTTTATTAGGCTCGGCACGAAAACGAAGAATGGCTCGGCATAATATTCTCTATTTATATCGTAACGAAATAACTGAGAAAAATATAATATCATCAGAGTATGCACATAATATAAAAATAGTGCGTAACTATAAGTAAAATATAATAAAGCCAGCAAAATGCAAAAAATGCAAAATAGTACAGGAAATGATTAAATGAGAGCTATCGCACCACACAAGCCAAAGCTATACTTCTTAAAAATCCTTTTATTCACAGTTGAAATATACTTCAAATTGCTTTTAAACAATTTGTTTCCCTAATTATATTGGTCACCCAAAGGGTAACTCCCTCCAATACCCATGATCTTCAGTTTTGATTCCCCCTATCCCTTAAATTATTTCTCTGGAAGACCCTGCTTACCGATTGAGCAAAGGAATATTACATTTCTATAAAATCACAAGCAGGGTTAAGAACGAATATGGGTACAACTGATAATGCTTTCGATTTTCATAGTATTATTACTCAAAATGATAAATACTGAAGAGGGATCCATTGGTAGCAACAAACACAAACAAGGCAGAAAAGAAAAGAAACAGTCTCGGTTTTATTGAACTTGTACAGATATAAAATGAAACAACACTCGATCCCCTAGCACTGACTTTTAAGCGGTATTCTTCAGCTTGGGATCGAATATCTCAATTAACAGTAAGTAATAACACTTTCTTTTGAAGTCGTTGCGACTTTTGGCACAAATCAATGTGAGAAAGTGTATTTTGCAGTGATAGAGTTTTCAAAACCGTTCAATTATGTAGTCAGGAAATATATATGGTATACATAAATTTTAAAAAGTGGATCCTTAGATCAATACTTCAGAATGTAAGGTCAAAGGTCAAATTAAAACTGAAATGAGCGAATGCTTCAAATGTGATGCAAGGATTCGTCAAGGGGAATGGTTCCCATTTTAGGTTAAACATGTATTGAATAATTTGGGTTTCAAAACAACGTTTACGATATACATGGCTACACCATAAATGGAATAGCCGCTGAAATCAATAATCTAGAGCAACAACTAGTTTTAAAACTTCACAATTTAACCATATTTGGATATATCAAACAATAAACAATTTCGAACGGCATTACCTCAGTTAAGAAAATCTCACTACATAGCATATTGATCATTGAAAAAAAGAAACAATAAACACACCAACAAAAAACAGAAAATGCCAATTGTGTAAATCGCTTAAAGAAGAAATTCATTATTCACGTTATACAAATACCTGATATTTACATTGTTCAATAGTACTTTTCGAATAAAAGCAACATGTTCAAAACTATAGAATTATTCCAATCTGAAAATAAGCATAAACATTAATATAAGTCGCTTTTGTAATAATACAGCCAAAAAACTGCTGATATTTATTTTTATATATAATATATACATCAAATTGTCTAATATTGTATTCAAAAGTCGCATTCGGTTATTCGTCACTCAAGTTGTTTTTTAGTCGTACCCTAAATTGGGTTTTTCTTTGGCTGCAACTGCTGTGATTCTAAATACATCCTGAGGTGATTCTAATTATGTATGTTTGTAATTCTTTACAACAGCATATACATGTACATGAGTGTTTGTTAATTTCTATTGATGTTGACTTTAGTGTTAGAAATTTCCTTTCGACGGGATATTTTTTATTTACAATGTATTGTCAAATTAGTCACTGAAGACACGATAATAGCAAGATTGCGTACATTTACATGTAGCGAAAATGAAAATGTCATCAGAAATTGAAGTATGTATATCTTCAAATGTTTTGAAAAAAAGAAACAGATTATTTGACCATATATTGAAAATTTTCTTAATCCATATTTGACATCCAATTAATCTAATTTTGTTTTATATTTGGTTATCATATATGCATGTTATTTAAGTCGTATATAATTGTAAATATATAGATAATTACATTTTCAACTTTAAAATGTTATAACTACAGTTGTTTTTATATTAAACTTATTTTGAATGGTGCGATTAGTTTTCAAAAATACTATTTACAGCCGTTAGTTACCCAGGTGGCGGTACCTTACGGATGCAGTGAGCGCGTTAGGTATGGACAGACCAAATCACCAATCCTGCTGCATTTGTGGGGCACTACCACTTTGGAATTGTTATAGTAATTATGTTCGAAATGTTTTGCAATACGCAATACTTTGTAACATCACAACAGTATCACCTTCTCCGTTATTTCTATTAATTTGGAATACAAATAATATAATATTACGTTTATAACAGAATAATGTTCATGTAAATACTTAGAACTGTAAATATGTGTATTACTATGTCATATGTTCTATTTATGTATGCATTTGTAGTATCTCATTGATTTATGAATAACATATTCTTCTTTTTCGTGTAAAGTCGAGTTAAGCTATCTCATATTGAAAATGGACCGTTCCATTTTGGTAGCCCTGTCTATACCACTCTTTTTATTTTGTATTGGCTTGTTCAGTAACACATTAATGTGCTCGCAGTTTGTTGTAATCGATGAACATACGGTACCATTGCGTTTGGATGTTCTGATTTCTCTGGGATTTTTTCTTTCCATTACTCCATATATGACTGTGTATGTTTCGTGAGGTTATATTTAAAACTATTACCTTTAAATCTTTCTCATGTAACGTGTTTATCTAAACTAGGTGTTGTGTTTTTAAAAACTAGGTTTAAGTAGGTCAATGTATTTTACTTTCTTTTAAAGAATGAAGCAGTGAATTGCAAAAAAAAGATATTAAAAGTTGTAACATGCTTGTCCTGGTAATACCAAATTGTCTTCAAGATGGAATTTACTGTGCACATTTGTTTAATTAATAAGAAAAAAAGACAAAACAATAAATTTAACTTGCTTGCTTTTTCAAATGATTAAACATATTTGAAACTACATGTACATAGGGTTCAAAATTGAGGGAAATGACGGCGGAGGTATACCAAAACCACATATTCTTCATATGTTTTATTCGTACTCGTTATTGAAATATTCTCTTTAAAAATGATCTATTATCTTCTCCAGCACTATATCTATTTATATATGGCTAAATGCTAAATGTATATGATTTGTGTTAGTATATGGCTATGACCTAATCGTGCAGGCTATGAAAGTAAAACCAATTTATTATTCAACATCTATAAAGACGTCGACTGTTAGCATGGTTAAGCGGCTTAATGTTTGGTTACAGAAACAGTGTTATTTTTAGCAGATGTTGATGAACACGTAGGCGAACAATTTCCTTTTTGTGTAGGCCTTTAAACGTGTTTAGACGTGGAAATATAACCCGTTTATACAGTGGAAGTGTATTTATAATTAATAAAGGCATTTAACTCTTTAGTGACTGTCTGTAAATCTATATACGCCAGTTGTCTTACGTAGATGGTGAGGCTAACTGATACAGTGCAACATGGATTATAAGAATCTTTCATGGGTATCCGGTGAAGATAGGAAATTCCAACCCGAGTTAAAAGTGTTTTTATCGGAACCGAGAGTTGGAATTCCCGATCTGAACAGAATACCCATGATAGATTTTATCAGAGACATGTTGTGAGTTGACGCCGTCAGCTACTAACGTTTTGCATGTTTTTCTGCATACCGGATGTTGGTGCGCGCGTGAATTTTATCTCGACTCTAGGATGAGATGGAAATTTCTTGCATACCGGACAAGGATATCCGTCATTTTACCGGGGCTAGATATTTCCATCTCACCCTAGGGTCGAAATTAAATTCACGCGCGCCAACATCCGGTATGCAGGAAAACATGTAAAACGTTTGTAGCTGGCGTCGTCAACGCACAACATGTCCCTGATATGCAAGAAAAAGAATCTATCATGGGTATTCGGTTCAGATAGGGAATTCCAACCCGAGGTATACGTGTTTTTATCGGAACCGAGGCTCTGCCGAGGATCCGATTAAAACACGTATACCGAGTGTTGGAATTCCCTATCTGAACCGAATACCCATGAAAGATTCTTATAATCTAGCCCCGGTAAAATTACTGATATCCTTGTCCGGATTGCAAGAAATATGCAATCTAACAATTGCTAGGCTTAGCCATGTATTTCTCTTTTTGCGGGGATGTGGGCAGGTGCTATTCAGTTGAGTGGGGACAACTTTTGAATACAAATACAGTCAAAAGAAACTAGACGTGTTATCCCTGCAGCGAGTAATTTGTATACCTCTGAACATGTATATATTTATAATAATGTATTTTAGGTGATCTACTACTAATATCTATAAAACTATATATTTAAGGGCCTATTTCCCAACTATAAATGATCATTGAAAATGAATGGAACGCTTTCTTATTTATTGCTAACATGCTACATGACCGCTTAGCTAAGGTTTATTAAACTGAGATCCGAGTCAAGTTTTCTCTTTGAAAATCATTGGCATATTGAACAGTATCTATGGGATAGCAGTAAATAATACTTCAAACTTTACTTTTATTAAAGAAAAAAAAGAAAATTAAGTAAGCTATACTAAATACAAACCTGTGTTGATAATTCATTGTTTTTAAAAAAAAAACGCACCAGAACACAGCTAATGAAACACCTACTTTTACGTTTTAATATTTTGGTTGAATAACAATTCAACTGGATTTCAAAAAATCGGATTTTTGACGTCACGTCCGGTTGCAGTAAACGAGTTTTTCTGACGCTCCGTAAAATATTAGAATTTTATTACTTCACGTCATAAATTAAGTTAAAAATTAGAAAAAAAAACACCGCAGTCGAAGAGTTCTTTCCAAGACAATCATTTTGATGTAAGTATTGCCCCGGCCCTTTGAGTTTATGGAAGAATGGCGCAAATTCAATTAACGGAAAACGACGGAGGAAGTTGCGAAAATACGGAAGTCAGGGAATTTACTCTAAATGTAAGCAGAGCGCTGGAGAAAAAGCTAAATTTCACGAACAGAAGTGAGATTCAGATTGAAGAAACTGGCGGAGGCATTAACATTCTGCTAAATACCGGAATGAACTTATTAAGTCTATCGTTGAGCATTATTATCGCAAGGACAGTCAAAACTACGGCTACACGTACACGCCCGTGTTAAATAAACGAGGAAAATTGTTAAGACCAAATGTAAGGTAGCGAAAGGAAAACAAAATCTCTACACACTCAACATGTATCACACAAAGTGTTCGTACTTGGTTAGAGGTAGAAATCCACACCACGTCGTGAAAATTGACTTGATAAATATTTTAGCGACAGTTGAGAACGATCTCCGGAGTTCTGGCAGCTCCGTTGATTACACAAATGAATGTATAAGAACTATTTTATTACAAACAACAAAGAGCACTGAACAAGAAGAGGTTACCGAGAAACACATTTATGCAACACAGAAAGTTGCAAATGTATCGTTTGTTCAGGAAGATTGCGCTTCGCCGGAAGTTCCTTCCGCAAATACAGGGACTGATTTGGATGAAAATGCGTTTCCGGAAGAAAAATCGCCGATATGTGATGAAAACAATTTTAAGTCGAACGATGTTGATCTGATTCGTCAAATTTACAGTGAAATAAAAGAACTGCGGGTGTGTTTGTCGGAACTATTAAATCATCAACCGAACAAATATGTCAATTGAAGGATAACATTTGCAGTGTGAAGAAGCACATCTCGCTGTTAAACTCGCAATCCAACGATAGAGTGGACACATTATCAGGTTGTACACAGGAAATAAGCACCAATCTCACCAGCCAAGTATCAAATATCTAAAGTTTGTTCAACACTCAATACTAAAATTGCATTATTAAAACATATTACTAGTATTTACTATTTAACATATGATATGGAGAAAATATTTTATAACGCTTACATTATGTCATCATCTGAATATTGTTGCACTATTTGGGGAAAAGGAGTTAATTCGAAAGCTGAAATCATGAAAATAACAAAAATTCAAAAATTGATGCAAATAATAGTTTGGGAATACAAATTATGTTTTAACCAAGAGCGATGTCGTCCGCAATGATAAGAAATGAAATTCTGATAACTCGTCATAGCGCTATCACTATAGCCCTGTAACTATTTCTCTGGCATTGGAGCTATCTCTTTTACGCAATCGCGTATTTCTCCTCCTGAAACGGTCTCGGTGTTGTTGTTTTTTTGTCAACAGGCGATATAGACACCAACTGGTTGATATTTGACATGTTCATGCCGATATTCGGCGCAATGGGCACACGAATGGGTTGAAACCTCGGTGGCGACGATCAAGTTGAGAACAAACTGCAAAGTCCGAACGGGTTAAATGTCCCTGGCGTATAATAAGGCATATTCGGGAATATATTTTGGCCATGTACAAAGCTTAAACATAACCACTCGGAACTGAATTCCAGGATTTTTCATATCAATGCAACTAAAGAAATAACGAAGAAATGACAAAGCATGCCCACTTTGTTTACATTTATTTTTGGCATTGGAACTACCTCGGGAGTGGCGATAGATCTCTTTTGCATATACCGCCAAATGGAGGTAGCTACACTGATTACCAGCCGTGTTATTCATATAATACTACCATTCATCTATCCCGTTTACAATTTGTAGCGAAAATAGATAAAAAATCGAACAGGAAATGTAGCGTTCAAGGACGACAATCAACCACAAACACACACAGAAACAAATAACACTTACAAAATTGAAAGCAAGATATGACAAAACAAACATAAAAGGGTTGACAATAGGGCTACCACCTTGGAACGGTGAGTGGCCAAAAAGGCCGCTGGGGTTTAAAACCAGGTCATAGGGTGCCTCAAACCTCACTCTTACCATATTGTCATCCCAATTATCGTGACAGTGGAAATACAGATATCCCTGCCAGATTATAATCTCAAACAAACAAGTCAGCATTAATAGGCAATGTAAGAAAAACACATAAATGATCGTGTATATATAATATATATATAAAAAAAGCCTAGAAACCCACAAAGTAAGTACTCAATGAATTGGCAGAAGCCACAGCAACAAGAGAACAAATCGTTAAGGGTACGACAAGACAAAATTAATGACAAACATCAAACGCTACCATCCTATAAGGATTTAGGTAGACGTCATCATAGGGTCCGATATCTGTCTAGTCATCGCACAATCAACATAGATGTAAAAATCATACAGGAAAAGTAGCATTCAAGGACGACAGTCAACCACAAACACACACAGAAACAAAGAACAACTATATAGTGGGGGATCGGGGGTGGGGGTGGGGGGGGGGGTATATTATCATTCATATTGTAATGATCAGATAGAAAATAAAGTAACTACAGATTTAACAAAGGAAAATATAATTTGGATTTGTTCTACAAATCAAGGGCCATAACTCTGTCGTTACTAACAAGATCTAGCTGGTTTTCGAACTTATCCATGATTTCATTGATATACCGCACTTTGCACAACTAGATATCATACTGAGGCTTCCTGCCAAACTTTGTATAAATCCAACAAGCCGTTTAGGAAGAGTAGCGCCGACAAGAAATTTAAAGTAAAAGTGTCAAAGGGCCATAATTCCGTCATAAATCAGCGAACTGAAACAAAACCGCAATATGCACAACTAGACATCTTACCGATACTTCCTGCCAAGTTTCGTCGAAATCCAATTAGGCGTTTAGGAGGATTAGTTAAAAATATTTTGAAAAAAACATTAAAAAAATAAATTTAAAAAAAAAAAAATAATGATTAAAACAAAACAAGTTAATCACTTAATCAAATAAAAAAAAGAATGAAAAAAAAAATCTAAAAAAAATCTATATATATATTTAAAAAAAATTAAACAAAAAATATATAATAATAAAAAAAAAAAGGCAAAACATCTGGTAAAAATCAGATGAAAAATGAAAGCCCTATTGTATTAACGAGGCGAAATATAGCACTTTTAACTAAATCAAGGGCCATAACTCCGCTGTTACTGTTCCCATCTAGCTGGTTTTCGGATGAAAAATGAAGGTCCTTGGCCAGTAGAGCTAAAAATCATCGGCTCCAAAAAGTAGATCAAGGTCATAGATTAAACCAAAGATTAGGCTATAAATTATGTTTAAAACATCTAGTGCATAATCATAGTTCATGTGATGTAAATATAACAATTAAAGTTATGTGCCCTTGCTTGGCTGGTCAAGGTCACAACCACATCTGCTTTATCACGTTGCGATGTACCACTCAAGATACAACTATAAGTAAATTTTTAAAGGTCTAGTGCATACAGTTTTTGAAAAAGTGACCTAAACGCAAAAGTTGAACTTAAAAATTATTAAGTTAGTTTTTCTTGGAGGTTCAAGGTCACTTCCACATTTGCAACTATAAGCAAATTTTTAATGGTCTAGTGCATACAGTTTGTGAAAATGTGACCTAAAGGCAAAAGTTGAACGTAAAAATTATTAAGTTATCTGCGCTTTGCTTGGAAGGTCAAGGTCACTTGCACATTTGCTTTGTCACATTGCGAAAAGCGAGACAAAAATGAATAAAAGGCAAAATAAGACATCACAAACACACAAGAGTTGCCAATAGGGCTACCGCCTTGGAACGGTCATTGGCAAAAATGCCGCTAGGGGTTTAAACCAGGTTCTAGGGTGCACCAAACCTCACACTTACCCTATTGCCATCCCAATAAAACGCGACAGTGTAAATAAAGAAATCTCCGCCATGAACTATTCTCTAACCAGCAAGGCAGCATTAATAGGCAATATAAGCAAAAAACAAAGATGCTCGTGTAAATACACAAACAAACAATAACCTAGACAGCCACAAAGAAAGCATAGTGGCGAACTGGAAATGGGTCAACCACTAAACATGCAGTGCATTGCAAAATGATAGGGTCAACCTCTTTTAATAAACTTTTTAATAAGTTTAATAAAGATTGTATGAAATTGATTATGACCAAGGACCTTACAACGTTTGTAAATCACATCATCATATAAATCAGGTTGTGATAGTCCTTGTCATAGAAGAATTTTTAAATTATTTTCTATATTTTAGAAGTAGATCAAGGTTACGATAATAAATGTTTGCAAAGGTTTTTCGAAGTTATGGTAACGGTAGCCCTGCTAGAGTAGCTTCTTAGTTATACAAATATTACGAATATTAAAATCCTCAACACGATGCAAGCTCTAGAAAAACGAATAAGTTGAGAAACATAAACCCCATAAGAAGTAGCTCGGGGAACATATATGCCCATCCAAATGTGGATAATTAACAATATCAAATTTAAAATCTCCTCTCTAGTCATAGATTTTACTAATTATTTCACCATTTGCAATAGAGAGATATAAATCAAGAAAAATAAGCGACATTATCAGAAATGTTAGCTTTGTTGATTTCCTTAGGATAGATGGTATTAACCAAAGTAGAACAGAAAGGATTGTCAATGTTCAATACGTGATTCAGATACCGAGAGGTGTCATTAAATACTTCAACTACATCTGCCTGAGTATCGGATGAAAGACTCAACATGAAATCGCTTTCATAGCAATACAAGAATAAATCTGCAACAAGAGGTTCACAGTTCATGCCCATATGACGGGACCCTCATTGCGAGGAGTCCGTGCAAACGGGACCCCCTTTGTGAGGAGTCCGTGCAAGTCAGTGTAAGAATGGTGGATAGTGATTTACTTTTAATTTAATATATGTCATTGAATAAATAGAAACGTACATGTATATATATATATATATAGTGGAGAAAATCATACATTGAACAGAACAACTTTCACAAACACTAGATCTAGAAAGGATACTAAATTATAGATTACTTTTGTTAAATACAATGTGGAAAATGAGTACAGTGCTATAAAATACAAAATATAACTCTTAGCTAACGTGTATTCTAGCTATAATAGATACTCGAGAACTTTCAGCTTTACACCTTCAGAAGTACAAAGATATATAACATTTATATATGGCATAAAATGCGCTAAAATGGCATAAAACACCATTCAACCATCATCAAAGTGGAATCACAATTAAGGATTCGATCACCCACACGCTCAACAGAGAGTAAGACAGTCATTACGTGGTCCGAGTATTAACTTTCATACCCGATCCAACCCCTTCCAAGAAGCGAAAAAGGGGTTGGCTGTGGTATGAAATAAAACCTTCATTTCAGCTTAAAAAGTTGGCATATTGTAAAATAAAAACATTTAATAGGAAATTTAAACAGGTTATCACATTTTTACAGTAAAGCATGTTCTTAAACTTGTTTTATTGTCAAAATATCCGTTATAAAATCCTGCTTATATAACCTTTCCCATCGATTAACGAAATTAAGGCGGAACCACGTAATGGGCACTCGTTACACACTCGTTTTTTATACACTCAGTACATTTAAAAACGCACATCTTTTGGTTGATAAAATTTATCAAGAGCCCATAAAGCTACAACAACAACAACAAAACCCAAGTGCAAAACGTGAATTTAGTGTGTACACGTAGTGCAGATATTACGTAACAGCTTACCACCATATTTTAACCCTTGGGGTAACTGAAAATTTATTTTAGAATGACTTTTCTCAAACTTAAAAAAATCTCATTTTAAAAAGTGTGCGTTTTTAAATGTTACTGAGTTTACATTACATTTTTATAAACAGTGTGCTGACGCTTCGAAATAGTCCATGATTTATGCTCGTAACACCGCATGTGACGTTAGATATGTATAAATATATGCACTAGCGGATCCAGGGGGGGGGGCGCACCCGGCGCGCGCCCCCCCTAAAAATTCCGGATCATACATGTATGTCCATGTTACTGTAGATAAAATATCAAACAATTTCGATGCACGCCCTCAGTATAAAAAATTGTCTCGCTCGCTTCGCTCGCCCTACGCACAATGACTAATGAGTGGTTTAATTAACACATTGTTAAATCCTTTTATTTGAAAACGGACTTTTTTTATTCATACATGTATGTCCATGTTACTGTAGATTAAATATCAAACAATTTCGATGCACGCCCTCAGTATAATTTTTTTTTTCACTCGCTCGACGCATAATGGCTAATGAGTGGTTTAATTAACACATTGTTAAATCCTTTTATTTGAAAACGGACTTTTTTTTATTCATACATGTATGTCCATGTTACTGTAGGTAAAATATCAAACAATTTCGATGCACGCCCTCAGCATAAAAAAAATTCTCGCTCGCTTCGCTCGCTCTACGCATAATGACTAATGAGTGGTTTAATTAACACATTGTTAAATCCTTTTATTTGAAAACGGACTTTTTTTTTCATACATGTATGTCCATGTTACTGTAGATAAAATATCAAACAATTTCGATGCACGCCCATAGTATACTTTTTGTTTTCGCTCGCTCGACGCATAATGGCTAATGAGTGGTTTAATAAACACATTGTTAAATCCATTTATTTGAAAACGTACTTTTTTTATTCATACATGTATGTCCATGTTACTGTAGATAAAATATCAAACAATTTCGATGCACGCCCTCAGTAAAACTTTTTTTTTTCGCTCGCTTCGCTCGCTCGACGCATAATGGCTAATGAGTGGTTTAATTTACACATTGTTAACTCCTTTTCTTTGAAAACGGACTTTTTTATTCATACATGTATGTCCATGTTACTGTAGATAAAATATCAAACAATTTCGATGCACGCCCTCAGTATATTTTTTTTTTCACTCGCTCGACGCATAATGGCTAATGAGTGGTTTAATTAACACATTGTTAAATCCTTTTATTTGAAAACGGACTTTTTTTTATTCATACACGTATGTCCATGTTACTGTAGATAAAATATCAAACAATTTCGATGCACGCCCTCAGTAAAACTTTTTTTTTTCGCTCGCTTCGCTCGCTCGACGCATAATGGCTAATGAGTGGTTTAATTTACACATTGTTAACTCCTTTTCTTTGAAAACGGACTTTTTTTATTCATACATGTATGTCCATGTTACTGTAGATAAAATATTAAACAATTTCGATGCACGCCCTCAGTATATTTTTTTTTTTTCACTCGCTCGACGCATAATGGCTAATGAGTGGTTTAATTAACACATTGTTAAATCCTTTTATTTGAAAACGGACTTTTTTTTATTCATACATGTATGTCCATGTTACTGTAGATAAAATATCAAACAATTTCGATGCACGCCCATAGTATACTTTTTGTTTTCGCTGGCTTCGCTCGCTCGACGCATAATGGCTAATGAGTGGTTTAATTAACACATTGTTAAATCCATTTATTTGAAAACGTACTTTTTTTATTCATACATGTATGTCCATGTTACTGTAGATAAAATATCAAACAATTTCGATGCACGCCCTCAGTAAAACTTTTTTTTTCGCTCGCTTCGCTCGCTCGACGCATAATGGCTAATGAGTGGTTTAATTTACACATTGTTAACTCCTTTTCTTTGAAAACGGACTTTTTTACCCTATCAATGCACTACCGCAACCGTTTTATGAGGCTAGAAACGGACCCTAAAATTGACCAAAAAATCTTACGCCCCCCCCCCCCCCCCCCCCCCCCCCCCCCTAAGCTGAAATACTGGATCCGCCCCTGATATGTATTGCAAATAGATATTGGACACATGTGCATTCTGTCACCTTGTAAATTAATTTCAATACACAATAGATTAGCAAGAAAGTTAGTTTTTTCTTAGGGGATAATTATGTATATCCGTTTAATTAAGTCCCAGCTCTCCCAGCTGTACAAGTTTGCGTGAAATACGTATCAAATGAACGTTAACTCCGTATTAAATGAAATATAATATGTAAGAAATAATGGATGTGCCATGTTTCATTGTTAACCAAAAAAAGGGAAAAACTGATCTTGTTAACTTCTATTTTCTTCTTAAAGATACAGAGTGTCTATATAAATCGATTTCTTCTTTGTAGGCGTGTCTTTATTCGTAAATGCATGTTCACCAGCTCATGTCGAACGCGGGTATTTGAGCGAGCAAATATAGCGCAGGAAATCATTTACTGTATATACATCGACTAGTGTACATCGTACCTATACACAGGGAACAGTAATTTTTACAGAAAAAAAGTTAGCCTCTTTCGGGGCTCGAACACAGGACCTTCTGATTTCAAGTCCGGTGCTCTTTCCACTGAACTATAATGCTACTTGAGAAAATAGTATACTAACTACCATTTATTATGAGGCTAATTAATATATTTGAACGCAACTCAAGATGAATCAATACATATGTAGTCCATCTTGTGTAGATTAACATTGCCTGGTGTAAGAATGTATGTTATCAATATGAAACTAATACTTCGCCTCAAAACAACCAGATCTCGACTTGTTTTTTAGCGCTTGATGAGTTTGTGTGTGCTCACTTGTTATTACGTAATCCCTAATTAGTGTTAAAATGCTACAACATACCAATAAATAGCCGTGGTCTAGTGGTTCAGCGTACATCTTTCAAAACTTACAAGTGCAAGGCTGTGGTTCAAATCCCGTGGGCAACTGTTTTTTTTATCACATATATTCGGAAGCCGTATATTTATCGATGTTGCCTGTTGCTAAATAAAAATGTGAAGTTTTACGCACCGATTTCTGCTTATATATGACTTTTAGGGTATTCGTCGATTTGAAATCACTTCACAAGTCGCTCATTCATATTCATGAGTTATTACCAGTTAAAATAGGGACTGTGTAGCTTTAACAAAAGCAAAGAAAAATTTAAAACACTCTTTTAAAATGCTATCTAGATAAAGTTTCGTAATAATTCGTATAATAAATGTCAAACTAGCTTTAATTCAGTTGTAAGCATTTCATTACAGTATTAACTGATCAATTATTCATGTTTAATCTGGAGAATATATAAATGTTGCAATTGATCTAGTATACACGAGTCAGCCTCATACTGAATAGGTTTAAGTGGTTGAACTTCTTTATCTTGTTGGCAAGTTATTTAAAAGCGAATAGGTATGATTTAGGCAGTTGAAGAAAGCCTGCTGAAGTAAAGCAATATATCACAGAAATAGGCAAAATAACCGGTTGTAAGAGGATATTACTATAACATCAGGTTTGTTATTTATATATGAATGAGTAAATATTTATTTATTTATTTATTTATTTTTATTTATTTATTTATATATTTATTTACTGATTTACGATATATATATATATGAATGTGTTTGATTAAATTAAGATTTAAATAATTATATATTTACCATTTCAATTTTATTTTAATATTTTCACTAGATGTAGGGAGACTATCAGTTATAAAATATAATTTGATTATAGTTTACTTTGAACAAAGATATCAGCCCTTGTTAACTGTTATTGCTACAAAAGTTACTCTGGAGCTTACGTAGTAGCGGATAACAAACTTATCACGGTTTAGTAACCTATAATGATAATGACACCGAATCACGGGTTAGTAACCTATAATGATACCGAATCACGGTTTAGTAACCTATAATGATACCGAATCACGGTTTAGTAACCTATAATCATGATAATGATACCGAATCACGGTTTAGTAACATATAATGATACCGATTATGAGTAAGAAGAAATGTATTCGCAAATTAATTGAAATGCAATAAGATAAATTCATAGTTTAATCCGTTATAAAACATTTTAAAATAAATAAGACAATGTGGGTGTGGTTTGCGTTTGCAGCAAGACATTGCTTAACTCAGTATCAGTAGACGTAGAACTATGTTGGAGGTGGGAAAGATTAGATTTTGTAACTTTTCAGTGGAAGCAAATATCCGCCGATATTTCAAACTTCGACACTAATATTCATGACTTAGTAACTTGAAAACGTGATGTATATAGCGTAGAAATGCACTATTAGCTGTCGGGAAGGACAGAGTGTTACACAGATAACGATAGTCCTACCACGCAAAATTAGTAATCTGATATGTCCGACAAAAAATAGGATAAATTTTATTTATATATATCTTTTATTTCAAACAGTAGGCATTCTGCTCATGAGTTCACAAATATCAATAAATACAGAATTACATGCATATGATATACAGTTCCAGTAATTGACAATATAACTGAGTTGATACATGTTATGGATTCATACATAAGGGAAGTGTTTTTGTTTTAACCAATTTGAAAAGAAAAAAAGAAGAAAAAAAACAACAACGAAACAAAAGAAAAGGTACATTGAGAGAAATAAGTATAGAACATTAACGTAAATATTCCAATTATATTGAAAAAATATACTTATAGTATTCAGAGTGGAGAAAAGTGGGTTATTTATTGTAATATGTATCATCACGTTTCATAAAGCTCTTAAAAATGTATGTGGATGGATTTTTTATTGTTTTAATCTTTTCGGAAGAGAGAAGCTCAATAAATGTATGAACATTCGGTCGTTTCCAATAACATTTATGTATAAGATCACATCTAAATTCATAATATAAAGGACATTCCAATACAAAATGGATTTCATCTTCTAAGGAATTACAGAGTTGGCATTTTCTTTCTTCTCTAGGTATTTTATGTGGTGTATGCCATCGTCCTGTTTCAATTTCTAGTCGATTGGAAGAAAATCTTAGTTTAGTTAAGGCTATTCTAAATTTCTTTATCAGTCCTATGTCTAAATATGTTTTAAAACTGAAGTTTGAGAAAAGCGTGTAAGTGTTTGCTCTACTTGAATTGGTTAACTGTTCGTTCCAATTTTGAATAGCTCTTTGTTTAAAAATATTTAAAAACAGGTCAATAGTTTCGACTCCTTGAAAAATCCACACATCGTTAAAACTCATTTTTTTCTAATAAGTCTTTAATTTGTAATGCCCAATTGTGTTTGTTTGGGTATTTAGTGATATCGTCGATCATCATATTATATATTATGTTTGTTTAATATATTTTCTATTGTCGGTGCGCGTTATTTTTCACCAGAAACGGATAATATAGGAGAGTCGTTGACTTTTTAGTGATTTTCTGCCGAGTTCCCCATATATAAAGTTATTTTGTGTAGAACGTTTTACACCTAGTAATTGTTTACAAAATTGCATGTGTATCCTTTCTAGAGATTCGGCACCTGCGAAACCCCATATTTCTGCTCCATAGTATAGAATAGGAAGGATAAGTTTGTCGAATAAATTTAACGTATGTATCAATATAATATGGGTGGGTGGGTGTGTGTGGGGGGGGGGGACGACTCTGACAATTGCACCATCGAACATGAACATGAATGTATATATTGATAATGTTAAGAAAATAAACGAGTAAATGGTGAACCAATTTTATTTTTATATGCTACACGCATGTTAAACTATAATAAAACGAAGAAAACCAAGACATAAGTACGTAATTCCCAGTAATTTCCAGTAATGTCTATTTTGCAAATATTTTGTTTTGGTATAAAATACTACATTTTGTAATATTCCTAATACTAAACAGTGTTAACAGCGGTATTTACGTATTTTCAGTTCATGAATAATTATTACGCTGTTTAACTAACTTTTACTAGCTTCGTATTTTGTTTTTCTCTTGTATTTCAAATAATAGGTTTCTTAAAATAAAGCGTTGGACTTATAACATAGTTTCTATTGACTGAAATATTGCATGTCCGTATTGAAACCGTCCGTTTCATTGTTCAAAGTATGATACGAAAGACTCAGTCACAAGTTTTGAATTCGAAGCAACGAATATGCTCCTATCGAAACAAAAGAGTATGAGAGTGGACCTTTGGAAACGGCCTAACAAGATAAGTACGAAATATTGCAGTCTCGGTTTGATTGAGACTGTTCATGAACGGTAGTGAAATATGCTTGGTACCGTTCACGCCCACTAGCCCCGTGTTGAGCAGAACTCAATATTCATAAAATCAATAGTACAGAAGTTTAACCATCCCGAAGATGGCATGCATATGCTATTTAACTGCCAGCGGCGTATGGTCCCAGTATCTAACAAAAGTGTATGCCCCAGTTTACGACGTGCCAGTATTAGGTTGGCTACACCGATATTACATAAAACCGGGTGACCGTGTAATTTGATTTTAACTGATTGTACCAAGGACAGCATCTAAATGGAAGCGACTTTCGTATTTCACAGTAGCGGGTATTTTTATTCTATGCAAATACGTAAACCATTTATCTATTTGATTTGCAAACGTTGCTAGCCGTTTTTTCTAAATAATCAATTGAGGAAAATAAATAATTGCCGATTTATTTCAAAACGTTTCATACTAAAATGCAGTGCACTACTGTGTGATTATCTCAAATTAAATAATACATGTATATTAACTATTGACGTATATTAATGAGTGATTCGGTAGAAATTCTCTTTTTGAAGTTTTTCCAAATGATTGAAAATAGCCGGAATTGAAACGGTAATACTTTTAACCTCGTCTGCAGCCACTGTTTCATAAAAGGTGTTTCATTTTACGTCTTTAAACAGGTCCACATCTGTAAACCAAAACTACATATGTATCAAAGACATTAATAATCTCATATAGAGTCAGTGTCCGTGGACTTATTAACATCTAATGTTATGATTTTTGACTTCATCGCTGCCTAGCAAAATGCAATTTGAAGAAAACACCAATCTGAAGTAATATTTCAAACATCAAAGGGATGTGTATGACGCGAAGGAATGAGGAGTGTTATGACGAGTTTGGCAATTTTGGTCATATACCAAAAACATCTTTGTTTGGACTATTGTTGGCAGTCTATCTAATTATTCTTAAAATATCATTAATTTGTTCTTGTTTGGCTGTCTAGACAATCAGCATCAACGTCAGCGGAAGTTTCTGTTTTTGTTCAATATACCTTTGATATAAGTCCTTTGGGATCGTCGAGCTCAATCTTGGTGGCTTTCTCCTTACATACGTTTTTAAAAATTGAAGAAAAAACAAACTTAAGCCGGTGTTTCGCTGCATTACCCATAGGCCTCCATTATAGTCGTTTGGCTTACAACCCCTATTCCTATATCAGAACGGATGATAAAACCTAACTTTTTTTAAAGAACTATCTTAGAGACACTAAAAAATGACCAGCAAATTGGGAGTATTGTAATGCTTTCATCCTCTAATATTGCACTGAAGGTGGGCACCTCCAGAAAGGGCATTCAAGAAATTTTACTTTTTGTCAATATACTCTTAGTACAATTGTACCCATAAAAATGCAAATTTCAGTCAAAATATCCTAAATGAACATGTTTTATGTTGGAAATATATTTTTTGGATGTTTTATGGGGATTTGTTATGATTCGGATAATTCATCCAATCAGAATCTACCTTACAATCTGACTATATGCCTAATAGACCCTATATTTTTTTCAACTAATCATAAGCCCCAAATCAATATTGGTATTTGACCATTAACAAAATGGTAATCAAACGCATTGGCAAATCCAATGGTACAACACTCAAGAGATATGAAAACGCAACACGGGAATTTTCACTATATATTGTATATACTGCACATTTAATTGCACATAATATTCCAAAGAAATCCCAAGATGTTTTGTAAAACAAAAGTTGCAGTTAATTAGAGAAAGGACACAACTGTGATGTCATAGACGTTTTAATCAAACTACACCTTGTAACAAGAATTTCACAAATGTTGAAGTTGCTCTTTGAAAAACTGAGCCAGTTCAGTACTGTATTTAAAGTAAATAGTTTGCAAAATTGTGCATCCTAAGTTTGCTCACATGCTTGAGCCAAACGCGTACTCTGTCGATAATGAAACTTTGAAGGAATACTATTTGCTGTATTATTTGTTGTTTTATTTTTTTTCCAAAAGGAAAGGTCTTACGTAGCCATGTACCATTCGATTAAAAGCAGCATATTGTACATACAATATATAGCAGAAATTCCCGTGTTGCGTTTTCATATCTCTTGAGTGGTATCACACTTAATTCTTTTCTAACGTGCGAACTATGTACAATTTGATGAATTTAATTTACTTTCACCCAATTCTATAAATATCTTCCAAAGTTTATTTGGTTAATATTTAACACGATTATCGCGATTGCATAATGAGACTTACATGAGCAGACTCAATAAAACCGTTTTAAATAACATGTTTTATTAATTAACAGCTTCATCAGCCCCTTTGGAAGTTTTAATAATATCCCTAGGAAAAAAGCAAATATTATTTAGATTCATGTTTTTCAAAAGCATTTATTCAATGTTATTCTACTCTACTTATCTCATTATATATGATCATTTATTTTATCAAACATGTCTCCAGAATTTGTAATTGACTTAAATAAATTGAACCAAAAGTTACGTAACAAATTATAAGCAGTGTGTTTGGGTATATTCCGAGCTGCTTACTTTAATTTCACCCTGATCCGCTTGCGAAGAGTGACATAAAATCGAACAAGTTACGTGTTCGCACCTTAATTCCATTAATCGATTGGAAAGCTTGTATTGGCAGGAAGGATATTATAAGGGATATTTCGACAATAAAACCTGTATAGCAACAGTGTTTGTTGAACAAAATGCGATAACCTGTTGAAAATACCTATTAAACGTTTTAATTTTACAATATGTAAATATTTTAAGCCGAAATAAAGGTTTTATTTCATACCCCAGCCGACCCCGTTTTCGCTTGTTGCATAAAGGTTAGATGGGGTATGAAAGCTAATACTCGGACCACGTAATGAGGTATAAAAATCGAACAGAAAACGTAGCATTTACAGAACACTTGTACCCGAAATCACGTATTCAAAACCAACGACAATGACAAAAAAAATAGGGACAAAGTATGTCATACGACAAACAGGGAAACCGCATTGGAATGGCAAGTGTCAAAAAGGCCGCTGGAATGGCGGTTTAAACCAGGTTCGAGGGTGCACCAAAACTCACTCTTACCTAATTCCGTCCCATTTAAACAGGATAGGGTTGATCATGTTAGTGTAAATAAAGACATCCCGTCAGGTTGTGTCCTCCAACAAACGAGTCAGCAGTAATACGCAATATAAGTAAACACAACGATGATCATGTTTATATGAATATTAAAACAAAGGCCTAGAAAGCCACAAAGGAAGTACTCAGCAACTTGGCAGAAGTCAGAGCAAAAAGAGAATAAACGTTTAATGGCAGTAACTAGAAAGACTGGAATACACCCAAACTAGTATACTGTGGTCTTTTTATCCAAATAATTTAACGAATCCCTGCAACCGTATGTCTCTTATATTTTGAAATGTATCCCATCTTATTTATTTTAAACTGTCAGATCTGGAGTATAAACAAACCGCCAAAAATACTTGAAACTTTACTTTTTTGTCATCTTCAACAAAAACAAGACAAAAAAAGTAAAAAATCAAAGATATATGTTTAAAAGCAACATTTTTTTACGCCCCGTGCAAGCGAGTGTAACTGTTCACTGAGAGCTAAAAGGGAGAATATATCATATATTTCTTAAATAAACTAATGTTATCACAATAATACATTAACCTGTGTCGGCTTTATCACGCATTAAAAGTAGATGCAAAAGTCGAAGTAGAAATACAGCATTCCCATAACGCAGTCTACCAAAACGCGCTTTCAAAACAATAAACAAATTGCATGGGGTTGGGGTGGGATAGAACAATTTATCACATACTTACCTATAAATACGCTTTGCTAGTCATATCAATTAAGATTCAGTTGCCGGGCACTAAAGCTTTATTACACGCGTGAAATAAAGGGGGAAAAAATGTCATATCACGGAAATGACCGAATGTTTTTTATGACGCTTTCAGCGGTGATACGGAAATAACCGATTAGTTACGAATGTATACGATTTTTCACGCGTATGATTTGTCGTCTGCAAGCCATCCTATTTTCGCGCCAGATTATTGGCTATACAGTACATCTACATCTATATGTGTATATTGAACTGTCATCTTTGACCATAAGTCAACGTAAATGACTGCACTAGTAATGCCAAGAAGATGAAATAAAAGAGATGATATATAGAATTAAAATAAAGAAAGAAATAAGGCATAATAATCATACCATAAAGAGAGTTTAATAAATGTATAAGAAATTCAATGATATAAAACCATCCTTGGATGAAATAACCACGTGTGACCATTCATTTACTGAATAAGACACTTTCAAATTCAATGGCTTTCATTTTAAATCACATTACGGAAAATAATAAAAGTCTTGTACAATTACGCGACAGACCTGAACACATCAGAATGGGATACGTATATTAATAGCATTATTGTTTTCTCCCTGAAAAACTGCCTAGTAAGTTAGCTGAAGTTGACAGTTCAACAAAATCATTGCTGAAGTATATGATAAATAGAATAAAAATGTTTATTTTCATATCACACCGGGCTGACTAATGCTCTCGGGCTGATATGGTGTCTCAGGCCTGATATAGGGTGTGATATGAAAAATACCCATTTATTATTTTCTATATGTGCGATTCCACAGTTGACAGAAAGCGTTCTGCCTTGGGACGATTAAGTAGCATAAACGTTCGTCTGAGGAAATAATTCGATTTAGTTACCTTGAAAAGGTTAAAAATTGCTGTTAGAACCCCTGTGAATCTGCAATAACGTCTCTGATAGTAAAATAACGTCTCTGATAGTAAAATCATGTCCATGAGTGTTTCTGTATTGTTGATTATCTGACTCTGAAATTAAAATTTAATGTCTCTGCATTGTTGTTCATATTATCAAAAAATTGTATCACATGTATAGTACTGTACTATAATATAAAGTCTGTCGAAATGCATTTTCTGTATTTCTGGTTTCAAACAATAAATAAGATAAGTTTTACTAAGCATCTTATCTAATTTACGCCAGTCAGCAAGCTCCTAGAAGATGATGCTGATATATTAAATTTACTGTCCATTATTATTATTATTATTAGTTTGTATAGAGACAATTATTAAACACATTCAATTGTCAAAGTACTGTTAAACGGCACGTGCGCACAAAGGAAAATAATGACTATAAAGCAACACAACAGACGGTATTAAAAGTCTCTAGCAGGGCGAACTTTTGTTATTTACAAACCGATACACATTAAAATCGTCCGTTTCTTCAAAGGGTCATGCAAGTTCTTACAAGAGTGGAAAGTACGGAATCGTGTTTCGGTTAATCGTATTGTCGTACTGTCGCTCCAAACACATTAACACGAAGCGACATGATCAAGGCCGGGTCATACACTCACTATTTATTATCGCAAGGCTGCATTGTCGACCTGTTCCACTATAGTGTAGTATATTTACTGTAGCATCGTGTAACGACGTTTTCTATATGATATAAGGAGAGTCTGTATAAGAAACAAGACACTAAAGTGAAGACTATTTCTACCTATGACCAAAGTCAATAAATCCGAGCCTGTAGCTTTATCATGTTCTATGGAATGGGAAATTGTCTATAGAGTGGGTCTCTATTATTATTTGTTAATCATGCATTATTTCCTCTTATGAAATATCATGTAGAAAGCCGTTGACACTGAGCTGGTGCTTCAGCAAACAGCATCCGCTGTAGACGAACATGTCGGCATCGTGACTATACGATGACATATATACACCCGGAGTACACACGCGCACACAAACAAAACCCGTTTAATAACATATGTTAAAACGAACATAACTGTTTGACGTAAACTGTTTAATTGTTATGCAATGATTTTGCGGAATAATAAAATCACAAACAAAAGCAAATGGGTATTTTAATAATTGTATTGGCTCGGTCAAGTGCTAATCATCTGACAAAATGGGGGATTTTATGATTGGCCTATATAACGTCAAAGACCACACACTCTATACAGTCATAAGCACGTTAACTAATCGTTGTTAGACATGATATCATGTCGATGAGAGACTATAAACTTGATGGTTTGTTCTAATTATAGAACTAAACACACATAATTACGACGTTTAAAAAACTTCCATTTTCAACCTAAATCCAACGTCAATCCAAGGTCAGAAATCGACGTCAGTCCAACGTCAACCCAACGTCATTTGCCCACTGGGTAGCCACACATACACACACGCACACACTAACGTACGCACGCGCACAATGTGCCCAAAAAAGCGGCGGCTAAATTACAAACACACGGCGGCTAAATTACAAACCAGATAAATACACAAACACACGCATGCGCCTGTCAGCTTTCGTTGTATGTGTGTCGATTACATGCGAGATGTTTCGACTGATTTTGTATACATTGTACCAGTCAATCATATCACGATTGTGTAGGTCATTTGACTAAGAAGAAAGGACGCATAAATATTTCATCCGATGATATGAGTATCATACGAATATTTTCAACCACGAAAAGTTCAATGGCAGTTCATCATCTAACAGAATACTAGTATAATATCGTAATTGGTATTGACCGTCGATTTTATATTGACTGTGGCGTGTGTCTTTGAATGTAGCGTCTAATTCCAAGTTGAAATTAATAATACACGAGACAGTTAATTATTTTTGTTATAATTTGATCCAGTAGTTCAGTGATATCTAGGTCAATTAGTGAATGTATTCTAATATCAGGATTGTAAGTTGGGAGGTATATTATTATTTCACGATGCTTTACCTTGCAACACTTATCTATTATTCGTGTCGGTACGTTATGTATGTACAGTTTTTATATTTTGTTTCGCTTATTTTTATGATTCGACTCAAATATAGTTTTATGTATAAACCCAGTTTTATTTCACTTTTATTTAATTATTGTGTCCCCTTTTGTGGAATCTCATTGAAAGTGCATTAACAAAAGATACAAAAAAAAACAGAACTTAAATAATCTTGAATATTGTTACATGTAACTTGCCGTTCAATATGTTTACAATTTTATCTAGATAATAATATACTTGAATAATAAACGCAAACTTGATAAAAGTATTTATTTATCCCTGCTCGGCTAGTATCATATTCAAGGTCATGTGTGTATTGAATAATTCACATATTTATCAAGTATATATTTATAATTCAAGGGTAGCACTGCCTAGATAAATGTGTAGACATATTAAACTGAAAGTTTCATGTAAATATATTCAACATTATTTGAGTTCTATTTTTTATATTTTTCAAATGCAATGGTATTACACAAAAGGGGACATTATCCTTACGGGTGTTTCCCGCTGAGTTAGACTTGTACATTACTAACAGTACCATGGTTACAACTAACAGTTTGATGATTTCTACAATGTGAAATGTACAAATAAAGCACTTCTTTAATTTAATCTTTTTATTTAAGAAACAGTGTACTGAATGAATTTAAAAAGGCATCTATAAACTATTTTCGGTACCTTTTAGAATTAGATTTGTTTCATAAATCTAATGTATATTTTAGCGTATTTGTCAACCTCATTCGAATCACAACGTACGGAACAAGATGAATACAAATTACGTAAACATTACTGATTGATCTATTTTGTTCCTCAAAGGAGATAACATGTTGGAAATGATACAATTACAGGTTTTAGAGTCGTTCATACAAATTTAACATACATTTTGGGCGTTTACCTCAGTCAAGGGATTTTAAGCATTTTAGACACTATTTAAATAGTTCCTAAATCAACTATGTAAGGAAAACCTGCTTTGTAAGGGTATGGTATTTATGAGAGAAAAAGAAATAATAAAAAAAAAAATTACATCCCGTCATACCGGAAAATCATAAAAAAAATAAACATTGCATGCGTACAGCACCAAAGCTCGATTCCCAGTGTAACTAATACAGTGGACATTACTATTAATGACGATTTCTTACTTTTCAGAAACAAAATGTTCAGTACAGCACCAAAACTCGATTCCCGGTGTAACTAATACAGTGGACTTTACAATTAATGACGATTTCTTACTTTTCAGAAACAAAATGGTCAGTACAGCACCAAAACTCGATTCCCGGTGTAACTAATACAGTGGACTTTACAATTAATGACTTCTTTCTTTTCAGAAGCAAAATGTCATTCATACAAACATCCATGCAAATCGCCGTTGTGATGGCGTTCGCCCAGTCCTGTTCTGCCTTGTTCTATACTCACAGCAAGGAAAATGACTACCCACGAATTGGCAAGCGTCCTTCCTTATTCCGCGACTTAAAGAACGTATTGGAAGACCACTACGAATATGAAGTACCCGAAAGTCATAAAACGAGAAGTATGGAGGTGAATAGGTTTCCGGATGATAGAGATAAAACAGAGTTTATGGATTTAAAACAAACAATGCGTGAGTATATACATCAGATAACCATAAAGCGTATGACCAAAACCTTTATGCAATTAGATGCAAGTGTAAGCAAACTGCAGCAAGTAGATGCAAGTGTAAGCAAACTGCAGCAAGTAGATGCAAGTGTACGCAAACTGCAGCAAGTAGATGCAAGTGTAAGCAAACTGCAGCAAGTAGATGCAAGTGTAAGCAAACTGCAGCAAGTAGATGCAAGTGTAAGCAAACTGCAGCAAGTAGATGCAAGTGTAAGCAAACTGCAGCAAGTAGATGCAAGTGTAAGCAAACTGCAGCAATCGAAAGACCCACCTCTTGACAAAGAAGCAATAAATATAGTAAAAAATAAGGAAATTTTCAAACGACTGTAAAACCCTCCAAAACCACGTATTCTGACTTTTCCATCAGTTAATAAACTGTCATATGCATATTCATTGGATAATGTTTTCACTATGTATTGACATTCAAACTGGCTTAGTTTAGTTCTGTGCGGCGGCCTTAAAAGATTCAGAATGGTTATATACTGAACAAAAATAGAAACGTCCGACATTTTTCTGGTATTTTCAAAGGCCAGTTTTTGAGGGCGTATAACAACTTAAACAGCGTTTTAATAAAACTATGTTTGATGTTTGTAAGCACAATTAAGTGAGTACGAAATATCCCATTAAACAGTTTCAAATTTGCCAAACAACAATCTTTAATGGATGATATGGAAATGTTAAAGGGAGGTAATTTGATGATTGTTGATCATTGATAATTAAAATCTGCCATCTACACAATCTGTGTTATGTTTTGTTGTGATTGTTTGTTTTTTTGGTAAGGAACATATAGAGAATATTGTCTCGGACAAATTTCGGTAAATTTCGTAGATATAATTTGTTTTTGTGGCCAAAATGTATGTTTTAAGAAAAAGCTAACCCTCTTGTGTACTGAACTTTTCAAAAACATCTTTGTTTGGACTATTGTTGGCGGTCTATCTAATTATTCTTAAAACATCATTAATTTTTTCTTGTTTGGCTGTCTAGACAATCAGCATCAACATCAGCGGACGTTTCTTTTTTGTTCAGTATACCTTATAAGTCCTTTGGGATCGTCGAGCTCAATCTGGGTGGCTTTCTCCTTTCATACGTTTTTAAAAATTGAAGAAAAAACAAACTTAAGCCGGTGCTTCGCTGCATGAGAGATGTTGCATATAATATTACCATCATGAACAAATTCAATTATACTGATTCTGTTGCTTTCGTCTCTTGTTTCTGTTCGCTGCTTCTTGAAATATATATTCCCTGTTCTGTATTCTATCAAATTTCGTTGTTGTTAAATATGTTCGTACGAAACCATTTCTTAACACGAAATCAAGTAGGTGTGTCTTCTATCATTGGATTTCATATTTCTTTTATATGTAAATGAAAACTTACAAGGGGCGGGAGGTATACTGTAATGGCTCTACCCAGGAATGAACGGGTGGTCTGCGTCCACCACTAAATATCGACGTCATACAATGTGCCGAAGAAAAAAAAATTTAACACCAAACAGACATATTTTATCAAATACATGCGTCAGTGTGATACACATATCTCATGTTTTATCAAATTGTCACAGCTGTTTATTTTTATTTCAGCTATATATTGTGCCATTAATTCGATTCCTAAAGAAAAATACATGTCAAGGTATTAGGGGGAAAGGTGATATAGTAATATAGTGTAATTAAATGTATACTGAGCAAAAATAAAAATTGCCCCTTTTGCTTTCCCTTATTATAAAGACAGCAAAACAGGAAATAATAAATGATGTATATAGAATAATTAGATCGATCACCACCAATAGTCCAAACAAAGGTTTCGTTTTTTAAAGGTTCAGTATACAAGGGAGTCATCCCCCTTTTTCTTAAACTATGCATTTGTGGTAAAAACACATACACTCTACAACCTTTATCTCAATTTGTCCAAGACAATATTCTCTATACGTTGCTTTCGAAAACAATCACAGAAAACACAACACCGATTGTGCAGGTAGCAGCTTTTGATTATCAAAAATCATCAAATGTCCTCCCTTTAAGGTTTCCATAGCATCCATAAAAGAGTATTGCTTGGCAACATTTGAAACTGTTTAAAGGAATATTTAGTACTCAGTAAAGTGTGCTAAAAACATTGTTTAATTAAAGCGCTGTTCAAGCTATCCTGCGTCCTTAAAAACGGGTGACCATAAAAAAAGAGTACTTTTTATTTTGGTGAGTATATATCTGTAATAGCTCTTTCGATAGACCACTCTCGAGGTCGTGGGTTAAAACCGAGTATGCTACTTCTTCTCTTCTTTGTGTTCGTTGCTTCCGAAGAGTCTCCTTTAAAGTGAATAAATACAAACATATAAAATATAGTAATTAATCATAAAGGTCAGATAAAACATGTTTAAATCGAATATATGACAAATTAATTATTTACATGCACAACGAATACGGGACTATTTCAACTGCTAAATCTTGCCTCCACTGAACGATTGCATTTTATTTCATTTGCAAATATACTAAAGGAAAAAACAAATGCATTAAATGATACACATTTCCTCTCGAAAAAGGCTTAAACAACACATAACACGCAAAATGCTATCCCTCTAAAGTGTCATTGATGACAGAATACGCGTTTGGCTCAAGCCGGTAAGCAAACCGTTAGAATGTAAAACTGTGCAGTATCCTTACATCAAATTTTCAAAGCGGAATTTTAACATGTATGAGTTCGTGTTACAAAGTGTACTCTACAACAGCTCAGCTTTCTCTCATTATTATATCTCTTTTTTCAAAACATCTTTGGATTTCTCTGGAATATTACGAGGAATTAAGTAATATGCAGTATACATCATTTTATTCTATACTGGAAGTTCCCGAGCTGCGTTTCATGTTTCCTTTAATGTATATTATTTCAAGTTAACAAACCCGATGCAGTGCACCAAATTTCTTTTATATTATTAATCATGGTACATGAGATTTCGCATACAGTTATAGAAGATTACTAACAGTATGCATTGTTCATAAGGGCATAAGACGCCTTTGCATGTCTGAAAACATCTCCCCAGAGCAATAAATACAAATTTATTGCGTTCGTCTGTTGCCGTTTTTTTCACCACCTCGTATAACACGATAATTTTTGCCGGTTTTTTTCACTACCTCGTATAACTAACGCAATAATTTCGAAATTATGTATCATATTATGGATGAGATCCATTTTATTCCAAGATAACAACAAAGGGATTGTCTAGAAATTAAATGTCAGATTAATTACATAACATCAGTTTCTGAAATGGCGTCATGTTTACACCTGAGACTATTGAGACAATATTGACTTATTATATCTGCTTTTGTCCACTTTTTCATTTTTTTAGACCTTAAAGTCGAGTCTAATATTGTCGCTTCTTTTCTCGATTTGCATCACTCGATTCAAAATAGAGCAATACTAAGCAAATTCTATGACAAGAGAGATGATTTTTATTTTGACATCGTTCATTTCCCCACTTAGACGGGGATATTCCCAAGCAAAATCTTATTGGAAACATGTTTCTTATCTTATTCGTTTCTTTTCTAGAGCTTGTAGTCAAGCTGAGGACTTTAACATTCGTAACCTTTGCAATTACATCAGGCTTACCATAAATTTTGAAAAATTGCAATTTTTAATATCATAACCCTGATCAAAAAGTTATTTAAGAACTTTTCTGCGAAAAGGATTATAAAAATATGGCTTTGTGGTGACGTTATTTACAAACGTTTCAGATGTTTGGTCATGTTAATTATTATCTTTATCAAGCTTGTTAGAACATTTAGCAAAAGATGTTATAATCCTATAGTCCACTGCAAGTTTTGTGGTTGACCCATTTAGAGTTAGTAAGTAAGCTTTCCTCTTTGACCGAACGATGACAGGACAGATTGCGACACTATGATTACGTCGACACTATGATGACGTCTACCTAAATTCTGAAACGGAAGGCAACGTTTAATATTTGTCTTCAGTCTTGTTGTGTCTTAACGGTTGTATTCTGATTTCTGCCTAGTTACTTTTTACTTACGTTTTGCCTTTTTAGGATTTTGTTTGTTATATGCATATATACATTGATCAGATTTGTGTTTTATTAATATCGCAAATTAGTGCTGCCTAGTTTATTAAAAGAAACATACTGGTAGGAATTAAACAACCAGCGACTTTTTGCAAACGGCATTTCCTGTACCATGGCGGTTTCCCTGTTGTCAACCCGTTTATGTTTGTGATGTCGCATTCTTTACTTCTGTTGTTCCATGTACTGGAATGTACGATGTCCTGTTTCTTACCATCGCAGATGGTCGATGGTAAGATGCGATGGTCGATGGTAAGATGCGATGGTAAGATGCGATGGTCGATGATAAGATGCGATGGTCGATGGTAAGATGAAAATGAATATCTGAGAAGCAAAACTTGTTTTACCGTATATTATATATTATTTGAACATAGCTGACATATGGAGCTTGATGGCATGACACTAATGTACTCTTGTGTAGTAAAAATATCAAAATTTGTAAGAAAATCCGTGTATTTTTGGTTCATCATTTTGCTACCAAAAATACGCCAAAACGCACAATTTGGCGTCTTAATTTAAAAAAAAAATCAAGGAAGCATGCCCAAGGACCCCTCTAGCACGGTCAAACCCAATCTTGCGTAATGGGGAAAAAGCCTCCAGGTACGCGCCTGGCCACATACCGCCCTAAGGTAGTATGCCTGTTGTCAACATGTTTATGTTTGTGGTATCGGGTACTCGTTTCTAGATAACTATTTATCTGTGTTTTTGTTTGTTTCTAATGCGTGATTTAGGTTGACTGCGTTCTTCGAATGCTACATTTCTTGTGGAGGAGAACTATTAATTCGGGAGCCTGCCCTACTATTATTACTAACACATTTATGCATGTGTGTCGCAAACGTGCTCAGAGGATAGACTCCGACCACCCGGTTTATGTTCCCTTCCGACGAACGAGGCTAAGGAAGATCCGTTTGCTGCCCTCCAAAAACACACCAAAGAAACTAAATGGCACCGGTGAAAGTTTGGACGTAAATTTTAAGCAATACCCTGTACTAACCATTAATTGTATACTGAACAGCAACAACGGACAACGGTCAGAGCAATAGCAATGTTATTAAATGCTGTATTTTTCATTTTAGGTGAATCAATGTCGAAACCTCAAGATGACGACAGACTACTTAAACTGTGGCAAGATTTCATATCCGGCAGGAAGTCGTAGTATATACACGTGATATCCCCAACATCAGTCTATTTTCAGACTACCAAGCAGCAGTTAAGAAAAACACTAATCTGAGTTCAACTTTTAGTGACACTTTTACAGCTAAAGATTTTTCGTAATCGTGGTATTCAAATATGTATCTGAACAAAGAAATGGAACTAACATTGATCTAATTGGCCTAATATACATGAATAAATTAACAATAAACAATTAAAATATTAGTCGTTTGATCTTCTTTGTTTTACAAGGGTGAACTTAATACCTTTAAAATTTGAGTTAATATAGATTATAGTTATATGAGGCCGCACGTTTACTTCCGTAATTTTATTATTTGATATTACGAAAAGCAACATTTTAAATGTTGATTGTACATATGTTGCAATTTTTCTCGGAAACTGTATATACCACGTTTTCGTTCAAACAATAAAACTGTTATTTCTTTAGATAAATACATCTTTCTGTTGATTATATCTTGAAAATACGCAACTCCTGAAGAATATAGTTCATTTTGTTATCCCCATTTCTTAGCAACGTCTGATCGCTCACCAAGTCAGTGCGGCAATCTTGGATTTGTATTGACCTAATGTTTACAACTTGAAAGCATCATCTGTGTGAGGTTTGTTTAAAATCATTCAATTCGATTAAAATGTATAAGCATTTTTCTGGATCTGCGGCCATCTTGGATGTCGTGTTGACCTAATATTTTACAAAACTTGAAATCCGTAGAACTCAGCATCAACATTGTGAAGTCTAAGACAGTTTCAAAGATATTGGCACTTTACGCTATTGGTGGCCTTCCTGGATTTCGCGTTGACCACATGTTTACAAACTTAAAAGCATCATACATGTGAAGTTTGGTAAAAACAATCATCGATGAGGTATAAAAGATATATGTATATTACGACGGTAACGGCGGCCATCTTAGATGTCCCGTTGACCTGTTTTTTTACAAACTTTAAAGCCATCGACCTCAGCATCATCCATAAAGTTTGGTCAAAATCTTCAAGGCGGTTTGAAAGATATTAACATTTAATGGTAACGGTGACCATCTTGGATGTCGCGTTGACCTAATTTTTTAGATAGGCCTCATCATCATAAAAAATTGTCATAATTATCCAACCGGTTTAAACGCTTGGAAAAACATGTAACGGTAACGGCGGTCATCTTTAATGACGGATATATTGGATGTCGCGTTGACCTAATGTTTACAAACTTGAAAGCCATCTAAGCGGCTTAAAACATCTAAGCATTTTACACTAAGGTGCTAGAGTGTTCAGAAGGCATTTTACAGCGAAACAAGGGCCACCATTCCTATGTTACAAATCCTATCTGGCTTGTTTTCGATATATTCTGGGCTTTCATTGGCAGGAAAACACTGACAATGTTTAGTAAAGATCAAATAATAAATGAAGGTGCTAGACTGTTCACCCGGCAGAACTTTGCATTTTCCAGCAAATCTGGCATAACGAATCTGATCAGGATGGTTTCTGAACTTGTCTGAGATTTAATTGATACGAAGGCACGGACAAAGTTTGGTAACGATCAAGTAATAAATGAAGATTCTAGAGTGTTCACGCGTCAGAATATGGCATTTTTCAGAAAAACAAGGGTCATACCTCTGGTGTTACCTATCCGAACCGAACTCACTGATTTTCGAACTTGTCCTAGCTTTCATTAATATTAACAATCTGGTTACTTTTTGTTAAGGTCCAATACAAAATGATGATGCTAGAGTGTATGCAATCAATGCAGAATATGTCAATATGTCATATTTCAGTAAAACAAAGGCCATAACTCTCGTGTAACTCATTTTATTTCGAACTCGTTCGAGCTTATATTGATATAAAGACACCGAGAAAGTTTGGTGAATATTAAATTAAAGATGAAGACCATATCGCGTAAAAGTTAACGGATAACGAAAGATGGACGACGAACAACTCGCCATTACATAAGCTCTGTTGGCTTGCGGCCAGTAGAGATAACAAACAACTTATTTTAAAGGGACGCACGGCAATCTTGATTTGTTTAAAACTCACGGCGTCCCGTTAATTTTCAATATAACTTGCATATTTGCAATCATTGATATTAATTATTCGAATAGTGCAAAGCAAATTATTTTTACATGCTATTAGCTTTTCATAATATTGCAACAATAATATATTTAAAAGTGTGGTAGACTAATGAAGAAATTTGAAATTTCAACTTGTTATTTAAATATATTCCAGCAGTTTTAAAGTCAAAATGAGGCAGTATTAATAAATCGAGTTATTAAATTGTAATGCGTTAATAATTTTAAAGATTGTCATGTGTCCCTTTAAATAAAGAGTTAAAATCAATAGTGCCAAAAATGCATCAAAACATGAGGTTCTCTTCTCGAAGAAAAACGTACGGACTAAACGAACTGTTCACGGCCTTGTGTTCGGAGCGAAATTAATGGTAATATACACATTGCTGGTATGATCTTCTCCTTTTTCTATAGGTGACCGCATCTCCCCCGATGGTCCGGACAATGACACTCCAGATGATATACGGCAATGCTTTTTATGTATAAAAAGAGTATGAAGGGGGTAATTTGGAAATCGCCGGATCCAACAATTATAAACAATATTGCATTCTCGGCATGCTTGAGAGCCTCGGGTTGCTTGCTCATAAAGTTAGTTTAAAATGCTTGCTTACACTTACGCCCTCTAGCCCCGGGTTGAGCAGAACTCAATACGTAAAATAATAGTAGTACGAACATTTGAGCCAACCCGAACATGGTGTCCATATGACGGTGAACATGCATCCTGACATGCGATATTGTCATACCATTCCATGGCCAGCGGCGTATGGTCCCAGTTCTAACAAAATGCTTTGCACTCAACGAGAAAACAATGTACGAAATAAACAAAATTCTAGTTAGTTGAAATCAGATTTTATGAAGCATACATATCACAAATTACGGTCAAAAGACTAAATTAAAAAACTTATACTAAAGGTAATTGCACAATTCTGTAAGGGCTGGAGTTGTGGAACCACATATACAAAATTAAAGTAAGATAAGAAAACGAAGTAATTGAGAATATTCCGCCGATATCTGTATATAGATATCAGGCTCTCAGATTGAAATAAATTGCAATAATGATGCATACCCTATAACATCTCAACACAAACTATAAGACAAAACTCAATCTTGTGAACACCGGAAAAGCATTCCAACGTGGTGCTGTTTTACGTAAAGTCAATATAAAATGACCAATCGCTCTCTACGGACGTAAGATGTAAAGGGAGTGACTACGGTAAACTTTTTCTACGTGAACAGTTGGCTGGAGGCTTTAGTGTTCTGCACCAAAAGCCAATGTGCTGGAACAAAGGTAATATGGACTATCCTGTATAGAAATAATGGGTTAAATCCAAATACGGAACATGATTTCAGACGATGGCGAGATATTTCGAGAAAGAAACATTTATTGAAAAAGAATATGTCGGAAAATGTACATCGTTACAAAAAATCAAGATTCCTATGAGGTCCTTATCGCTCTGCTGGCTAACTAGGGAGGCTATTCTGAGCATTTAAATGGTAAATGCAATATCTTTGTGGATTCTATAACACATCACCATGTTCCTAATTTGAAACAAAAGAAAAAAAATGTATAAAATCCAGAAGCATATTTCATCCCTTCTTGCTTGATAAAAATATATAATGCAATGCTCGTGTCGAAGTAATATTTCAGCCATAAAATATACTCAGTTGCAAAAGAAAGTTTACACTCTGAAACTTTTACTTTACATCCCTATCCTCTTTATCAAGCAACAGTCCCTCAATGATTCAACCTATTGAAAAACAAATGACATCATGATTTTGGCAATGGAATGGTACCAGACATAGCATATTTATTTTGGAATTTGTCAATTCAATTCTAAAAACACTTTAAACTATTAAATCTAAACAAAACTCAATGTACACTTTCTTTTGCAACTGAGTATAGTATAATAGGCCCGCCGTTTTTTTGTTGTTTTGGGGGTGCGGAGATGCGTAATGTGAGAGCCAGATATTAACATTCTGAACACAAGTTTGATGAAAAATGAAGTTCCTACAGATTAACAAAGACAATAAAGCATTTATCAGTAAGTCGCGGTCCATAACTCTGGTGTGTATTGTCCAATACAGTTAGTTGTGTACGAAATGTTATCGATATTAATTAAGACTCTGACCAAGTTTGGTAAAGATTAGATGCAAAATGAAGGTATTATATTGTTGCCAAGTTGTTGCCAAGGCAACATATAGCATTTTTCATTAAATTAAGGGCCATAACAGCACTAAACAAAGGCTGATGTGAATGTCAATAAATACTGAAAAGTGGATCCCTTGGAAGCAACAAACACAAACAATAGATATAAGTAGCAGATTCGGTTTTATTGAGTCTGTACTTGAGAGTTTCTTTTAAAAATCAAGATTGTCGTGTGTCCCTTTAAATTAGTGCGACAATTCAAAGAATAGAATTGAATAGGAAATTAGGATACTGTAGAATATTTTAATTTAAATACAAGATATACAATCTAAATCAAATCTTTATAGTATTAGCTATACGCGAAGTTGTCATAAAACAGGTCCTTACATCGTATGTTTGATTTCAAATAGTATTAAACTACTTTTATATTACATATATCTTGCTTACGTTAAACAGTAGTGAACACATATATTCAGAGAAAGAAAGCATGGTTTTAATATTACCTAGCATAAGGATCTGTTTTATAACAGCTACTTGTAAAGCTAATACTATACTGAAAGGAAAAAGAAACGCAGGGTGCGTATTTCCGCTAAATAGTGTATGTTTAATATGCTACTGCTTATCGAATGGTACAGGGCGACATTAGGCCTGTCCTTTTAGAAAGAAGGTTTAAACAGCACTGAACACACCAATGGTTACCCCTTTAAAGTTTCATTATCGTCAGAATGCGCATTTGGCTCAAGCAGGTGAGCAAACTTAGGCTTTAAATGTTGCAATCACAACATTAAATACAGTACTGAACTGGCTAAATTTTTCAAAGAGGAACTTCAGCATTTATGAATTTCTTGTTACAACGTGTACTGTGATTAAAACGTCTACATCATCACAGTTGTGTCCTTTCTCTAACTAACTGCACTTTTTTTTTTACAAAACATCTTGGGATTTCCTTGTAATATATATGGAATTAAGTATGCGTTTCTTTTTACTTTCAGTATATATAGACTGGATTCCAAACATTAAGCATTTGAATGAAATCTTAAATGGAAAACCAGTCAATTATGGTATTAATAATTAATTATGTTTAATGAGAAACGTTGATATTGAGTCAGGATTAAACCCGTACCGTACCGTACCTTACTGTACATTTCGTACTATAACGGAAACTATCGGCAATAACAGGTGCTCGCCAAAACCATCATCATCCATTAACAACAGTAAATTTGCTATCACTGAAAGTAACACTCTTTTTCGCTCGAGTCCTTTTTCGATTTACTGACGGGCAGCCATTTTACGCACGCACGCATCTAAGGTTGAAAAAATTGTTCTGCGTGTATAATTTACTGTACGCGGTTGTGCGAGGGGTTTCAAAATTTAATGTGATCCCTTTATAATAAGTTGCATTATCGATGGGAAGTTTCGTGAATCCTGGTTAATAGGTTTTTGCATAATATGTATATGCACTAACAAATTAACAATATATATTGGTCAAAATATTGACCGTCTTGTATGTAAGAAATCATGTAATAAATAACGCTATTACACTATTCTACAGTACATTTTATTCTGAAACCCATTTAACATACACTGAACGACTTTAAAAACGCAACAGGGAAATAAACTAAGATAACTGAAATATTTCAAGACAAATTAAATTTTAGTTATGAAAACGCAACACGGAAATTTCCGCTATATATTGTATATACTGCACACTTAATTGCACATAATATTCCAAAGAAATCCCAAGATGTTTTGTAAAAAAAAACGTTGCAGTTAATTAGAGATTAATTGCTTTCACAACTGTGATGTTGTAGACGTTTTAATCACACTACACCTTGTAACAAGAACTTCATAAATGTTGAATGTTGAAGTTGCTCTTTGAAAAACTGAGCCAGTTCAGTACTGTATTTAACGTAAATAGTTTGCAAAATTGTGCATCCTAAGTTTGCTCACATGCTTGAGCCAAACGCGTACTCTATCAACATGACATCTCCTACGCATATTGGGATATACCGGGTATTAGTTTTGTAACTTTTGCTTTTGGGGGTCGTACTTTGAATTTAACAAGTTTATCAATTTAAATGAAATTTTCAGCAAATCAACTGCAGCGAATGTTAAATAGAGTACACTCAAGAGATATAAAAACGCAACACGATCAATGGTGATCAATGGTGAAACTTTGAAGGAATACTATTTGCTTCATTTTTGTTGTTTCAGTATTTTTTCCAAAAGGAAAGGTCTTACGTAGCCATGAAAGCAGCATATAGCGGAGATTCCCGTGTTGCGTTTTCATATCTCTTGAGTGTACTCTATTTAACATTCGCTGCAGTTGATTTGCTGAAAATTTCATTTAAATTGATAAACTTGTTAAATTCAAAGTACGACCCCCAAAAGCAAAAGTTACAAAACTAATACCCGGTATATCCCAATATGCGTAGGAGATGTCAGGCGTGCATTGCCGCTAATGGTGGATATTCTGACTTTTGCTTTTGGGGGTAGTACTGTTATAATTTGAATTTAACAAGTTTATTGTTGATCAATTTGAATGAAATTTTCAGCAATTCAACTGTAGATATGGTTAATTAGAATAGATGAAATTAAAATTTAATTTCTATGAAATATGTCAGTTTTTCCCTGTTGCGTTTTTAAAGTCGTTCAGTGTAGGTTAGTATATGGTTATACACACCCAGTTGCGTTAAAGGACGCCCAGAATGCGTTCTTCTTGCCATTCCGAGTGGATTCTCAGAGGCAGTATTCTTTGAGAAAAGGATAACACTAGAAGCATTATTTGGAGTTCCTGAACGCAACTTAGTCTATACTGAGCAAGCAAATAGTACCCACTTTTCGTTTCCTTGTAGTCCGTACAATAAAACAGGAAACCATTAATAAATTGCATGGAATAATGAGATAGACTGCCACCAAAAGTTTAAACTAAGTACTAGTAAACAGGAGATTATTTTCATTTTCTTAAACATGCATTTTTGGCCTTAAAAACATCAACTCTATGAAAAATAACTAAATTTGTCCAAGACAATATTTTCTTTAGGTTCCTTACCCAAAAATCACAAAAAAATACTTACACAGTTTTGGAAATACATGTAGCTACTTTTGATTATTTGCAAGTACCAAAGTACCTCCATTAATGTTTCCATATAATCCATAGCAGATTATTACCCGGCAAACTACTTAATGGAATTTTCTTTTCTCAATTAAATGCGCATACAAACATCACAATTAGTTTTATTAAAAGTCTTTTTAGATTTAGTATTAACTCAAAAACCGGCATATGTATATACCAGCATTAACAGCGGGTACCTTTTTTACTCAGTCAATAAGCATCTGACAATGTGGTTCCACTGTACTATATATAGCATAGCCACGTTTTTTATTTTCCATGATATAAACGGACTGTCTGCAAGGTCTTTCTTTTAAATATTTTATTAGAAATGAAAGTATATTGAATTTTTTTTAATTTTTTTTTCGGCGTTATATTTCCATAAACTTTTATTAATCCATATTGATGACGCCCACACATCTGCCTGAATGTCTCACACCACAATTAATTTTCCATAGGGTCCCATTGTAATGTTTTTCTTCGTGGCATAGAGATAAACAGATTTTACAACATGTATTTATGCTTAAATTCTTCATTGATCCAATATCTGCAATTTAAAACACATTTAACAAATATTTACCAGATTGAACATTTTTTAATTTCATGTTTGCATGACACCTATCAAAAATTAGACAAAAATACAACTCCGTGGTGATTAGACCCATGATGTGTAAAATGAGGCAGAATTAGCTAGAAATCTGATATCAACATGTATTTTTCTGTGATCTCTTCCTAAAATGCTGTAGATTTAGAACCTGGTAAAGATAAATCAATGTATCCTGCAAAATGTAGAAAAGCGAACTTGTTTTTATCTACCTCCTTCATATGTAGGGCACGAGTATTCAAGGGAGATAATAGTGGTGTGAGTGCTTTATTGATATTAGTTCAAGAATACATATTGTCATCGTCTGGCGTTACTTTTTTTCTTGTCTCTTAATATGTATAACCATGTTTGTGCACACTGCACAAGATGGACATGGTATCACTTTAGTTGGTGTTATTTTATTTCAATTTTATCTCGGCATTTAGGAATGATCACAGTGCTTCGTAAGCTTCCTTAGTAGCTAAAATGTTTAAGAAATAACGTTTTTCCAGCGGGTTTGTATTGTCCCAGATCAATACCTGGTGGGCGGGGCTTGAAAATCATCGATACCAAGGGCCCAATGCCCGCGGTTTCGATGTGTCTCCAGTCTCAAATACCAGGTTTTGATCTTGCACAATATAAACCCGCTGAAAATATCTTTTTCTTATCTGAAATTGATTTTTATGGACTTAATACACACATGTTCGAGAGATTGAACATAATGCAAACAAAGTCTCACAACTTACATTGTATACTCATCTCCTAACGTAACCTAACCTAATGACGACCTAACGGTTGGTTGACGTGACGTCAGAGGTCTGGTTAGGATTTCTTTTTTTTTTTAAATAAATCAATAACCATTCAGAAATTGAGTATTTTACTAAACTATGTCAGATCACTCCTTTGATACTCGGATACTTCGAACATAAATAGTACTGCGTATGTTATTCTGTATGTATGACACTTTAAATGAATACATTATATTTCGGTTATTTGTACCTTACTCTAGAGTCCCATGGGTGGCCATGGAGCAAAATGTACAGTGTTAACCCATCATCATGACACTTAATTTGAGAAAGAAAAACACATATTAGACCTCTCCCTTACCCCCATCCCCCATCACCCCACCCACCTACACTTTCACATGCCATGTACTGGGCACGCATCTAAAGGGTTGAAGTAATGATATAGTTTCTTTCATAGACGACTATATATGTCAAGGAAAAACACACACAAAACACATTGCAATTGAAAAGATGAAAAGCGGAAAAAAACACACACTGTATTACTTTTCATTTGAGACACAATAACTGAAAGTGTGATATGTTATTTACCTGTCATAGACGAGTATATATACAAGTGCACAAATATGAAAAAATACTATAAATGACTTTTAGTGTATTTAACATGTTGCCCCATTCCACCTCTGACGGCCCCTGGTGTCGAGCCAAAAATACAATATTGCTCTTGCTCGCCGTTATCATGTGGGACAATCATCACTATATTTGGTTGAATTCCTTTCAGTAGTTTGGACGGACGGACGGACGAACGGAAGGAAGAATATACATACGGGAAACGGAGGTGTCAACAATATCACCTTTTAAAAAGCATGGGGAAGATAAAAAATGGTAATACATGGCTAAATTGGTTATCGTTTGACAGGTGGCCTACCATCAGGTCAGTTTTATTGCATGTTAATGGTTGTAATGGGGAGGTGGGTAGATAGAAGCACCACGAATCCACATTTACCAGATTGTTAGCAAGATAGGATATATAATACCTGGCTGGGGTAGGTGGGCCGATTTGTGATATTGGCCCGAGATAGCCATATGAGGCCCGAGAGCTTTAACTCGAGGGCCTCATGACGCAATTTCCGGCCACTGTCACCTACCCCAGTTAATGACCTGTTCATTGCATGTGTGATCAAAACAATATTATTTTGAATAGATCTAATTTGCGCAAAGTAAAATTATCTTTTATCTTCTTGTGTGTTTTTTGTTTAAATATGACTGTATGAAACCAGTTTTATTCATTGATTTACAATTTGGTACCTTGTTTCCAAGCCACCACTTTGTCCACTCAATTAAAACTACGTTGATACGTATATGTATATTTTTCATATTTAATGTTTGTAACCTTTAAAAGTGAATAATGGAAATGTCATCCTCTTGTTGATGTTGTTTACTAATAAATACTGATAAAGTTGATCCTTTGAGAGCAACAAACACAATTAAGAGAATAAAGCAGCAGACTCGATTTTATTGAGTCTGTTCATGAGAAGTAATGAAAGAAGCAACACTTCTCACGCCCCCTAGCACCGGATTAAGCGGTATTCTACTTCAAAGCCACATAAATTGGGCTATTTGGTCCCAAAGGACCAGTAAAAATAACACTACTGATTCGTAGCACGGGGAGACTTTTTACAGCCGCCACACTGCACTAAACGAACGCTAGTGTGAATGTTAATAAATACTGATAAAGGTGATCCTTTAAGAGCAACAAACACAATTAAGAGAATAAAGCAGCAGGCACGATTTTATTGAGTCTGTTCATGAGAAGTAATGAAGCAACACTTCTCACGCCCCCTAGCACCGGATTAAGCGGTATTCTACTTCAAAGCCACATAAATTGGGCTATTTGGTCCTAAAGGACCAGTAAAAATAACACTACTGATTCGTAGCACGGGGAGACTTTTTACAGCCGCCACACTGCACTAAACGAACGCTAGTGTGAATGTTAATAAATACTGATAAAGGTGATCCTTTGAGAGCAACAAACACAATTAAGAGAATAAAGCAGCTGACTCGGTTTTATTGAGTCTGTTCATGAGAAGTAATAAAGGAGGAACACTTCTCACGCCCCCTAGCACCGGTTTAAGCGGTATTCTACTTCAAAGCCACATAAAGTGGGCTCGTTGGTTCCAAAGGACCAGTAAAAAATAACACTACTGATTCGTAGCACGGGGAGACTTTTTACAGCCGCCACACTGCACTAAACGAACGCTAGTGTGAATGTTAATAAATACTGATAAAGGTGATCCTTTGAGAGCAACAAACACAATTGAGAAAATAAAGCAGCTGACTCGGTTTTATTGAGTCTGTTCATGAGAAGTAATGAAAGAAGCAACACTTCTCACGCCCCCTAGCACCGGTTTAAGCGGTATTCTACTTCAAGTGGTCTTAAGTTAAGTGGCCTTTACAAGTAGATGTGTGGAATACCAAATGTTTGTACTAAATTTCGTCAGCATTAGAAACAATAACCTATTTTGTCACCAGCTATATGTATCAGGTTGACATGTTTACCAGGAATAAATCTCTGATGGATGACCTTTATAAGTGATTTAACTACGCATTGAATATTCTGATTAAATTAAGAATATTTCATCAGTTCTATGCAATCTGATTGGGTAGTAATTTGTAATTAGAGGGGGCTTGCAACTGTATTCGGGCATAGTTCAAATAGAGACATTCCAGTGCGCTCAAGTCAGTAATGTCTCTCAGTCTCGTCTCCTTTAGTCTCAGTGAGTCTTTCGCTTCAGTTAGTTGTATTGATTAACTCTGACCATTTGTATTCATTTATTTTGAAAATTGTGGACATTGACAATTTCACTAACTGTTAAAACTGGACGAATAAAATTGGATTAAATTTTAAATTCACTTTACGATCGTTTTTTGGTTATTTCTATACCAAGTTAACAGACTACGTCATATCAATAAAACGTTTTTGTTGCCGTTTACCAGGATAGTTAAGGACCTACTTTCAGCCTATTGCATTTGGGGGAGGAGACAATTTGTATAGGTAACTGTAAATACAATTGCATGAGAAAATGGAGGTATTCAATTCTCGTTCAGTTGACGAGGCTCTCCCAATACAGCTATGAAGCCAACATAGTAAAACATAAAAGCAGGTGTTTCATTAGTTATGTTTTGGTGTGTTTTTGTTCTAAAAACAATGAATTATCAACAGGTTTTGTATTTAGAACAATTACTTGATAATTTGCTTTTTTACTTCTTCATAAAAGTAAAGTTTGTATACTGTTATACCCTAGATAATGTCAATATACCAATGCTTTGCATACAGAAGCCTTTACTTGGGCCTCTGTTGATATACCTGAGCTAATCTGTCTTGCAGCATGTTAGGTACCGATCATTTTATCTTCGGTGGTGTTGGGGTGGTGTGGGTGGGGGTTGGGCGGCGGTTGGGCTGGGATTTTTCCGAAAATATATTCCGGCCCTTGAATTGTTGAAAAAAAATATCCTGGCTCTGACTTGAGGGAAATATATAAATTTGTTAACAGTAGTTCCATACCCGACAAAAATATTATCTAATAGAAAAATAAGTGATTCACAAACTTCATGGCATAATTGTCCAAACTGCCGTTAGTAAAAAACGCTTTAATATTGTTACAGAATAAATATGTAGTATTTTCCCTAGCAAAAGGTTTTATAATGAGAGCAATAAGCTTGTCTTTGATAAGGTTGTGTGGTAAAGTTGTATATAATGTAGACAAATCATAAGTACCTATAGATGAAGCTTGACGTTTATTGCACATTTTATCAAGAACGTCGCCTGAATTTTTAATAGACCAAAATAAATTAATCCCCGAGTTTTCATAAGCTTTAGCACAATGTTGTTTAACGTGATCTTTAACGGCAGTAAGATAAGATGTTTGAAGATATTTCGTAGTGGTGCAAGAACTAGAATTGGAAATAAAACGGGCTTTATTTGGGTGTTTGTGTAATTAGGGAATCCAGAACATCTTTACAAGTCTGTTTTGCTATAAGTTTATGGTGCCGGCAAAATGTCACCCCAGGGTCACAATTTGAACAAGCTTGGTAGAACACACCATAAGCCTATAGTAAATGCAAAATGTTAAACCCCTGGCTCTTGTAGTTTCAGAGCAGAGCGGGCCAAACTGAACACGCTTGGTAAAAGACGATAAGCTTATAGTAAATGCAAACTATTAAACCTTTGGCTCTAGTAGTTTCAGAGAAGAAGATTATTTCTTAGGATTTTCCCTATATAAGTTCATGTAAAAATGAGATATAGGGTCCTATAGAAGCCACAGCGTCCAAACGCAATGGCACCGCAGATCCGCACTGTACTACAAACAAGGAGCAATATTTAATTAAGTATACAATGAAAAAGACAAAATACAAAAAAAAGAGTGATGAAGACAGAGTTACCGACTTGGAACGGTCAGAAGGCAATAAAGCCTACAGATTAGCTTGAATCGATTTGATTTGTACACAATCCTCGCTATTATCCTGTCTTCTGCGTCCAAATAGACAAGACACTGTAAACAAAACTAAGTGTAAAAAAGACCACATCCAGAGACACAAACAAAAGAAAGACTAAGACGTTGTTGTAAAGCTATACAAAATACAAAATAAGAAACATCTCAGGATGTATCCAGATTTGTACAGAACGACCACAGCAGTTCCATACAAAGAGAAAACCAATCTAGGGTACGACCAGAAAACCCGAGAAACGAGAGCGCATGCACCTACCTCCCTTGGTCGGGCTTGGTAGAGGACCATAAGCTTATCGTAAATACAAAACATTAAACCTCTGGCTGTTGTAGTTTCAGAGAAGAAGATTGTTAAACTTTTTCCCAGTATAAGTATTTGTAAAACTGTGACCCCCAAATTTCATCCCAGGGTCACCATGTGAACAAACTTGGTAGAGGACTATAAAGTAATGCTACATGCTATATACGAGAGCCCTGTACCTTTTGGTTTCAGAGAAGAAGATGTTTAAAAAAAATCCTGTACAAGTCTATGCAAAACATGCAAAATCTCCATATACAAATGTTCGACTCCCGGAGCACGGCCATTTATGACCCCGGGGACTTTATTTGTTCAAATTTGATAGTCTAGGCCTTGGAGATTAGTTTATTAGAAAAACTGTCGAAATCTGTCCAGCGGATTTTGAGAAGAAGATTTTTTAAGGTTTCGATCTGTTATGGTAATACTGGATGTCGCGCGACCCTAATTTTAATAAATTTGAAAAGCATTCATCTAAGAATCATCCATGTGAAGCTTGGTCAAAATTGGACAAGCGGTTTCTGAGGAGAAGTCGTTTGAAGCAAAAGTTAACGACGGACGAAGAGTGATCCCAATAGATCGCCTTGAGCCTTCGGCTCAGGTGATCTAAAAAGACTACCACTCAATGACGTCACTCCATGGTCAATAAAGTGGTCAGGAAATCCGCCAGATCCCTTTAACTTACGAAGTTTATAGACCACATCTCCATAAAATTATAATAAGGGTAGTAGTGATATTCCTAGACGCAGTTTTAATGTTGGTGTTGTACTTCTCCTGTAGGTTTTCGTTGCGGCGGTAGATCTACGTAGTTTGTGATAACGAAACCCTTGCTGAAGAAGTTTACTTATAATAACTTGATTTCGATCATTGACGTCTATAACATCATTACAAGCTCTAGCAAAATGAATGAGCTGGGAGATATAAACCCCGTATGATGCAGCTCGAGGTCCATCCCCATCCAGGTGTGGATAGTTAACGATGTTAAAGTTGAATTCATCTCTCTTAAGGCAGTTTCTGATATGCTTCAATGATTCAGTAAAATAATTTAGAATGATTCAAAGCAATAATGTTAAAAAAAAGCGATTGTGTCTATATTCAGGTTGTAAGGTGGCACTTGTTACAACATGGGTTATTCTGCGACTAGGACTATCACAACCTGACTTCTATGGTGACGTGATTTACAAACTTCGTAAGATCCTTGGTCATGAGCACTTTCATACTATCTTTGTTAAACTTGTTAAAGGTTTATCAAAAGAGGTTATGACCCTATCATTTTGCAACGCGCTGCATGCTTGGTGGTGGACCCATTTCACAGTTCACCACTATGCTTTCCTCTTTAATTGTGCGAAGACCGGACAGGCTGTGGACCCTATGATGACGACTACATAAAGCCCAAAAGGACTGTGACGTTTGATGTTTGTCTGCAGTCTTGTCTTATCGTGCCCTCAATGGTTTATTCTCTTGTTGCTCTGGCTTCTGTCAAGTCACTGAGTAACTTCTTTGTGGCTTTCTATACTATTGTTTTTTTTATTTATATATACACGAGCATCTTTGTGTTTTACTATTGCCTATTAATGCTGCCTTGTTGGTTAGAGAATAGTTTATGGCGGGGATTTCTTTATTTACACTGTCCCGTTTTATTGGGTTGACAGTAGGGAAAGTGTGAGTTTTGATGCACCCTAGAACCTGGTTTAAACCACCAGCGGCCTTTTTTGCCACTGATCGTTCCAAGACGGGAGCCCTATTGTCAACCCTTTTGTGTTTGTGATGTCTTATTTTTGCCTTTTATTCATCTTTAAATTTGTTCTTTGCTTCTGTGTTTGTGGTTGACTGTCGTCATTGAATGCGGTTTTTCGTGTTCGATTTTTATATCTATGTTTACACACATTTTATTGCTATAACAATGATTAGCTATACCTTTGTGTTATCTATCTATGAGAATGTTGTATTTCATAAAACTAACGAAATTTATACTAATAATGCTCGTTGGTTGGTAATATGTGTTCATGATATTGGACCTTATAGACTGTTAATGAAAAAGATAAATGGTGACCTTGACATGATGAAAGACATAGTGCACAAAATAACTGACTTTTACCGACAGACAAATCAAACTGGATATGAATATACCTTTGAAAGTTTGAGTTTGGAAGTAAGACTAATAAATGATACTTTTGATGATTATATACTGAACCAAACAGCTAACGCACCAGTAGACAATACCTTTAATATCTCAATTATAACAATCAATAAATCAATACCAATTTCATTCTGAACGAGACAAATATCTTGTCAATAACGACTGTAAATTAAAAATCAAAGGACAGAAGGTCCTGAGAGTCGCCAAGATTGAACAGTGTCTGTCTTCTTGGTGAGGTTAAAGGTTATGTTAAATTTTACAGTTGTGGCGTATTAAAATGAAATGTTGCTGCTTAGAACATGAGATGTTTTTGTACTGGAGTAATTGATACATGCGTTGTTAGGTACTTGTGAAGAATCTGTGTCTGTATTGGTTCAACCCAGCAAAGCATGGTTAGGTTAACTGACTTGCGTATATAACGGAAATACTGTTGATAAATCAGAAACTCGCGCATTTGTTCAATGGAAATAAACAGACTGATTGACCTGCTGGTTTTATTGAATTGAATTGGGTTTTAAGGTGCACCAACACATGAAAGGTTATATGGCGCCTAACAGGAATGAACATGCCTGGCTCATCCTCCATGTACATTAAGATAAAATATGGAGAATGGGCCTAGAACCTTCTCACCTGCAGAACTGCCGAGTTGCTGCAAATTCTATTGTAGACACTCCATTTATACTGGAGCCACGTTTATTGTTTTTCTGCCACTGCTCTAGTGATTTGAGCGAGATGGCACCTGAAACAATGCAGGGGTCATGATGAAGACTTTTAATGAGCATGAACAAAAAATGATAAAGTCAACATGCATTTGGGGGGTTCTACCCCTCTGCCTATCCCTCCAACGGTATCTACAGTGGTGCTATTCTTTGCCCCGAAACCACACGGTGCCTGCTGGTTTTATGTTTAAGTAGAAACAATTGTAAGGCTGTTAATTTTGACAAGATGATATATTCCTGACAGAGATAGTGAATTTAGTGTTTCATCATTATGCCAGCAAGGAACCATTTTGTATTTGTATCTATAGACATCAGGGTGGTATGAAAGAAACAGAAATGTAGTTATGTTGTTGAACTTTTTGTTTTAATTGCGATTACTTGGAGCATGCAAATTGTAAGCAGAAATCAATATAACTGGTGGATAAACATATACTGTTAACTGTAGAATATCTTGTAACCTCTCGTTTTCTTGTGAATATTAGTATGTAGCTCAGCTGCTCTTTTAAATCTGTATTACTCTGCTTATACAGTTTGTAAACATTTTGTTGTATATATTAAGGAAAACAAAGAAAATGATTAGAAAGAGAAGTTGAGCTATATTAATCCGTCTACAAGAAAACGAAAGGTTAAAAGTTATTGCAAAGTTAATCAACAATTAAAGCAGTAAAAAATATATCAATAAAAATATATGAACTGTAAACAAAGAAGTATGGTCAGTATCTGGTATATTGCATTTTCTTCTGATTAATGCATCAACTTATTTAATAAGTGGTGAAGAGCAGTAAAACACAATAGCATTCGCTTTATTTACAGCATAACGACCCTTAACACATGTCTAAAACATGGTAAAAGCTTGTTAGAGACAAGATGAGCAAAGCTACAATGAGGTCGAATGACCTGGGTACGAAAGTAATAATTTTTCAAAGGCCTCGTTTTTTATTAAAAACACTTCTTTAAGCACGGTTTCTTGCTGACATCCTTTATTTAAATTGTTCTGCATAACATTCCACCAATGGGATGAAGTATATGGGCACACAACATTGAAAACATTATTTTTTCTAATTTTCGGAAAATGCTTGGGACGGAATTATTTTTGCAACCGCGTCAGTTTTGGTTTTCGAGTGTATGTTCCAATAGATTTCCTGTTGATACACTGTGAGATAATTATTTTTTATTAAATTCAAGCAAGGAAATAAACACTACATGGGTAAATGCCAAATCATTTGGATTTTTCTTCTTCATTTTACCGTAATGCAAAGATTGCCGTGTGTCCCTTTAAATTATTTGATTTGTTTACCTTGTTGTTGTTGGTAGTAGAAATGAGTACTTCTTGACAAATTCTTTTCATCAACTTGTGTATTTATTTGTAGTAGATGCTATACTACTTCTCAAAAAACTAGGCACAATAACTACAATATTTACGGACATTTAGTTCCCAATTTGACGGTAAAGCTCATTATCTAGGTCACGCTGTAGGCCATTCATGAGCGGCATGTTTAGCTTACTGGTTTAGAAATTGGTGCGTAAAATGTGTTAATTGATTGCTTATTTTTCGTCAATGATTGTACATTTCATAATTAATATTAATGAGATGTTCGACATCCGGGTAACTACGCTATTGAAACGTTCCATTCATAAAATATTTATGCGTGTATTATTGCGCATAGTATTTCAGTACATTTGCAAAAAAGACACGTATATACTGTATACAATTACAATTATTCACAATCAGTAGTTATATTATTCGGTATATATAACGTTCATGTCAGTCACCTTATCAAATTAAGTTATACTTGGGGCAGTTAAAGGAACTACATTCTCGACGTGCATTCTCGAAGTGCGTAAAGCTCCTCGTCCAAAAACTGGTGTATTACTGCGCATAGTATTTTTGTATATTTACAAAAAAAGACACGTTTATACTGTATACAATTACAATTATTTCATTATTTCACAATCAGTAGTTATATTATTCGGTATTCATAACGTTCATGTCAGTCACCTTATCAAATTAAGTTGTACTTGAGGCATTTAAAGGAACTACATTCTCGAACTGCGTAAAGCTCCTCAACCAAAAACTCCAACATCAGACATGAAAGTATACATGTCTCCAAAGAGTCAGCCATGCTCACGCATGGCAACCCAAAAAATCATTCAAATCACCTGTCTCCAACGGTACCAGTCGGCTTATAATAAGTTCATACATTAAAGGTATTGTCTACTGGTGCGTTAGCTGTTTGGTTCAGTTAGATCTTTGAGATCTGGTAAGATTAATAGGAACAGTTACAGAAGCAGACTTGGAGAATATAAATATGAATCTTAAGAACTTAGCGCGAAATCAGGAAAATAGCATTCGTAACATTGAATCAAGTCTGACAATTTTAAATTTAACTAGAGTTCAAGTTCGACAAAATCGTAGAGCTATAATGGATTTGGTCATTTGGGTTCAACAATTTGACCGTAAAATAGGTGAACTTAAAGAAGTTTTTCAAAACAATTTGTATGATTAAAACAATTTGTAAACAATTATCTTCAATTTAAATTAATTCTGTATAAGACAAGCAAGTCAAAATGCATTATTATATCTTAAGAATTTAAAAATATAGTTAAATACCAAGCATAATTTCACCAAGCAATCTTAGAAATCTCTTGTTAGATATAAAAGACAACTTACCAGATACACTGAAATTGGCAGCGGATCCAATAACACATATTTTATTATACTTTAACATGTACGACGTGTCGCAATAACCCTCATCATACCTTTATTAGATAGTAAAGAAAACATATGAAGTATACAGCCTTTATAATTTACCTGTACCTATGGGTAACAATACCAAGTAAGGATGAACAAATGACAAGTAATTGAGTATAAAGTTTAAAAATTAGTTAAAATTAAATATCTTTTTTAGAAAGTGGCGTATGTAAAATAGTGGACTTCTGTATATGTATATTTCTCATATTTAATTTTTGATAGATTATGAAATTGCGACCGAGTCAATATTGGAACCATGCCAACATTGCAATCTTTGAATGTATATAATGGAAATTTCATCCTCTTGCAGGTGTTGTTTGTTAAGTTAAGTGACTTTTAAAAGTAGATGTGTGGATTTACCATCACTTTCTTTAATAGACAGTACTAAATTTCGTCAGCATTAGAAATAATAACTTACTTTGCCACCTGCGATATTCATTTAATTGGCATGTTTACCAGGATTAAATTCATGATGACCTTTATAAATTGAAAGCGATGTAACTACGCACTTCTTGAATATTCTGATTAGATTAATAATATTACATCAGTTCTAAGCAATCTAATTCGGAATTAATCAGAGAGGCGCTAGCAACTGTCTTCGTGCGTAGTATAAATAGAGACATTCCAGTGCGCCCAAGTCAGTAGTGTCTATCAGTCTCGTCTCCCTTAGTCTCAGTGACTCTTTCGCTTCAGTTAGTTGTATTGATTAACTCTGACCATTTGTATTTTAATTGTATTGAAAATTGTGCATATTGAAAACGTTACTAATTGTTGAATCTGGACAAATCAAACTGGATTAAAATTTAAATTCACTATACGATCGTTAATTTGTTATTTCAATACCAAGTTAAAATACTACCTGACTGTGTGTCTCTGCGTAGCTACGCTGATTAATAAATATGTTCTCAGTTTACTTGACGGGAGAAAAATAACACCTGTTTTGTCTGTAGTATACAGTTATATATCTTCATAACTAATATTAAGTCGGAATATTAAGCTCAATTTAATAAAAAAAAAGAGTAAATAAATACATGTACTCTATAATATTTAAAAATGAACAGGGTCTGACGGTCTAATCAGCGATTACAGCTGCGTCCCCTGTACATAGCCAGGGATTGATCTATCTCTAATCAGCTGCGTACACATTGTCAGCAAAAATAAGTAAATTAAAAGTCCAAAAAAAAGAAGTGAATCCATAAACACATCAAACTAAATTATCGATATTTTAGCGTCAAAATAGGTATTTAAAGCCTTTAGAAAATACACCTAAAATGTACCACAGAGTATCATCTTAAGAATAAAGCAAGCAGGAGTGTGGGGGAGTGGACTTCCTCCGGATCCCCTTGCATAATGTGTCTCTAGCGTACCCTTTAATATAGCTCTAGCTTTCTCCTCTGATTTTATTGCTTAAGTAATTTATAATAATCTGAGCATAATTTGAAATTAAAGGATATTAATTAACAAATGCAAACACTAATTGTCTCAGAATTCCTAAACATGGTGTAAAGGGTTTACTTAAAGTCACACAGGAGGAAAAGAAAATACTGATAAAGGTGATCCTTTTTGGGAACAAGAAAGACAATTAAGAGAATAAAGCAGAAAACTCGATTTTATTGAGTCTGTTCATGAGAAGTAATGTAAGAAGCAACACCTTTCACGTCCCCTGGCACCGGTCTCAGCGGTATATTCTACGTCAAAGCCACCTATATTGTGCTTGTTGGTCCCAAAGGACCAGCAAAAATACAAGTCACACATTTTAATACCGGGTTATGTCCACCGTTTTACCGTTCCCAAGAAATTATCCCAACCTCACTTTATTCCGGCAAGATAACACCATGCCATACTCAGCTAGAGTTACAAGTGGTTATCTTGCTGAAATAACCTCCTGATCTTGCTGAAATAACGTGATATCGGGACAATTTCTTTGGAACGGTAAAACGGTTGGACATAACCGGATATTAAAATGTGTGATTTTTTCTACTCGTGTGACTTTAACTGAACACTATATACCAGTCTTCAGGACACATGTTCAGAAGTTTTGAGACAATCAGTATTGCAATTCATAGTTAATATCCTTCAATCTCAAAATATACGCTTATTATTACAAATTACTTTAGCATTAAAATGTAACACCATATTTATTGACCGCCAGTATACATACTGACCCAAAGTTCTTATGCAAAAATATCGTGTTTGCCTATATAACGTATGCGATGGACACTTATTTCAACATGATATAGAGAAACATATATAGAGGATATTTGTTTGTTTTGAGTGAATATAAGATTTATTTTCATCGAGAAGTGAGAAAACTTATATTTTCACGAATGCTTTAGCGCGAGTGAAAATATTTGAGTTTTCTCACTTCAAGTTGAAAATAAATCCTATATTCACGAAAAACCAACAAATATTCTATTTATCACATAACGTCCATTGTTAGCAGTGTCGAACACCCATTTAATATTCTATTGTATGACACGCGTGTAATACAACCTGGAACGATTTTAATTGATTGAGTTAAACCTGCAATACTACGCAAGTTTATTAACTGAAACTATTTTATTTATTATAAATTCACCCAGATCTGAGTCATAAACTTATTATTTGTGACAGCTTATAAAAATAATGCACGTTATACAAAACATTGTTGTGGGTTTGTTAAAAGTTGGCGTAAACTGCTATTTTGTAAAGAGATAAAACACGAACTCTTTTATACGCAACGTTATGTGTGAGACGCGACGTTACGACGTCGCAAATTTTATGACGTTTTGGCGCTAAAGTGGGTCTGACATCGTGGCGGTTCTATGTATATCTGAATTATTTTTTACAAATTTGATTGCAATGTTATGTGATAAAAAGAATCTTAAACGCGTTCCCATTCCATATAAGATTTATGAAACTCGTTATGAATTATTTTTAATTTTAACTCGCCAAAAGGCTCGTTAAAATAAAAATAATTCATAACTCGTTTCATAAATCTTATATGAAATCGGAACTCGTTTAAGATCCCCTATTTATTATATACTCACAACCTGAAGGTCTCACACCACAATTAATTTTCCCATAGGGTTACTGTACAGCCTTTTCCAACATCTGAGCTTCAAAGCAGGGCAGCAGACATTGTTGTTGGTTTAATATCTTCAGTATAGCCAAGACCAGTAATTTAAAACAATAAAATATATAAGTTAGCCAGGTTGGTTTTTTTCCTCGCTCATGTTTTGTGAACCCTATGGAAAATACAAAATTCATACACTATCTAGCTGAATATGTGGTGCTTTGGTCAAACAATTCTGAAATTTGAATGAAACCTCATATCAACATGGGATTTTCTGTATCATCTGTCTTTTACACTGCAGATGTATGCTAAAGCAAAGAAAAGCCTATTTTTCAAATTAAAAATTGCCTAAAATTGAGAAAAAATAGAATTATTTTCTGTTTTCCTTTTGTCTCTAGGTCCGTGAGCTTTCAGGGGAGATAATAGAGGTGTGAGACCTGAACATTTATCAGAAAAAAATCTAATATGCCGGAACAATGACGTCAATAACGTCAACAACGTAAACAACGTCAACAGTTACATGATAAACAATGACAATATACGGTTTTATTTTAATCATAAAATCTACTTCTTTTTCACTGGAAAGTATAGAATAAAATTGATTAGTAAGGTTTTCGATGCAACTGTATACTAAGGATGTGATAAAAGGTGTGCTTGAATTAATTTTATTTACTTTTTCATTTGTATCGGATCAATATTTCATGTCAAATTATAACTTAAATTTTCTTTTTTTTTTTGTTATTTATTCATTGAAATTTAATTCTGAAGTTTGCTTGCCAGACACACTTAGTAAGAGTACTGAAATGTGTCTGATGTCAAAATAAATGCATTGCTTCGTATTATACCATATTTTCTGAAAGTCGTCTTTCATTTCAAACAGTGAAGTATACTAGTTTAAACAATAAACATTATATAGAATACAATATGGAAACTATCCATGTATGGAAACTATCCATGTATGGTTGCAATATAGTTTGCAGTTAACAAACCGGATGCAGACCACCAAGTGTTTTTTTTTCATAAATCATGGTACATTAATTAGACTGTAAATAATAATAATAATAATACTAATAATAATATAAAAGATTATTAATAGTATACAATATACATTTGATCTGTGCAGGTGTAATAAGAAGTCCCGAGAGCCATACATACAAAGTTACAGTGCTCGTCTGCGTTTCTTGTTCACCCCTTTGTATATAACCTGCTAAATGTGTTTCATATTGTCAATGAGATGTATATTTCAAAGTTTATCCAAAAAGGATTGTTTAGAGCTTAAATGCCAGATTAATTTACATACCGGAAGCTTCTGAAATAAAATCATTTATACACCAGACTAATGAGCCTTATAAGTTGTTGCCTACTGGATAAGGTTATCCGCGTTTTACATGGGTGATGGAAAATCTGATCTTACACATGGGGGAATGGGGGAATATAAAAGTCGCTCGTTGATATCAATAATGACAGCTTGACGTCATTGTGTAATAAACGTGCAAAACATTAGTAGTTGGTGCAGAATGTAAATGATATGCAAGAAAAAAAATCAATAATGGGTATCCGGTAGATAGGGAAAGTTCAACTCTCGGTATAAATGTTTTAATCGGAAACTCGGCAGAGCCTCGGTTTCTATAAAAAAAAAAATTATACCTCGTGATCAGGCTTTCCATCACCCTACATGGGTTGATTTATTAATTCTAGAGGACTGTATCGTTAATCGCTATATCTCACAACTGAGCAATTGTGTGTTTGGTTCTAGGTGACTGAATCGTTTATCGCTGCATATCACAGCTTTGGGGTCGTATGTTTGGTTCTACGTAACAATTTTATTTAGCGCTACATCTCACAACTCGCCATGCTGTCGGCCATGCTGTCTTGATCTCTCAAAATCATAGTTATCATGCATTATGCGCATACAATTATAGAATAAATAAATATATTTTCACTTATTTGACCGTTGACCTCCATTTCAAGCACCATACATTTGTCATTATGCAGATTTTTTCTTTTAAAAGATGTTCCTGAATTATTCCTGAATTATTTTATGTAAAACAGTGACCACCCGGGGCAGGGCCATATTTGATCACATGGTCACCATTTGAACAAAACTGGAAGAAAACCTAGAAAGTCACAAAGCAATAAATCAACGACTTAGCAGCAGTCAGAGCAGCAATATGATAAACCATGAAGTGCACCACAATACAAATTAAAGACAAACATTAAACGTTACTATTTCAGGAAGTTTTGCTATTTATTGTAAATGTTAACTATATTTGTTCGCGGGTGATTTTTTTATCAATTTCAAAATGTTATGTTTAACTTTATTGACGAATTTACTTTTCTTTCACGTAAAAATCAATAAAGCAGAAAAGAAAAAGTTATCTACGTCAGTGCTCGAATTTAGCATATTTTCAAACTGGCGTCTTTTTCCAGTTGATTAAAACGGAACTGGCAAATTATAGCTCTAGCAAACAATAAGGAATAGCTCTTTTTCTTATCATTTTGACTGGTGATTTATGCATATAAACTATAGTACGCCTAAGTAGTTTTACTTTTTAGCAATGTTATAGAAGGCTGTTAAACTCTTGCATAGTTTTGCCAGTACTTCAAAAGCTTTCTGGCATTTTAAAAATATGACTGGCAAAATGCCAGTAAAACAGCTTGAATCTGAACCCTGTAGATCAGACTACACCAATTACAAACTAATCAGCGGGCAGGGAAAAAGTTCCAGGGTAAATTCGGAACTATTACACAGAATCTCTTAATTTTGAACCAAAAGATCTTGCTGAAAAATTAAAATTCAACTTTTGAAGAGTACTTATAAAGGTTAAATCATACATTTGTGCAATGTATTCATAATGTGTTGCATAATCAAAGAAAGAAGTATATTTTACATTTTCCTCATAATTAAAATTCAACTTTTGAAGAGTACTTATAAAGGTTAAATCATACATTTGTGCAATGTATTCATAATGTGTTGCATAATCAAAGAAAGAAGTCGATTTTACATTTTCCTCATGTTTCTACATGCAAGTAGGTGGGTCAGCACCATCCGCCCAAACAGCTTTTTCAAAACATACTCAACGTATGGCTTCTGTATGTTTTTTTGATAAAATTAAGATAGGTCTTTCAAAACAAGTAATAAAAAATATAGCTTCCTATATTAGGGAACTCAGTACAGAGCTTAGAGCTATAAGGTAGGCCTATGGAAAATGAATTGGTGTAGTATGATCTGTATGTGATCTCGATATCATTTTATAGTATCTCAGCATCAACAGTCAGTTATTTATATTCTCCATGTGCAGATATGTAGACAGGCAAACGAGAAAACTGACTTCAGTGAAATGCGTGGGGATCACTATTCTAACAAGTCAAAATGTATTCACAAACTTGGTCACAGACAACTATTGATTTTCCCATAGGCCTGCATGATAGCCTATAGGGCTACCCTGATTTCCCTATATCTCGTAGACATATATAGCACCCCTTGCCCGAAACTTACACCCAAATGCCATTCAATGAGGAACTTTGAAAAGTTATTCGTTTCTAGCTCCGAAGTGATCCCTCACCCACCCCCACTATGAAAAGTTTTTCGTTTCTGGCTCCGACATGTCCGAGGTGAGGTATTTATATCAGAGTATTATATCTACCGAAACCAAAGGTGGCATTATCGGTATATCAGTGTCGGGAATTAACAAAAAAATAAACGAAATAACATGATATTTGTTGAAAACAAACATATTTAAAATTTTCCTAAAAACATATCCCAGAGTACTGCAGTTATTGAAAAGCTATTTATCTCGATCTGGTAGACAGGTTTCACCATTTTTTCACCAGTTATTTAACTTTCCAAATTCCAAGAATTATCCACAGACTATGGATGATTGGAACAGCAGATGTATTTAGTTCTCAAAACCGAAAACCGAAAACAATCCATCAAATTCGTGTGTTTCTGTGACAAGTCAAAACGCTCGGAAAAACGCGATTTCCCATCATGTTACCATAACTGTGAACAAATCAAAATCCAAAGTCACCGTCATGTGTGACGATTCCCCAAATGTACCAGTATCAATCAGTTCAAATCTAGACATGTTCAACAACGGAACATGTTATATGCAAAAATGCCACGCTAACCAGATTGAAGTAACTGACAATAACTCGTCAGTTTTGAATATTCATTCCACCTCCTTGTCAGCTTGGCCGTACAAGATCTGTGGGATAGGTTTAAATCAAGCCTAGATGACTTTATTATTGGTATTCCATTGCACATTCCATTCAGGACAGTAAATGGGAAACAACATCCCCATTGTTAACACGGAAATTAAGAATTAATCAAAAAGAGGGATAGGCCCTATGCAAAAATGAAGACAAATAAAACTACTAATGTCATTTATAAAAAAGAAAAATCATTTAAAAAATCCAAGAGTGCTGAATGAATTACATGTACAACACATGTGTCCCATCTGAAAGGAAATATACTGTGGTGTGTCTCTCTTGAGGGCAAAAGGGACCTTAAACTCAAATGCCAGAGGTAAAGCCGAAATACTTAATCGCAGTTCTCATCCGCATGTACTGTTAAGAAACTCTGGTCTGCCAGATCTTGGACTGAGTCCCTGTCCAAGCATGCTTAACATACAACCGTATGGTCGTACAACGGAGAGCAGCTAGATTTGTATGCAACAACTATTCCAAGATTCCTGGCACATTTAAATTACCAGTCTATTATCCAGCTTGACTCTCTCGAGCATAGAAGACAACACAGCCACCTTTCTCTTTTCTACAAAATAATGTATAACCAGGCTGACATCTTTCTTTCTCAGTACCGCCATATACTACTGTGCATTTCAGGGTGCCTAGACTACGAATAGAGATTGTTTTTATTACTTGCTATACATGTATGTATGGTTAGACAGAATGAAAATGGACGCCTCTGAATCTGTTTACAATCTTGCATAGCCATCCGTGAAGCTTCACCAAGCCAAATATTCATTTAGACCCCCTTGTTTACATTGCAATAACAACATGGCAGCGTTATTTTTTGAAACTGTCGTCTGCGCATGTCTGTTTCTAGGGTTCGGATGTACCAAGTAAAATGTTCAGGACCACCAGCAGTCGATCATACTTTACTTTTATTTTGGAATGATACACATTATATCTAGCAAATAAAAGGTAGGTAAATAGCATAATGTTTTTATATTTTGTTATTTACACCACTATTTATTGGGCAACTGATTGTTTTAAGCCACCCTACCCCAGAAAAATGGAATGTTCCGTCGCCATTTTGGTTTTCGCCTGTCAATAAAATTACATGTAAACATGGGAGGTCAACATGAATTGTTGGCTTTGCGAAGCTTTGCGAATATGCTACGGCAAGATTGCAAACATATCCAGGAGCGTCTGTTTTCATTCTATCCAATCATATCAGGTATGAAAACATATAGCAAGTAATATAAAACATCTTGACTCATATTCGACGTTTGTGCACCCTGAAATGCACATTAGTCAAACTAGACTCACTCATCATCTAGCTTATCAAAAACCCATCACCACAGTGGACTATTCATAATTTTGATAAAGTATCAGCAAAAACAGGCTGACCAATCAAAGACCAGAAACTTGACACATCTCTACCTTTCGGTAGGTGATATATTCGGTCTTTATCGTAGATGTTCAACCAAGTGTACTGTAAAAGATTAGGTATTTAAAAACCCTGCAAATTGCATGCACATTTATGCAAACTGATTCAATATATGTATCTTTCAAAATGGAATATTGAAAATAATCGTCATACTAGGGCTGACTTCATTGACATTCCCATAGTCAGCTCAATACTATCCTTTTTTATGTTTAAAGGGACACATGGCAATCTTGATCTTTTTAAAACTCACGGCGTCCCGTTATGTTTCAACATAACATGCATATGTGCAATCATTAATATTAATTATTCGAAATTGGGTATAAATATTACTAACTTTTGGTAATATGGACCTAGACCACCATTATTTTTACATAGGGTTGTTAATAAATACCTACCCGAAAATATCAAATCCTGACTATGCTGCCATATAACACACACAATGTAGTATCAGCCATGCCCAGTGCAACACAAAAATGGGCCTTAGATGATTCGCTGACCTGCTTTTTTTCCCAAAATATTTTCCAAACTGAAAGTTAACTCCTTCTTTTTGAATTCTGAGGTCAAAATGACCAAAGTACACTTCAAACTGTGCTTCACAAAAAGTAGTGCAGCATGTCCAGCTTACCTTTAATTTTCATGCGGTTTTCGCTAGAAGTAAGTTAAATGTTTCAGAAATATAGGAAAACATACAATACATTCCAGCCCTGTGTCTTGTACCACTCCTATGCTTCACAGTATCTTACTCAATAGTTTACGTGAGGGAACTTTTGCGTTCCACTAGATTGGGCCCATGGTACCTGTCCTAGCTCCTATATGTTACACATATTACATTTAAAAAAAGGGAACATATTCACATATACTGACATGTCACTAGCATCTATCCAAAATAATTTTGCTGTTGGTCAAAGTGTGTGGAACATCTTTGCTTCTAAGTACAGTCATCTATTTCTCGACTTGAGGCATGCAATCTCCACAACTACACACCGAGGGGCAAAACTGAAATGGAAATTATTCACAACTGTATGACCAGACTTCATTAAACTTTATATAAAATGAATAACCATAACACAGCAACTCTAAAAATATGTAGAAACAATCTGTAACAATGAAAAATTAAGTTCAGTGGCACGGTATGCATGGTAACTAGCGGTTTCAAGCCATTTTACGACATTTTTCTTGAATGTAATGTTTACTAAAAAAAATAAGAAATTGCTGAGTCTGTCAAAAAGTGACTTGTGTTACTTTAACAGGTATATAGAATAAACATATGTCACAATATCCTCAATATATGTTACATTTATTCTTCAACAACTATTCAACTATATACCATATATTCCAGTTTGGGCTTCAAACTTACAAATCCGAGGCATGGCGTTTATTTTCAAATTGTTGTAAATCTCTTTACAAACAATTCAAGCTTGATGAAACTTCACAGTGTTGTTGCTGATATAGGAAATATTTAGAAAATAATAAATTACTCTACCTATCCACTTGACAAGGTGGATTATTATCACTTACAAAATAACGTGATATTAACGCCACTCAATTTAAGGCATATTTCAAGCATTAATAGCACTGTATATCAATAGAAAGACAGCTTTAGTATGAAAACACACATTTAATATGAACTGCCATTCAAAGAGCATGTCAATGCATTTTTTTAAAAAGAAAAACCTGCAAGGACTTCCTTTTTATAAACATGTTACTGTAATGAAAGAATGACCACCTGCAGTGTAGACAGTGGAATCTAGTCTAGTGGGATTACACCATACCATTTCTTTGAAGTTCAGATTCTTTGATGACTCATCCCTATCTTAGCAGCTGCAGTTATATAGTGTTACATAACCTTTCTGCTATATAAGGAATACTGACACAAGCTTCCATCATTATGGTTCAATCATGAGAGGCGATCAGAATCGACGAGCTGCTATGTTTTAGAAGAAATGCATACTTTACAATAAAGGAGTAATTTGTGATTCTGTAGCAGGAACATCAAGAACTGCAGCCAGAAAGATATCACGACCACCTTCTACTGTTGCCTTGCTGACTGCATCTGCTACAGACTGTCAACAAGACATCATGATTTTACGACCGAGAGCTGTGGAAGAGACACATATTGAGAATGTTTCAGTCATCGACCCTATTTCTGGTAACAGGATCGTAAACAATCAAAAGATGATGGATGCAATTAATTCAAGATGAAAACTCATAAAATAAAGCGCCGTGGTACAAGGGAATGGAAACACAGATTGTACAGCCAGCAGAAAAACAGACGACAAGCTGACTATGTGAGCAGTCGACGTGACCACGCATACACTAAAGCATGAGAAACTTGTTCATCAGCAGAATTTGAAAAAACATCAACATTAAAATAATGTTAAACTTACTTATTGTGTTTGTCCTTGTTTTCATGATCCCGAGCTAGCAACTGCAGTCTGTGGTCTTGTTTAGCTTAATCCCCATCTTTGCAAAATATATGAGTAAAATCTGTACTGTTTTTGGAAAAAAGTAAATAAACCAATAACATATCTTTAAAAAAAATCACATATAATACACTTGAACTTGAACTTGAACAAGAAGAAGAAGAAGAAGATAAGAATAAGAAGAAAGAAGAATTCTTCATCAGAAGAAGAAGAAGTAGAAGAAGAAGAAGAACAAGAACAAGAACAAGAATTATTATTGTTCTTCTTCTTCTTCTTTTTCTTCTTGAATTCTTCCTGCAAAATATATGAGTAAAACCTGTACTGTTTTTGGAAAAAGTAAATAAACCAATAACATATCTTTAAAAATAATCACATATAATACACTTGAACTTGAAGAAGAAGAAGAAGAAGAAGAAGAAGAAGAAGAAGAAGAAGAAGAAGAAGAAGAAGAAGAAAGAAGAATTCTTCGTCAGAAGAATTCTTCGTCAGAAGAAGAAGAAGTAGAAGAAGAACAAGAACAAGAACAAGAACAAGAATTATTATTGTTCTTCTTCTTCTTCTTTTTCTTCTTGAATTCTTCCTCTTCTTCTTCTTCTTCTCTTCTTCTTCTTCTTCTTAGTCTTCTTCTTCTTCTTCTTCTTCTTCTTCTTCTCAAAGTATAAAGCTTGTTCAAAGTATAAAGCTTGATTTAACAAATATAAAACATAAACAGCACATAATAATTACACATAAATTTAAATAAACAAACACATAATGAAAAATAAAAGAAGACTCGCAATGAGACAAACATTACAAGACAATTACAGCGCAACATAATTGTGAATCCTTAGATGAAGAAGGCAACCAGAGTATTTTCCATGTCCATCGCATGTCCCTCGGCTGACTCAGTTAGAGTGCTGGTTGTTAATATATTGGGGCTCCAGTGATAGATGATCAGCATTAATGCACAATTTATAATGACACAAATGACTGACCGACTGACCGACTGACCTCTATGGCCCTAATACTTTTCGCCGCAACTTCAAGTGTGTGGCAAGTCTGTTCGCAGAGAATGCAGCTTTATTCCTCTTGATGTCTGGGCCGAGCCAATGTGCTTGTCCATAGCCGTTCCTTGTCCGCGTGTTTGTCCAGAGGTGACGTTCACCATTTTCACCCAGCACGCTGTTTTTCTGCGGTTCTCCTCGATATATTTTTGTTTTGTTCCATCTTAATTTTAAGAATCCCCGGTGTAGCAATACGTACATATGTAACACAGACATGAAATACATACCGTGTAGCATTTAGACTCCTTTTGAGAGACATAAAGCAGATAAAATGATGATATGTTGAAGACAGCAAACAGCAAAAGCACACAAACACTACCTACACATGTCACAAGCATCATATAAGTCTTATGCAGTGTTTATATTTAACGTCTAAGCTAATACAGTCACTTACCTTGATCCGGTTGGAACCTGCATAATGGACCGAGACCACCATTATTTTTATGAAAACATTCAATACATACCAGCCCTGTGTCTTTCACCACTCCTATGCTTCACAGTAACTTACTCAATAGATTACATGAGGGAACTTTTGCGTTCCACCAGATTGTGCCCACGGTACCTGGCCTAGCTCCATCTTGCATCAATAATATATTTAAAAATTTGGTAGAATATTGAAGAAAACTGAAATCTCAATTTTATATTTTAAATATATGCAAGAAGTTTGTAATGCTTGAATAAAACAAACTCAAGATTGCCATGTGTCCCTTTAAGCTTCACAGCCACTAATATCATTGTCTTCGCATAGTCATGGACATTTCTATAGGTATAATATAGGTATATGTTTAGGGTCGCACTATTTGTCTTTATATATTTACATTAATTTTTAATTAATCCTTCATTTCTTCATCTTTCGTCGGTTTTTGCGCACAATATGACCTACTTATGTGTCGACGTGCCGTAAAACACCATTCATTCATTATATTTGTTATTACATTGTCTTGTTCTCCTGGGTGGATTGAGTAGCTTGGAAACTTAGCAATAGTTTACTTGTGTTAACTCCCATATGATCTAAAATGATTATTTGACTTTTTTCTTATAAAAGAAGAAGAAGAATGTGGGAATTTAAGGTTTTGCAAACGAGATGCAATTCAATTTCATTAAATATAGACGTGTCCCTCTCTGATTGAGGTTTATAGTCTCGCTATCAGTAAGGCGATCTGGAGATATTATGGATTAAATATGAATGAATCCATCATAGTGTAAAACTAACCTGCCACACTCCTTCTGATCCGTATGATGTAATTGTTGGTAATAACATGGTTTGATCTGGAAAACAAGACGAATTGGCAAGCTATTATTGTAGAAGTCATTAAAATTAATTCATATGATCCCTTAAGGCTCTCACAAAAACTTGTTTTGTGGTCGAAGTATACTTTATTTGAATCGTGTTTATAACTGTTAGACATATAATTTAAATTACTTGATTTTATTAACTATTAAAAATGTCCCCGTAATGTTTGAACGGATCTCGTGCACACCATGCAATTAAAACCAATATTTATGATTTAGCAAAAAAATCAGCCGAGTCGTCGAGTTTTCCAGATCAAACATTTTAATAAACAATAACTAAACTGACATTAATATCAATGCGTATGCAAATTGTAATATCCACCTCAAAGTGTAATTTAATTCACACAATTTTAGAAGGAAGTGTACATTATAGATGTATTTCTTCAAATGTAATAAAAAGGTAAGACTTTTTTTCTATACTGTATAATTATGCAAAGGTTGTAATGGTATTACATTTTTTTGAATCTTCTAGGCACTAAGTGCTCATCAAACATTGACAGTATTTATATAGTTTGGTGGTCATCTATCAAAAATAGATTTATTCTTGCAAACTGAGAAAATGTCTTCCAGTTTATTCTGTTTATAAAGAACACATTAGTTCAGGATATGCCGTGACATGCAAACTCTTAATAACTTTAACTTTTATAATCCAGTCTTGATGAAATTTGGAGTCAATGTGTATTGCCAATTTGGGCAATAGTGTGTATTGTCAATTTATGATAGCCAACCAATATTGCAAATAGCGCTTATCACGCTGGAGTTATAGTCCTTTGTTTTTAAAAATGTGTCGATTTTTGCCGAGGTGTTTATTAATTATCAACTGACTTTTACATTGGCGGTTCCAGTCAGGCGGTGGACTATAATTCTCTAAATTTGCTTGTTTGATTATATTCTCAAACAGTGAGCTGAGAAGTACTTTTAAAGATAAGTATTGTATGAGGTCTAACATTCCCCTGCGGGGCTCCGTAGTTTAGTTTCTTTAATACCATTATCTTTGTAATTATGTCACTATATTTCTGTCGCACGCTCTACTATAGCATGCGAACGCTCTAGCTAAAGCGTGCGAACGCTCTATTAGAGCGTGCGAACGCTCTATTAGAGCGTGCGAACGCTCTACTACAGCGTGCGAACGCTCTACTACAGCATTTGCACAGCGGCTAGAGCGTTCGCACGAAATACTATGTAGCGTTCGCACGCTGTAGCTAGAGTGTCACAGGATGACCTTAGTGGTTGGGCTAACTCAGGAAAGAATCAATGACGGTGAATGCATTTACATAAGTTTAATGCAACTTTTAAAATATGTTTAATATATATACAATTATCTAAAAAAACAAGCGAATACACAAATGAACTATGAAAAGAATGTTCTCCTGAACGTTTAAGACGTTCTTAGTATTGTTATAAATACTGAATGTCTAAGACACTAAAGTGTTGTAAAAGCTATAACAATGTTGATCTAGCGCGATAACTGTGATGCGCGAGAGCTCATGAAGATGATGATGCGCGAATTCAATGGATGATTGTCATCAAATGCCTTCTGTAAGGGTTGATGACGCGATGCAATGATAGTTAATCTCCACTGAGATTGTGAATGATATTCCTCCAGTGAGGACTGGTAACGGGCCCACCTTGTGTCCCGGGGGTTGTCGTTAGTAAAACCTGGCCATGCTGACGCAGGTACGGGGACCGTCTCCACCGCTCGTAAACGTTACTCGTGGAAGCTTAGCTCCACTCCTGGATATCCAAACCTAGATGGCTTACTCCAACCCTGGATGGCTTATATCCTGGATGGCTTATATCCTGGATCCTTATATCCTGGATGGCTTAGGCTGTAATTATACATACGTTTTAGATGTCGGTTGACAAACATAACAATCTTGCATAATTACCATTACCCAAACAAATCATTATTCAATCAATATATGTAAGCTGTACTAATGATGAGTAGCAATGTATACATATTCTACAACGCCATGTATACGCTATGTACGTCGCTGTTAATCAATGCCCCTAATACATGTAATATAAACATGATCAAATTACTCATATATTACACTCACTGAGTTATGCATGCACGCATTTATTATTGTCACTCATCTCATTGTTAACTAATGTTAACAATCGTGTATTACAATCACCGAGTTATACGCCAACGTTAACTAATGCACCTATTATCCACTGTTATCAAATTAATATTGTTTTACAATTAATGATCAATTACAATAATTACATCTAATAAAGTAACTTCAAAATCATATGCTAGTCTAAAGTTATGTTTGAGAAACATCAATGCTAACCGGATGTCGTAACCGCCAAACAAGATGGCGCCGCCCACTGAATACAAATGTACGATAAAAGTTTAATAAAATTACTAACCACATGTTGCCTATGAAATTTGCCGTCCAATCTCTGTTCCAACAAAGTACTATCGATGATCCCGGCGAGAGCTAGAAGACAATGGGTTTTATAGCAAACATTACGCCCAAATCATTATTTCCCCCGTTCAGTCCTTGACAAACGTGGCTAAATCTACAGTATTGAATCTACACTAGAGGCCCCTGATACAATTTTGCCGTTTAAGGAAAATATACCTATACGTTTACATGCATTAGCACAAAACTAAACTTATGACACGGCCTCTCTGGCGGCCACTTAAAATGTGCACGCTTTTACGTGTTACATGAATAGATCATGAATATTGTGAAATTGTTTCAACTCGAACAATAGATTTTGGGTGTAACCGATAACTTACAAGGGCTATGAACGACCAATACGCTCTACCCGTGACATTTTGTGACAACATCTCCCAACTTAAAGAAAGTGCTACACTTTTAAAATTCAACAAAATGATAATTAATATTTACACGTTAAGAAACTATTAATTCTTCTGAGCAAATGAGCGACAAAACGTACAAGCTGATCGCTCAATCGCTTGAGTATGTTAACTATTACTACTGAAGTTATAACCTAACTATAATATGTAATTACAATTTCAACACTATTCTACAATGGTACACTACCCTGTCGTAACATATACTACTATTGTACAATACACTGCAATACACTATTGTATTAAACCGGTCATTATGTGCGGCGACTTAAATAGTCTGCCCCAATATTGTCCTTTCCTCGGATCGCTTTAATTTTCATCCGGTAAGGCTGCAGAGTCAGTGCCCACCTCATTAACCTACTGTTAGCTACCTTTGCTTTATTCATATAAGCTATCGGTTGATGGTCAGTCTCCAAGACAAATTCCTTACCAAAAACATATCGGTTGAATTTACTGACACCCCACACTACTGCAAGACACTCCCTTTCGATAACAGAGTAGTTACATTCCCGGGGTAATAGTTTCCGACTTGCGTAAGCCACGGGGAGACTACACCCATCTTGCTCTTGCAGTAGGACTGCACCCACCCCGATATCGGAGGCATCCGTTCTGAGGATAAACTCCTGGTCAAGTTCAGGTAATTTTAGTATTGGGGTTTTGACCAGACTCCCCTTTAAAGAGACAAAAGCTCGCTCCTGGCTTTCCCCCCAAGTTATCCTATTGGGTTGACCTTTCTTTGTCAAGTCTGACAAAGGTGCAGCTATAGCCGAAAAGTTTGGAATAAACTTCCTGTAAAAACCCGCCAACCCTAAAAATGACCTAACTTGTTTCTTTGTCTCGGGTCTTGGTGCTTCCTGAATTGCCTTAACCTTGTCGGGGTTGGGTTTCAATTTCTGGTCCCTCCCGACAACATGACCCAGACACTCTATATCTGCGTAACCTATGTGACACTTGCTAGGTTTTGCAGTCAGTTTAAACCGGCGTAGCCGTTCCAACAGATTACGTAGAGCCTTAATATGGTCTTCAAATGTTGTTGTAAACACCAGGATGTCATCTACAAAACTGTCTGTGTTGGACAAATCCTTCAGGACTTTCCTCATTAACCTACAGAATGTTGCTGGGGCGTTTATGAGACCAAAGGGCATGACCTTGAACTTAAAAAGTCCTTGCGAAGTTTCGAAGGAGGTCATCTCTTTAGCTCGGTCTGAAAGTGGGACTTGCCAATAACCTTTACTGAGGTCTAACTTGGAGAAATACGAATATCCCGCAAGTTTAGAGAATACCTCCTCAATATTAGGCATTGGCTCTGCATCAAAGATGGTACGTTTATTGAGCTGCCTAAAATCGATGCAGAATCGAATTGACCCATCTTTCTTCTTAATAAGTACGACTGGGGATGAAAATGGGGCGTTTGAAGGTTCGATGACACCCAATTTCAACATGTCTTTCACCTCCTCATCAACAATTGATCGGGAGTGAAATGGAATGGGATACCCCTTAATTCTAATTGGTTCCCCTGATGTGAGTACAATATCATGTTGCACTCCATCTGTCTGCCCCGGGTTTTCGGACAAGACATCACTGAACTCCGAGAGTAAACTACCCATCTCTCGTTGCTGCTCTACACTAAGCATGCCCAATATGTCTACATCGGCTGCTCTCTCCCTACCTACACTAGTGGGAAAATACATGGGACTAGTGTCCTCACTACTGTCTTCCTCACTATCCTCAATAACTGCAACATCAACTACGGTTAACACCCCTTGTTGCACATTATCGGTTCTACTGATATACTCTTTCAGCATATTCGCATGAAAGGTCTTTAACTTTCCGTTTATCTCGATACGGTAATCCATAGTGTTCACTATCCCTCTAACGTAAAACGGACCTTTCCATTGTAATAACAACTTGTTATTGTCGGTCGGGAGTAACAGTAACACCTGGTCATCTATCTTAAACTTCCTAACTCTAGCTTTCTGGTCATAGTACCGTTTGTACTTGGTACTTGCCTTAACTAACTGACTTTGAGCTATCTTACAAGTCTCCTCTAGTTTCTCCTTCAGATCTAAAACATACTGATATGTAGTCTTAACCTCATCACTATCTACTTCACCTGCCCACATCTCTCTAAGAATCCTCATGGGACCTCTAACTGACCTACCGTACAATAACTCAAACGGAGAAAATCCTAAACTCTCTTGTGGAACCTCTCTAAATGCAAACAATAAAGCATTGAGATACTTGTCCCAATCTTTGGGTCTCTCGGTACACATACGCCGTAACATTTGCTTTAACGTCCCGTTAAATCGTTCGACTAACCCGTTACACATTGGGTGATATGGTGTTGTCATGATTTGACGCAAAGACAATAACCTGCTTACTTCAGCCATAAGTTCTGACGTAAACTGTGACCCACAATCAGTCAGCATTTCCTCTGGTACACCTAGCATACTGAACATATCAACTAATGCCTCAGCTACTCTCTCAGTTTCAATTGAGGGCAATGCTACTGCCTCCGGATACCTAGTTGCATAGTCTACCATGGTTAAAATGTACCTATTTTTCCTATCCGACACTGGAAAAATTGGTCCAACTATGTCTACGGCTACCCGCTTAAATGGTGTATCTATCAGTGGCATCTGACCTAAATGTACTTTGGTCACTCGACCTTTTGGTACTGTCCTTTGGCATACATCGCAGGACCTACAATACCTAGTTACATCTCCACTAACGCCTGGCCAATAAAATTCTGCCAATACTCTATCTGACGTTTTCTTTACGCCTAAATGACCTCCCATAATCGACTCATGAGCTACCTTAAGCACTGTCGTTCTATACTGGGTAGGAACCACTAATTGGTGAAACTGTCTACTACCACTATCTTCAAATTCTCTGTACAATAACCTATTTTTATGTACAAACTTACAACTACCGGACCCTTTACACTTCTTCACTACACCATCCTTGGCCTTCACCTTACAAGGACCTAATGACTCGTCTTGAGTTTGTGCTTCTATAAACTCCGCTTTAGAAATGTCACCTACGGCTGCAGGAACCTTTAATTTTCTATAAGCCTGAGCTTGCTTCTGAACCTGCGCTCTAGTCTCTACGGCATTACTTGTGCTACTTCTAAAATCGGACATTACCGGAAGTGCTGAACCATCTATGTTCCCTATCGTTAAATCATACATCGGGTCATCCATACATAGTGCCTCTGTAGTCCCTTTAAAGAAAGGTGTATCTACATCTATTCTCGCTATTGGCACGTGCTCTACCGACTTATTTAACAACATACACGGTGTCTGTTTACCTACCAACTGGTCACCCGTAACTAAACTACGCCTAACTACCACACCTGTACAACCTGTATCCCTCATTACAATTACGTCCGTGCCATTCACTCTACCATCTGCCGTTGGAAGATTTGCATACGGAAAGAGACATGTTCCGATCTTCGCCATTACACCATCCGATTTAACACAACAGCTACTACTCTCGGTTTTAATAACCGGACTATTACAACCTCTGCCTCTACCTCTACCTCGGTTTTGACCACCTCTACCTCTTCCGAAATTCCATGGGTTGTTAAAACCTTGGTTCGGACTACCTACAATGTTGTCCATTCTACTATTGTCACTAAAATTGTCTACGACAGCGGACACTTTCACCGCTTTCCTACACTCATGTGAAGCATGATTCCCATTACAGTGACGACAACGAATAAAATGTCTACCTATGTTACCACTATTGCTACCTCCTCTAGCACCCATCGAACTACCTCCACCTCTATAGTTTCCACTCTGGCCTTTCTGTTTATGATCGTCCCCTTGCCTATCTCTAAAAGTTCTGTCTTTCGACACTACATTATGAGCTCCACCTCTAGCCTCGGCAAACTGATCTGCTTGAGTTGCCATTTCATTTACATTAGTTAGTTTTCTTTCTTTAAGAAATAAGAACAGCTCTCTACTACAAACATTGAATAGCTGGTCCCGCAACAAGAAATCTATGAGGCCCTGATAAGTCTGCGCTACCTTCCCTAACTCTAACCACCTATCTAAGTAATTTCTAGACCTACTAATAAACTGAATAAATGACTCGCCTTTCTCAGGCAGACAAGCTCTAAACCGCTTTCTAAAACCTTCTTCAGTTAACTCGAATCTCTTTAAAAGAGCATCCTTTAACTTGTCATAGTCAAGAGCATCTACACTAGGTAATCTAGAAAATACATCTAAGGCCTTGCCTCTCAATAACGCACTTAAATGAACTGCCCACTTATCTTTGGTCCATTCCTGTAACTCAGCATAACGTTCGAACCGTAACAAATAACTGTCCATGTTATCTTTGTCAGCATCGAAGTATGGTAACTTCGAACCTTTTAACTTTCCAGAATAACTATCTTTCCCTTCAGTTTTACTGTCCTTACTATGTGTCTTAGCTGCTTCCAATTCTAAAGCTAACTTATGCTCAAACTCTTTTTTCTCCCTCTCCATCATCATATTAGCCTTAGCTAGTCTACCATCTGTTTCGAACCTCTCATGTTCTAACTCTTGCTTCTCCCTTACTATTCTACTTTCTAATTGTAGCTTCTCTGTGGCTAGTCTACTTTCTTCATCTCGCTTCTCTTTAGCTAACCTACCTTCTAATTCTAACCTCTCTTTATCAGCATCTAGCTTCTCTTTAGCTAATCTACTTTCGAATTCTAGCTTCTCTTTATCAGCATCTAGCTTCTCTTTAGCTAACATACCTTCTAATTCTATCTTCTCTTTAGCTAATCGACTTTCTAATTCTAGCTTCTCTTTAGCTAATCTACTTTCTACTTCTAACCTATCTTTCTCTTCATCTCTTTCCTGCTTTGCTAATTCTCTTTCCTTAAGTCTAAATTCCCTTTCCCTAGCCTGTTCGTCTTTAACAAAGGTTCTAAGCTCCTCTCCAGCATACCCTAACTCCTTACCCATTTCCGTAAGATCCTTTATGGCCGTCATGTCTATGGACATTGTGGACTACTAACTACAATAATTACAATACACACGTCACTAATAATTCTACTCACCTAACTACTAATGGTAAGTCACTGTGTCCTCAGTAAATACCTGGGCATCATCATAGGACAAGTAACATACACATTTGTACTAGCGCTAACTACTGACGGTTAATTATAGATAGTATCTAGCTTCAACAAAACATATACACTACATAAAATATCTATATTTGATATTGGACATAAACCTTAAACAATCATCGAAATGTGTATAACATGTACATGCATATTTACTTCTCCCATCAATATAAGTATACTCGAGTGTCACAACATGAGTAGAACGTCTTGTTCGCCAACCTAATTGGATACTATGTGTATATCAATCGAGGTAAAACAAATACCCAAATTATTTAGCAAAAGTGCCTCAGACCCAATCGTGTAGACCACTGCGACCTCGCGCCAAGGAAAGAACGGACAAAACAACAGTTTGGACTCACCCTACCCTTGTCGTGTCTTGACTTGTCTTCCAAGCTGTGGCCGTGATCGTCGACAGTCGCCTTGATGGATCAGAGGGTGGTACACAATTCTAAAATAATAAGTAGAGATTTAGTATATCATCATAAAGATCACTTATTGATTCTTTCCCTCCGTAGTCGCCCAAAATCCCACTACTCTGACACCAGTTGTCACAGGATGACCTTAGTGGTTGGGCTAACTCAGGAAAGAATCAATGACGGTGAATGCATTTACATAAGTTTAATGCAACTTTTAAAATATGTTTAATATATATACAATTATCTAAAAAAACAAGCGAATACACAAATGAACTATGAAAAGAATGTTCTCCTGAACGTTTAAGACGTTCTTAGTATTGTTATAAATACTGAATGTCTAAGACACTAAAGTGTTGTTAAAGCTATAACAATGTTGATCTAGCGCGATAACTGTGATGCGCGAGAGCTCATGAAGATGATGATGCGCGAATTCAATGGATGATTGTCATCAAATGCCTTCTGTAAGGGTTGATGACGCGATGCAATGATAGTTAATCTCCACTGAGATTGTGAATGATATTCCTCCAGTGAGGACTGGTAACGGGCCCACCTTGTGTCCCGGGGGTTGTCGTTAGTAAATCCTGGCCATGCTGACGCAGGTACTGGGACCGTCTCCACCGCTCGTAAACGTTACTCGTGGAAGCTTAGCTCCACTCCTGGATATCCAAACCTAGATGGCTTACTCCAACCCTGGATGGCTTATATCCTGGATGGCTTATATCCTGGATCCTTATATCCTGGATGGCTTAGGCTGTAATTATACATACGTTTTAGATGTCGGTTGACAAACATAACAATCTTGCATAATTACCATTACCCAAACAAATCATTATTCAATCAATATATGTAAGCTGTACTAATGATGAGTAGCAATGTATACATATTCTACAACGCCATGTATACGCTATGTACGTCGCTGTTAATCAATGCCCCTAATACATGTAATATAAACATGATCAAATTACTCATATATTACACTCACTGAGTTATGCATGCACGCATTTATTATTGTCACTCATCTCATTGTTAACTAATGTTAACAATCGTGTATTACAATCACCGAGTTATACGCCAACGTTAACTAATGCACCTATTATCCACTGTTATCAAATTAATATTGTTTTACAATTAATGATCAATTACAATAATTACATCTAATAAAGTAACTTCAAAATCATATGCTAGTCTAAAGTTATGTTTGAGAAACATCAATGCTAACCGGATGTCGTAACCGCCAAACAAGATGGCGCCGCCCACTGAATACAAATGTACGATAAAAGTTTAATAAAATTACTAACCACATGTTGCCTATGAAATTTGCCGTCCAATCTCTGTTCCAACAAAGTACTATCGATGATCCCGGCGAGAGCTAGAAGAACATGGGTTTTATAGCAAACATTACGCCCAAATCATTATTTCCCCCGTTCAGTCCGTGACAAACGTGGCTAAATCTACAGTATTGAATCTACACGAGAGGCCCCTGATACAATTTTGCCGTTTAAGGAAAATATACCTATACGTTTACATGCATTAGCACAAAACTAAACTTATGACACGGCCTCTCTGGCGGCCACTTAAAATGTGCACGCTTTTACGTGTTACATGAATAGATCATGAATATTGTGAAATTGTTTCAACTCGAACAATAGATTTTGGGTGTAACCGATAACTTACAAGGGCTATGAACGACCAATACGCTCTACCCGTGACATTTTGTGACATAGAGCGTTCGTGCGAACGCTTTAAATTATTTTTTCTGCATGTCACCTGCGAGGCTCCGTAAACATGCACGTACGCATGGTGTTAAAAAAAAGGTAATGCATTGCATATTTCATATTTCATATTAAACGGATGCGCGTTATTATGTCAGCTAAGGTCATATCGCGAATTTTCAGCTTCCACTGGTTGAGGAAGACCCCAGGTGCCCCTCCGGGCAATTTTCGTGCGCCGGCGGGCACCTGGGTAGAACCACCGACGTTCCGCAAGCCAGCTGGATAGCTTGCTCGCATAAAGATTCCTAGTCCCCTGAAGGATCGAACCTACAGCGGAGAGGGGCAAGTGATTTCAAGTCAGAGACTCTAACCACTTGGCCATGTGTTTTAATATTTACCTCAATCGTTTTCAAAAATCATTCACAAAATGGACGAATTTAAGAATACACAAAACTTTACAAACATGCTAACATGTATGTCATGTTTGAGAATCGTGCGACCAGTGTGACTCGAAACTTTGGTTTTTATTATGTTTCTTTCCTTCCGATTTCCCCGTTAACTGTAGACGGCATTTATTAATCAGACCGCACATATCTCTGGAACACGACTGCGATACCGATGCATCCCAGAAAGAAACACTAACACACACTTTATAAAGTAAAAGACGGTAACAGACACTGGCTGTTCCTTATAGTAAGATCTGACATGGTCACTTGATTGTTTGAATTTGAACTGAACAATATGACGTGTTCCCTTCAGTTTTGATGCGCATTTAAGGTGGGCGGTAGGGGTGTCTCCTATGACATATGAAAAAAGAAATATATATGGAAAAAAATAAGTATTAAAAATAAAAAATATGGTAAAAATTTAAAAAAAATCACATGGCATAATATTTTGGCTATATGATATATGAAAAACAAAATAGGCTCATATGGTATATGGAAAAAAAACTAACAGAGTCTGATCAGTTGTTGTTTAATGTTTTATTTTTACTTCTGGCATATAACAAAAAGTATCTGGTTGATGCATGTCTGCTGAGGTATGTCCCTTTTTGTACTTTTGACAAATTATGTTCTATTTGGGTTTGGGTTTGCCCACAAAGCTATAGTTTTTCTTTCAAATTACAAGAGTTAACCTCCATAAATATGCAGTGATGTGCAGAGCGCAATTATATCTAAACAATAAGTGCAATTGTATTGTATTATTTTTTTGTAAAATAGCCAAACTGCAAAATTTAAAAGGCAACTGCAAAGGCCTTTAAAGGAGTGAGGCTATTAGTATTCAATCTGCACTTGTAGGTGTTTTTGATTTGGAGACACTGTCAAGATTTCTAGTTGCATAAATGTCGTTAAACACAACTAGATTGCATTTTGTGTTGCATGAAAGCATGACAGGCATATAGGGATCATTTTTTTCAACAACTGGTGTTTATATTTTCTGTATATAGACTAAAGGACAATCCATTTTTCCGGAAGGGTACATAACATTATCATTTTCTCATATTTCTTAATACCATGCTTCATACATACACATGTTTTTTCATTAAAATTGTTGTTTTAACCATAACAATGTCTTGTTACAATTCCATTACATAGATTTAGTCTATTATAGAAATTATTTTTACGCCGCTATCATAGTTTTCTTTATTCTGTTGGTAGTAGAATTGAGCACTTCTTGACAAATTCTTCAATTTGTGTATTTATTTATAGTAGATGCTATACTATGCAATAATATTTCTCAAAGTACTAGCCACAATAACTACAATAGTTACGGACATTTAGTTCCCAATTTGACGGTAAGGCTCATTATCTACGTCACGCTTTATGCCACGCAAAATGTGTTAATTGATTGCTTATTTTTTCGTCAATGATTGTACATTTTCAAATTAATGGTTCTGAATAAATGGATAATTATCGGATTTCTACTGCACTATCGAATGAAATGAATTAATATTAATGAAATGTTCGACATCCGTGTAACTACGCTATTGAAACTTTCCATTCATAAAATATGTATGCGTGTATTAATGCGCATAGTATATCAGTACATTTACAAAACAGACACGTATATACAATTGAAATTACAGTATATAGGACTCCTGTCCTGTGACGCATGGCGACTCAATAAAAATGCAAACGGTTTAAATTAGCTACAGTAAATGTATACGAGCCGTATTGTAAATATTATCGTTTTTGTATACCAACCGCACTGATTCTAGGTTTAATTCCACTAAATCAGGTATTAAAGTCCCTATTTCATTGTTGATGTTTAATAGCAGACATATTTATTTTTTCATGATGGGATACGAACCGCACTGTTTCACTTTCGAATAAACGAGGGAAGATGCTTGTTTTGGTACATTTTACACAAAATAAACTACGTGGGCGTTTAGATATCAATACAAAACAAATACAAAAAAAATATTGTACGAATAATTGCCATTCTGGAAAGAAACGAGAATTTCGTAATAACAGATGGCTTGTCTCGCTTCGATTTCAACTCAACATGTTTGTTATGATGCCTTTCGGTAATGATTGCAAGCAAAATACGAGACCATTCGCTACAAACTGTATAGCCCTGCGAAAATAAGTCATTTACTTGATTGCCAATACCAGTTGTTAGTTTAGTAATGCAAAATTAATCCAAAACTTAAATAAGAAATGACACATGTTGTGGGGGGTTGCAAGGGTCTGCACATAGTAGACGGCCCAGTTGACCTCAGACGGTTCACTTTCCCAGTTAGTGAACTCTCCCTGGAGAGTCTTACCCCAAGTGTTTTTCTATTGATATTCATGTTACAGTCAAATGTATCAGGATGAGTGTTGTGTGTATCCTTATTGCTGTAACTACACCAAGCTTACTCTATAACTGAAGTGCAGTGTTCTACCTTCGTTGTTATGTGATTATTGTGTAAGCTATCCGTATTAATTATACAGCGTAATTACAACGTGATTTGATCACGGAATGTGTGTTAAAATCTCTCACTGAATATTTTAACACAAATCTGATCAATGTATATATGCATATAACAAACAAAATCCAGGCCATCGAAAAAGGGTACCAGCTGGGGGCATGGGTCAGGGGTGTGTGAACTATCAAAACAGTCTCTAGGAAGTTAAAAATGTTCTATTTATTTATATATATATGTACATTATCCATATTTTGTCTGATCATTGCTCCCTTGTTTAATTTACTGAAATGTTTAAAATATATTGCATATAAAAGGTTATAAAAAAATGATAAAAATACCCAGTGCGGTTTGTCAGGCACCCGTCGTCAGCATCCAAATTCTCTGAATATCGTCTAGAGACCTTCGTCTGAGGAAGGGTGTTTGTCCAACAGAGCGACGTTGAGACCACACTGGGAAGGGCAATGATCAAAGATATACATATATATTATGTGATATAGTGGCACAGAAGCCTGCTCTAATAATGAATGACTGCTTATAGATAAAACTAAAATCTCCGACGCTTCTGATAAAAAAAGTGGTAATAAGTATTAAAATGTGTAAATACAACTAAGTTTTTGTCGGAGATATTAATGTGCGTAATTTCCAATGTTTAAGTATACTGTAAACATATGTGGCATCCACTCACTCTTTATCCCATGTATTACAACACAGATATAAAAATGGTTGGAGCAGGCTTTAGATATATTGAAAGTATATATGGATTATTTCTTTCCAAAGATAGTTAAATGAAAAGATATACGTTATAGGTACACGAAGGAGGTTTATCAGCTATTAAGGAGGCGTATAGTAAATATGGGATATGATATTTGTCATGGGTAGTTTATACATGTTATACAATGTGGGTTATGCTGCAGGATATGTTTAAAAGATGGGTGTATTGAACAACAGAAAACAAAATGATGACGATGACTATACGCGTATACATGCAGAAAATTGATATGTCGTTGGTCTGTACTAGAAAGCCAGTACGACGACCGTCTATGCTAGCTAAGAACGGTAACCTAAATTTGCATTAAAGTAACCCAATCAATATAATTTAGAAAACTCCGTATTGATTACCAGATAGGAAGCTAGTTCAACGACCGTCTAACTAAATGACAAACAATTCAGACCGACTTACAATTCAGACCGACTTACTCACTAAATATTGGGTATTATGTGGAACTTGGGAGATATGGTAGATATGGAATATGCTCAATAATGTCAGTGTTTTCGAGCACAGCAGACACAACTTACAAGCTGATCCACTGGGCCGTCAAACAGTGCAGTTTTATTACATTATATATATGAGAGTATGTGATTGATCCTGGACCGTTGTGCCTGCGTTGTCATCAGACTCAAAAATCACCCCAACGCGTCCACCGGATCAGTCCCATGTTATACCATTTTATACCTATGTCAATTGAATTGTTTTCCACAGTAATAAAAGTGGAGTGATCTTATTACCTTATATGTACATGAAGGAGGTATATCACCTATTGATGAAGGTCTTTTATAGCAACTGAGAGACACCTAGGATGCCTAAAAGTACAAGCGCATCGTATGTCTCCCTCAAAAGTATTAAGACCGATTTACTCACTAAATATTGGGTATTATATGGAAATTGGGAGATATGATAAATATGGGATATGTTCAACAATGTCATAAGTAGTTTATCACTTTTAAACAATGGGGGTTATGCTGTAGGATATGGTTAAAAGATGGGGTAACTGAGATAATAAAAGATTTAGTAGGTTAGATTTTCTTTTCGAAGTGGGTGGCTTTAATATAGTCACCAAGAGCGCTGAAACCCAATTGTTTGTGTCTTTTGTTCGGGATCGAGTACATTATTAAGGTTTAGAGGGATTGAAATTTGCTGGAGTTTAGATTTGAATTCGTCCCGTTTTGTGTCGAGCTGACTGCATGAGACCGAGCAGGAAGGGCAGTTTTTGGAAAGATCCTTAATGATGTGACTTCCTAGACTCGCAGGTAATAAGTTATATCCCATTCTAAGTCTAGTTATAGTTTGGTAAGGATTCTATTGCCCGTAAACAGCTCATGATTTCTAAAGTTATGCCCAAGTCTAGCAAAAGTGTTGAATTTATTTGTCTGATTAGTCAGTAGGTAATGATTTAGTTTAACATTAATTGTTTTACGGATACAGGAATAAACTTCGGAAGGTCCAAAAGCCACATGTTTATCAATAAAAGGATGATCCAATCCAGCTTTACAAGCTAGGTCGGCCTTTTCATTGCCGGAAATATTTACATGGGCTGGGCACCATTCTAAAAAATGGATACACCCAGTATGTTACAGTCGTTAAGTAATGTTAATACGTCCGAAATTAGGTCCGGTCTAGATTTGCTTTTTCTATCTTTAATACTTTAATAAGTAAGGCTGGAAAGGGAATCGGAGAAAATAACTGATTTAGTAGGTTTATTTTTAAAAATTCATTTAAGGGCTTAATTATTGCAATCAGTTCGGCAGTAAAAATGGATAGACCGTCAGAGATTCGAATAATTTTGCTAATGTTTTGAGAGGGATTACAAAGGCAGATGCCACGCGTTCCGTTCCAGGGTCCTTTGACCCATCCGTAAAAATGTTTACATGATAGTTCTCAATATGTTCAATAAAAGCTTGCTTTATGATGGATGGGTTGTCCTGTTTATTAATAATATTTGAAAGAGAAGTATCAACTTTTGGTAAAGCTAGAGTCCATGGTGGCATGTCTCTAGTATTAAAATATGCTGTGGTGATCTTATTTAATATATATTCCTCTGTCAAGTTTAATGTTTCTGTACCAAAATGTTTAGGCTTATTACGAAATTTATTTTTATAGTATTTTCATTTGCAGGATTTTGTGATCTTTTTGTTTGGGTCCTGACCAATATTTGTTTTGGTCCTGGCCCAGAACCGCAGCAACTGCTTTTCTCGATGTAAATGGAGTGGTAATACTTCCGCCTCATGTTCTAATAAATGTTTAGGCGTACTATTTAGCGCCCTTAGTGCTATCCTCAATGCCTTATTTTGAATAATATCCAGTTTATGCAGTAGAGACGGAGCAGCACATGAATACACATGGGATCCGTAGTCAATTTTAGATCTAATGAGGGTTTTATATAAGTCAATTAGTGTTTTCCTATCGGAACCACAATATGTTCCTTGCAGCATACGTAATAAGTTTAAGTATTTTTCACTTTTGGCTCTAAAATTATAAATATGTGCAGAGAAATTTAAACGACGATCCCTAGTGAGGCTTAAAAAGTTAATAGTTTTATAAAATACAATTTTGGTATCCCCTAGATATATATCTACGATATCACAAAAGAAATTACCAAATATAATGCCAACAGTTTTGTCTGGCGATAACTTAAATCCCCATTTATGTGCCCATTCCCAAATTAAATTTAACCCTTTTTGAGCTTTTTTCTGAAGATAGTTTAAGTTTTCCCCAGTAATCCATGTACTTTTGTCGTCAGCAAACTGGCTTATTTCCATGCCGGAGTCTTTTAAAATATCAGGGAGATTATTTATAAATACATTAAAAGGAAGGGAGGAGATAATTGAACTTTGGGGCGTTCCTCTCTCGAGCGTTTCCTCATCTGAAAACGAGTCGCCAACTTTGACTACAAAATTCCTATCCTGAAGGAAAGCCTTGATAAAATAAAAGCAATTTCCTCTTATTCCGAGGTCATATAATTTAGAAAGGTTGCCGATGTTCCAGGCAAGATCAAAAGCTGCCTGTAAATCGAGAAAGATAGCTAATACAGAATGGCCGATGTTTTTGGCAAAAATAATATCGTGTTGGAGTCTAGCCAATTGATCTTGAGTGCTTCGACCCTTTCTAAACACAGACTGATATTTATTAATTAAATTCTTCGATTCTAGGAGGTGTTCAAGACGGGTTTTGACCATGAATTCCATTAGCTTACTAGGATGGGAAGTAAGACATATAGGGCGATAGGATTTGGGGTCATTGATATCGTTATTAGGTTTAAATATTGGGATAACGCAGGCCAGTCTCCAGGAAATGGAGGACCACATATTGTTATAAAGGGAAAGCCAAATATGAAGGGTGGAGTTGTGTTTGAATAAAACTTACGATATGTTATCAGGTCACACGGCGGATTTATTTCTGCTGTTAATTGATTCTTTCAGTTCGAATAAAGAAAAAGGTATACATGTATTGAGTAAATGGTTGAATTCATCATCATCTGCTTCATTTATTTTAGCATTGGAATTATTATCGAAGTTACTTTGGTATTCATTAGTAGTTTGATTGAGATTTGTTTTACTAGAGACGTAGGAAAAACGGCTGGCCACCGGTCCCGTCGTGTCACAAAATATGTGGATCGGTCCAGCGGCCATCGGCCGATGGTCGCTCAACGCTATTTCCCTCTATACATATATAACTATACTGTATAAAGCTCTAGGTGAGTTACGAGGTTCGAGACCCGAACTAGGGTAGCCTCCCCCCTGATACAGCCTAACGATTGAATGCCACGCGTTGCCGGGACCTTTGCCGACGGCTGCCCACCAGTCCCGTTGCGTCACCCAATCTGTGTCGGCGCAGCGGCCGTCGGCCGAAGGTTGTTCATCGCTATATCCTTCTATATAACTGTATATAGCTCTATGTGCCATGTTCGAGACTCGAACTCGGGTAGCCTTTATCTTAATATGGACAAGCGACCGAGTGCCACATGTACAGGGACCTTTGCCTGTGGGTCGGCCCAGTGGCCGTACGCAGAGGGTCGCTCAACACTATTTCTCTATGTATAACGTATACTGTATATAGCTCTATGTACCATGTTCGAAATGCCGGTACCGTGATAAAGTCCAAATCGCCAGTTGGTACACGTACATGTTCCAAAATGCTCTACACATAATGGGCTTTCAGAAAAATAGGGTGTACAAAATTCCCCCTGGGGTGAGGGTTACTCCTACTAGTTCAAAGTATATTTTCTATTGTACCGGTATTACATATTTTTCTAGATTTTAACCCAATACCCCCAATGGATTGCAGAAAAAAGTGGTTTTAGTCCTTTTTTCCAACATATTTCAGCTGATATGTTATATAGAAGAAGATTTAATTCATAAATCAATAGGCCATAGGCCCGTGAGATACTACAAATGCATATATACATAGAACATATGACATAGCAATAAACATATTTACAGTTCTAAGTATTTACATGAACATTTTTCTGCTATAAACATAATATTATATTATTTGTATTCCTAATTAATAGAAATAACGGAGAAGGTGATACTGTTGTGATGTTACAACGTATTGCAAAACATTTCGAACAGAATTAATATAACAATCCCAAGGTGGTAGTGCCCCACAAATGCAGCAGGATTGGTGATTTGGTAAAAATTATTTACCTCTAATTATCACTGTGGTATACCGTACCCATGATATTGCTATGTACACTGAGTATTGGTGAGTATTATCATTGGATTTCGCGACGCCGGAGATCGAACGAGGGTAAGTTCAGTTTCAATTTTTAGTGTTTTTGAGTTTGTTTGATATAAATTTGATAAAACATTAAATCATTTGATCATTTTCCTAGTCCCTGAAAACCCGAAAATGTTACGATATTGCTTAAAAAGGTAATAAGAAGGCAAAACTCGGCTCTTTACTCACGCAATAATTAAACTAGGGTCTGTCAAATTTGATTTTTTTGTTTATATTCTTCCGTAAACGAAAAACTTGAATCGAGCAAATTGTGATCCCGGCATCAGAGTTTATGTTGTAAATATTTAATCAACAAAGGAATCACAGATGACAGTGCATTTATATAATAAATATGCATGTCAGTGTACCGAGTATTGTTTTGGTGTTGCTCGCCGGTGTCACGAGTATTGCTTTCAAGTGTACCGAGTATTGGCCATTAATATTGAGTAAATGCAAGGCGTACCTACAGAGTATATACCACATTCAATGTTAAATATAAATTATTGTACACTTATTGACAGTGTATATGCAAAGGAAGCATTTCGAAGTTGTGTGACCTACGTGGCTATTGCAGAATATCCACAAAATCGTTATCAAATGGAGAAATTTTGTTTGTTTTGAGTGTGGTATTGAAGCAGTGGTTATTCGTAAAAAAAACTCGTCCATTGGTTGTTGAGCGGATCTTATCTAGAGGGTTTCATTGTATCCAGAAATCGTCCACATACCAAACATTTTGTAATGTCCAAAAGGGCGTGTGTTTATTGTCCTGGAGTGGGTCTTTTCAAACTACTGGGGGTTTCAAGAAACTGTGTGTAAGGGTTTGATTCATTTTTGAGACAGATCTTAATAAATATATTAAAAATGGAAACTAGGAAAATGATCAAATGATTTAATTTTTTATAAATTTATATCAAACAAACTCAAAAACACTAAAAATTGAAACTGAACTTACCCTCGTTCGATCTCCGGCGTCGCGAAATCCAATGATAATACTCACCAATACTCAGTGTACATAGCAATATCCAGGGTACGGTATACCACAGTGATTATATTAAGATTATCCCAAAATGCTTTGGTATTATTTTGTTTCATGGAACAAGTAGATATAAATTCCTCCCAATTTTATTTCTATGCTTGAGCTATACTTGTTTTTGATTCTTGTTCTGCTTCCTTAAACGTGTTTAAATTACCTTCGGATGGATATGTTTTTTAGTCTATTGAGTATATACTTCCGTTTATTAACTGCTTCTTTGCATGCAGAATTCCACCATGGGACATTTTTTTTCCTGGGCATTTTGTTGCACATTAGGGCACTCTGATGGATTATATTTAATATTGCATAAGTTATGTTATAATTAAAAGAATTAATGTCTTCGGAGACAAGATCTTGTGGTTTAAGTTTTTGACATAAGATATTAAATAGGTCCCAATCAGCTTTAGTGTAGTTAAATTTATCTCGATTATAGTATCCATGAGAGATTTTGTCAGATGACAAATGGGTAGCAATAAAGATGGGGAAATGGTCTGAACCTCAAATGTCATTTAGCACGGACCAAAGACAGTGGAATTGAACACAAGGAAAGGTCGATGTTGGTAAGGCTGCCCGTACTTTTACATAAACGCGTAGGGGATCCGTCATTTAAAGGGACACACGGCAATCTTGATTTTTTTAAAACTCACGGCGCCCCGCTTGTTTTTCTTTATAACTTCATTTGTTCAATCATTAAAGGGACACATGGCAATCTTGAGTTTTATTCAAACATTTAGATTTGCTCCTCAATTTACTTATCCTGCGTCATTTTGACTTTAAAACTGCTTGCATATAATTAAATAAAAAATTGGAATTTCAACTTTCTTTCCCTATTTTACCAATTTTTTAAATATATTACTGGTGCAATATTATAAAAAGTTAGTAATATGCAAAAATAATTTGCTTTGAACTATTCTAACAATTAATATTAATGATTGAACAAATGCAAATTAAGAGGAAAACTAACGGGACGCCGTGAGTTTTTAAAAAATCAAGATTGCCATGTGTCCCTTTAATATTAATTATAAGAATAGTTATAAGCAAATTGTATGTGCATTTTATTCAATTTTGATGTTATTGTACCAATAATATATTAAAACTTAAAGTAAAATATGACGAAAACGTGAATACTTCAATTTTTATTTATTTAAATGTAACCAGGTTAAAAGTAAACATGATCCTGAATATATAAGTCAAGACACCCATTTCAAACACTTCAAGATTACCGTGTGTCCCTTTAAAAGAAAAAAAGTTGTTATCATCAATCCATGTTAATACATCTTTGTCTTTTTTATTTGATTTATCAGATCCCCAGGCCTGATGGTTGGCATTGAAATCGCCCGTAATTAAATATAGTTTTTGTTTGATGTTCCTTTATTTTATTTGTAATTTGTTTTAGTGAGCTTGTATCACAATTTCTGGAGTATATAGTGGACAATAAAAAAGTGGTCTTTAAAAAATATTTTAAATAATTGAACTTCGATAGTAGTATCATTATCTTTATCGAGTGGATTGGCAATATCTATAACTTCATAACTGATGTAATTTTTAAAACATACGACCAGCCACCCACAAATGATATCCTTTTTTTTAAATGTTTCAGTTCATGCAGGAATAGCTTTAACATTATTTTGGCTAAATTTTGTTTCTTATACAGAGTATATCCACTTCGGTATTAAGAGCTAAACATATTTTGATTTCTGCGTGTTTTATATGTGTTAGCCCTCCCGCATTAAAGTAAAATTATGTTAACGGAGTTATGAATTTTAACAGTATTTGAATGGTTCTTTTTATATTAGAATATTGACGTTTATTAACACCACACGAGGAAATGGAGTTGTTTTGGAGGTAGGTCTGGGACCTATAGTGACAATACATAATGGGTGTATGGATGGGGGAAACCTCCGGACCAATGGGAGATTTTAATGTTGTATTCGAGAAAGGGAGCTGTTTGGGAGGTCCACCCGACTGTCGGGGTGCAATGAACTGGTCTGGTGTAGACGAGGATTTGTCTGCTGATACGTTCAGTACCGCTGTTGGGATCATTGTCGTATCGGGTACTACAGAAATATACCCGGGGTACATTTATGTATACAGAAACGTACCCGAAAATCTTTGAATTCCAGAACGGCCCCCAAATATACATAAACGTACCCGGACAAACAAGATCTCATTGGCGGAAATGAAACAATTTAGAACTTGATAAAACAACCGCTTAAGGGTGCCCTCTGCTGAGGTTTTGGATTTTTGCACTTCCGGAAATTTACATTTGTTATATTTCAAAAATTATAATAAAACTGGAAAAAATAATTATACAGTAACAAACTTATGCCCAATAGGGATATTTTAGTGCAAAAGAAATATAAAAAAATTAGATTTATTTTTTTGACCTCACATGTTGTGCCCAAAATTGGCAATTTTTAACATAAGCCAAAATGGGGGGTAGGGGTACAAAAGATGGTATTTCTCAAAAACCATTTAAGATATTCACTTAATTTAAACTTTATTACAAAGACATGTGTTAGCATATACACAGACAGGAATAAAAAGTATTTTCCTATTATTTGTTACAGACCTATGCCGTTATATGTCAGAGCTCGTCGAAATCTAAAAAAGCACATTTTTTTCTCAGTTTTTATTGAATATCTTTCTTATATGCACACCGACCCCCAATTTTTATTTTTTTCATTCTGATACTCAGGTCTTGTATATATTGTAGACAAAATATCTCAAAAAGTTATCTGTTCCTTTATCATGAAAAATTTATGGATCACAAATTTAAAAATGCAATTTATAGTAAACTGGGTGGGGTAATGACAAGGGATGTACTAATTTTTCAGATGGTGATAAAAATACCCCAACCCTTAATTTTTCGTCCTAAAGTATGATCTATTACATTAAAAAAGACGGAAAATCGATACCTGTTCTGCAAACCACACTACACACATGTAAGTTGCCATACAAAATTTGCAGCTGATTCAGAATTTAAAACCGCACTGTGAGAGTGTATTACTAAAGATTAATTTTGCGAAAAAGTTAAATCACCGACCCATCATTATTTTTCCAGAAACTAACTAGTAATATGTAATGTAATAATGTTAGTCTTCATAAAAAACAGGGAAATAAAAAATTCTATCTGTTCTGATATTCACCAGAGGGCACCCTTAAACAATATTGTTTATCATTAACTATTGTGCTATTGTTCTTAAAACATATTTAGGCTGTCATAGTTAGTAATAAAATGCAGAACGTATTGTCGTAAAACGGAAGTTGTAAATATGCAGCTCGTCATTCAAGAAGAGATGACAAATACTTTAGACCACACTGCATTCATAAAGGTTGAGCAACTGCCCTAGCGGCTTTTAATAAGTGAATCGATTAACACTGAACCTAAAACCCCTGCTTGTAACCTACCGTAATTAGTACACGAAGTACACTTTCCAAGAAATAATTTGGGGCCTTTCTGGATTTCAATGATATCGGGTACCCGTTTCAATATATAACAACAGCTACCCCGGTGCCTTTACTGTAGTACTACCTACGACACTGACCCCATCCAGCTTCAAGCTACCAAATTTCTATTTTCAAAAACCCCCTACAACAAATTACTCTTAGATTGATTCTTAAATTAAAGAACCTTCTCCTTCATCTTCAAAAAAACCCTGCACTCTCAAACAATCCTAACCCTCCTCATCAAAATCTCAAACCTTCACACGAATACACGACACCACCCCAAATTCACTTTACCTAGATTTTAATCCATATCCTTTTCTCCCAACACAACTACTTTCTTTAATAACTCAACCCAAAACTATAATGATACAAACAATCATTACATTTAACTCACACCCTTCTCCCCTCTCCCACAAAACAACTTAAAAAACAAACAACCAACAATCACACCACCCAACCTACTTCATACTTCCAAATAAAACCAACCTAACAAAACCACACTTACCCATTCTACAAATATTAAACATACTACAACCCCACCCCAAACACACCCATCCCCACACACACCCTCCCCCCACAAAAAAATCCACCACCCCTAAAATTTACTTTTCTCATATATATAATATCTATCCTATCTACTATACTATATCCTTCCCTCCTCACCCTCTTAATACTAATATATATATATATATATATATTCCTACCCCATACTCCCCAACCAAAAACACATAAACCTAAACCACCCACATAACTCATAAAAACAAACCTCTTTATTATTCATCCATCCACCTCTAATCCAATACCAAACCACTCCATACTCACACAAACCCCCCCACATACCCTCCAAAAACAAATAATAAATAACCTACAACCTCACCCAAACCCTCAAAATAAACACCCACCCAACAACCCAACCTTAAACACTACCACTCCCAACCCCCCACTTCACCCACCATAAACTCACCCACCCAATTCCAAAACATCCTACCACCACCCCCCCACCTTATCCCCAACCTTACCCCACTTCACACTTCAAAAACCTACCTACCTTCAACTTCAAAAACCCCACCCCCCCCCAATATACTCCCCCTACCTATCAAACACCCCCCCACCCTAATAATTACTCCCCCACCCCCCTCAAAACCACTCCAACCATCACCAAACAAACACAAACCACTCAAACCCCCCCCATCCACCCAATACAACCCATCCACCCCACCAAAACCCAAATCCAAACCCCCCCCACTATATCCCCACCCTATCACCCAATCCCCCAAACCCCATAACAACTCACCCTCCAAACCCCCCAACCAATCCCCCAATCTTCAAAATATAAACCCCATAAACTTCCTTCATACCATATCCCCCCAACCAACAAATATCCAAACCAAAAAATACATAAACTAACACAAAACCCATCCCCAAAACATATTCTCATAACATATCCACCCACCAACAATAACAACACCATCCAACCACCCCTACCCTCCTACCTACCCCCCCACAACCCCCACTCAATACACCAACAACCCCAAACCTCCATCTTCACATCTCACCCCCCAACCCTCTCACTCCCCTTAACTCCCCATATCAAAACACACCCATTCCACCCAATAAACCCTACCCCCACACCCCCCCCCCCCCCCCCATCCCCTCCACAACAAAACCCACAACCCCATCCACACACCTCTACTAAAACCCAACTCACTCCAACTACAAATCACTAATCAAAAA